>CM076988.1:60836-221598 GCA_039105355.1 Benthosema pterotum
TGGGTGTATGGGCCTCTGAACCAGTCAGTATCTGGTGTGATCACCATTTGCCTCATGCAGTGCAACACATCTCTTCGCATAGAGTTTATCAGATTGTCAATTGTGGCCTGTGGAATGTTGGTCCACTCCTCTTCAATGGCTATCTGAAGTTGCTGGATATTAATGGGAACTGGTATGCGCTGTCGAAATGGTAATAATGTGGTAATATCTGTTATTACCATTTTTACAGTGTTACCAGTTCCCACTAATATCCAGCAACTTCACATAGCCATTGAAGAGGAGTGGACCAACATTCCACAGGCCACAATTGACAATCTGATAAACTCTATGCGAAGAAGATGTGTTGCACTGCATGAGGCAATTGGTGGTCACACCAGATACTGACTGGTTTGGAGGCCCATACACCCAATAAGGCAACAGAAAATTGCACATTTCAGGATGTCTTTTTATTGTGGAGAGTCTGAGGTACACCTGTACACTAATCATGATGTCACATCTGCATCTTAATGTGGCACACTTGTGAGGGGGATGGATTTATCTTAACAAAGCAGAAGTCCTCAATATCACACATTTAGGCAAATTGTGAACAGTGTTTGATAGAAATGGTTATATTGTATATCTGGAATGAGTTTTAGGGCTTTAAGTCCATCCCCTGAAAAATGGGAGCAAAAACAAAAGTGTTGCGTTTATATTTTTGTTGATGGTATATATATATATAATATATAATATATATATATATATATAATATATATAATATATATATATATATATATATATATATATATATATATATAATATATATATATATATATATATATAATATATATATATATATATCAAACACACTACTCTAACAAACAACAAAGCGTAATACTTTCAGAAGGGTTTGCAAGAAAAATCACCAATGTCAGCTGTGGCAGGGATACCGTGGCCTAGTAAACCACTGATCTATGACCATTTAATATTGCTAAAAGTTAACTACAAGAAAGGAAAAGAAATCCAGAAAACTTTGCAGTCTTCGTCCTCTCAGACTCCTCTCCCACCCACAGTTCTTCTGCAGAACAAACTTTTGTTTCCTGAAGCCCGTCTTTCTCCCACAACTGCTAGAACAACTGTGCATTTGGCCAAAGTTGGTTCACTTTTTTTTCGTCGATAAGAGTTCTCTATTCCCTCTGGTATGACACTGTTTAAAGACGGAGTACCATGATTTTTTTCTACCCTAAAACATGATCATCAGGTATTAATGTTATATGAAAAGTAAGATTTCCCCCCCCCCCCCCCCCCAAAAAGTGTACAGTTTTTGTTAAATTGTCGTTTTTATGATTCCACCCTACCAGTTCATTAAGTATGCCTGGTTTGCCTGGTGGGTGGTGATGGGTGGAGATCCACCTGAACTGAAGCCACACCCACAGCCTTAGTTGCATGATAAAGGGGGAGGAGTTAGGGGAGGGGCTGAACACGTGATGTCACTATATTGAAGTTTTTTTCATTGGCATGTTTGACTGGAAAGGTTCAGCCCCCAGGAAGAAACCCTAAATACAAAGGGAAGACATCATTGCACATAAAAAAACACAAAGGGGTCTATTTACATACTGTCACCTCTTAAACATGTACAAAATTGGAAAAATACAAAAAGAAAAATGGTTCGTCCTGTAAACGAAAACCATTTTCATTTACAGGACTTTTATTAGGCAATTAAGCATTAATAACATTGGTTGTTGTTGAAGTTGCAAGAGACACGCTGCAGCATGCATAAAGCTAAAGGTCTGACCAGAGAGTTTTCTGTTTTCAATGATGAAATGCTGTTGGTTTAGTGGTGCCACAGCTGTAGTTAGTTAGTAGCAGTAGTAGTGTTTCACATCATTTTAAATATAAGCACTTTAATTTGAAATACGTTGGGTTGTTTTGCATGCCATCGTGTTTGGTGGGGCAGTCTGGGCCTTTAGGGGGGCATTGCCCCTCCCCATGCCCGTGCCTAGATCCGCCCCTGCGAGCACCAACACGTCGGACCACGTAGGACGGAGACAGAACCTCCTGCAGTGCTTCCAGAATGATGTTTTCAACAGGTGGTCCGGGGACCACCAGTGGTCCCTGAGAGGGTTCCAGGTGGTCCCAGCAAAGTTGGTTAACCAGATGTAACTCTTGAGAACGTAAAAATGAAACCAAACGGACCCTTGCGGGTCCATTTGGTTTCATTTTTACACTCTCAAGAGTTAAAATATTCGTCATCTGAATTAGCAGCACTTAATTAGGACGTTCACACTGTTTTGTTAGCAAAAATCCAGCCTGGAATTGTGGACTGAACCAAAAGGAATCTTTAATTTTAGGTCTTTGGTGTGCAAATGTAATCAAATGGTGTTCCGTGGCTCAAATCCTGAATAAATGGTGGTCCCTGGAGTCAAAAAGGTTGAAAACCCCCTGCTGTATACTGTAGCCTTCGGGAGTACGCACTGTAGGCTGGAGGTTTTCCCTTCACGATATCGATCCAATATACTTCATTAAAGCGAGCACTAGACAGCTAGAACTAGAGATGGGAGCAGAGATCAACACTGCCAGTTATCGTCTTTTTTTAGGCTGGCGTAAATATTTTATTCGCAAAGCACAAACATCACATCATGCAGGGTTTAATGCAATAACTGGCCGAGACACCACTGCGTGAATTACTTTATATGAAGGCTGTCAGCATTAACTAGTTAATCGCGAGTTGAGTTAACTCGATTAATTTTTTTAGTGCGAGATTAATTCACAGTAAAACCAAAGGCCAAGTGGGTCCATTTGGTTCAATTTCGCCAAATGCAGGTGAATAATTGTTAAATATCTGCATCAGTTAAGTTACTTTAAAATAAGTCTACACAATTAGAGAATGTAGAGAACTTTCTACAAAATGTGCATGTTCGCTCCTAATGATACCAACATCAAATTGTTGGCAAATTCTTTAGGTCTGGAAGTCTAAATAAATGTCATCAAATGGTGGTCTGTGGCTCAAATACAGAATAAATAATTGACCTTGATATGAATACTCTTGAAAAACACTCATTTAAGGTATATTTAGAACTCATAAAAATATGAAATTAAATTGCGATTAATCAAAGATTAACTATGGGCAATCATGCGATTAATAGCGATTACTTTTTTTAATCGATTGACAGCTCTACTTTATATATAAAGTCTTTTCAGTTTGTGACCAAGCAAATGCTCAGAGACAGCACTATACCTGTGTGTCACCTTCCCTGCGTCCAGTTCTAAACCTCAACCCCCAGAGGGAAATAGGAGGAGGATGAGGAGGAGGGGGCTGTTTGGTACATGACTTATTCCCCTGACCTTCTCTTGCCTCAGTTCCCCCACAGGGGGAAACCCACCCACCCCTCGGTGGGCCGCGGACGTCAAGATCTGGCAGATTGATGCTCTCCCACAAATGGTCAATAGAATAGTGGTGGCCATGCATGTGGCTCCTCCACCCCTGGCACTCTGAAACGGCTGGATTTACAGGGGGTCTGTCTCAGTCTGTCTGTCTGTCTGTCTGTCTGTCTGTCTGTCTGTCTGTCTGTCAAACATAAATAAAATCAGCACAGGGTACGGTCAAACACAGCCAATGGGATCCCAGAAAAAAAAGTACTTCTTGTTTCGGGTCTCGTGTTTAGTTCATAATCATGACTCGAAGATAACAATAATAGTTCAAATCATCGAAAGCGGTAAAAAACAAAACAAAAAACAGAGGTAACATAACGTGAACATATTAAAAGGGTTACAGGGGATTCATTTCCTTTCCGTTTGGCATGCTGCAGGGTGGTTTTTCAGGGCTTTTTCTTAAAGGATGCCAGGGATTTACTCTTTTTGAGAGAGGGAGTCAGGGAATTCCACACTTGAGTTTCAGTGCTGTAGAAGGAGACTTTGTTTTGAAGGTGGGTGGTACCAGATTGTTCTTCTCAGGCATGCTGTCATGCTCATTTCAGTACGGCTGGAAGGACCTGCTTGGTCAGAAAGAAGTACCTGTGTTAATATAGGCCAGGGGTGGGCAATTCTTTTTTCCCAAGGCGCCAAATGAGATACATACAATATTGTGGAGGGCCAAGACTAAAGGCTGACCTAAAGTCTATGTAATATTAATGTAATTTTCAAGATAAAAGTAAGTAATTTGATGATATTTTAGCCCCACAGACACAGATTTCTCTTGCTTTTGTCCACAATTCCAGACAGGATTTCACAAACAGTCAAACATACAGATCAAAATGACCATTAATCTTCTACATTCTCTAGTTGTGTAGACTTGGGCTATTTCACATGATGAATATTTTAACTCTTGAGATTGCACAAAATGAAACCAAATGGACCCGCAAGGGTCCATTTGGTTTCATTTTTGCGCTCTCATAGAGTTACATCTGGTTAACCAACATTCCATAATCTGGAACTCTCTCAAGGACCACTGGTGGTCCCAGACCACTGGTTTAAAACCACAGTACCCTTTCACAGGCCGCATAATGCCCATGTATGATATAGAGTAAATATTTCCTTCGGTTTTGTCTTTCCTCCATTGTGCACCATGCACCAGAGCGGAGCTCAAGTACCCATGCTAGTTCCAGCGGTCGGGAAACTCTCTGCGATAGACAACAATCTGCCACTTTCTCTAGTTTAAAGGTGCAGCAGACAACATTCAGCCACTACAGGACATTATAGCACCGCTGCAAGAGCTTAGTAATTTCCCCCAATACGGGTCTATAAAGCAGCAAGCATACTGTACTGTACACGTCGTCCTCCAACCATCTCTAAGCACCTCGCCCCAGCAAAAAACAAACAGCGCAAATGGCCGATGTCAGCCGTTAGTGTAAAGAGCTAAAGAAAACAGCCATTCTGGAGCAGACAAAAAGTATTAAAGCGATGATGGAAAAGCAATACTCAGCGCATTACCTTCAGCGACTCTGTGGCCTACAAATGGCTGCTGCGAGAAGGTCAGCGGCTCATCTGTATCGCCTCTGCTACAGCGGATATTGTAAGAATAACCAATTTAATACAGTGGCACTGAATTTAATCTGGGGGTTTATGGGTGTGTACAACAATGTCCCGTTCGGGGTGATTTGATTGGTACTAAAATGTGTTGATTTAGACAAAGCTGAAGTTTTACGAGGATGGGAGGCAGGGAGGGAGGGAGAGAGAGAGAGAGAGAGAGAGCCTCAAGGGTCCTCACCTAGATGTGCAGTTAAAATCTAATTATCTCCTTTATTCACTTCCACTGGTGGCACCAGCACTTATTGGAATGTTTTTACTTGCGTTTCAATACTGCAGTGTAGTATTGTTAGTGTTGAAACTTGACTTAAACGATACCAAAAGTAGAAAGTATACTCATTTCACTACTTCACAGCGTGTTCATATATATATACAAAGCTTTTTGAAAGACCTTTTGGAAAGAAGGCCTTTTGTCTTGAGCTTTTATCAGCTATTTCAATCGTTTTGGAGAGAACTCTCTATCTTTAGACGGACACCTGAATCGGAGGTAGTTGTTGCATGAAGTCTCAAATAAGCTTTCAGTAAGGTGTCTCATCCCACCAACATAACAACATTCCTTTTGGCAGTTGTTTAACTTACTAAAACTTAAATATGGAGTGGCATGATTTTTTTTCTACCCTAAAACATGACCATCAGGTATTAATGTTGAAAAGTAAGATTTCTTTCCTCAAAAGTGTACAGTGTTTGTTAAACTGTCATTTTTATGATTCCACCCTACCAGTTCATTAAGTATGCCTGGTTTGCCTGGTGGGTGGTGATGGGTGGAGATCCACCTGAACTGAAGCCACACCCACATCTTTAGTGGCATGATAAAGGGGGAGGGGTTAGGGGAGGGGCTGAGCATTGATGTCACTATATTGACATTTTTTTTTTTTTACCTTTCCAGGCTGGAAAGGTTCAGCCCAGGAAGAAACCCTAAATACAAAGGGAAGACATCATTGCACATAAAAAACACTATTTACATACTGTCACCTCTTAAACATGTACAAATTGGAAAAAAATACAAAAATCACGGCATCCCCTCTTTAAGAACCGACACACAGCAGAGGAAGTGCATGGGTTCAAGAACTCTGGAGTAACCAAAAAGATACAGCTTGACTATGTCTATACATGACCACACACACACTACCGTTATCAGCAGATAAGATCGCAGTTATCACATTGCCATCAGCAGGACTTTTTCGTCTCAGAATGGCCATGCTCTGCAGACTCCCATTGTTTCCGAGACGCAAGACATTGCTACAACACCCTTCTCTCAAGCTATCCCTAAACCTAACCGCAAGAAGATTTGACTGTTATCAGTGGATAAGATCGCAGTGATCGAAGTTTTCAGTGAGTAGGCTCCCAGACAACATGCCTCCTTGATAAGATGGTGCTGATAAGCAGCCGGCTGGGAATTATCGCTTGATAACGGTAGACGCGGTTGCACACTAGCACTGCCTTCTCATGAGACTGACGTCAATGATTTGTTGGAGCATCTGCAGGGCAGAGGGTTGCCTGCAGACAAGTGTCTGTCTGCAAGCAGTGATGGGCAAATTACTGGGAAAAAGTAGTAACCTACACTACTTGTTACTCCCGAAAAAATGCAGCTTAGCTACACAACAAGCTATCGCCAGAGATTTGTAGCAAGCAACACTACAAGCTACATGACAAAAGTAGCTTGATGTAGCTTGCTACATAATCACTAAATAATGTAAATATATATCTTAACTTAATGTACAACTTTCTAAATACTAATCATAATAATAAAACAATATGGGTAAAAATCATAATGATAATAATTTAGCGGAGGGTTTGAACATAGGATGGTGGCATGTTTAAGTTTTGGGATGTATATTAGAGGTTTTCTACCCATTAAAAACTGGTGGAATTTGAAAATGTGTGTGGGAAAATGTAGTAAACTACAATCCTTGTTACTCGAAACAAGTAGTGTAGCTTCACTACAAGCTACTCGAAACAAGTAGTGTAGGTTCACTACAAGCTATTCCCAGAACAAATGTAGTAGGCTACACTACAAGTTACGGGAAAATGTAGTTAAGCTATGTAGCTTAGATACTTGTAACAAGCTACTGCCCATCACTGTCTGCAGGGAAACTGCTGCAGCATCAAAGTAGAAGGGGGAAAGTAGAGGGGGAAAATGGAAAAATAAAAAGTTGTCTATAACACTTTTAAGTAAAGTACAAATACCTCACAAGTGTACTTGAGTGTAAAAAAAAAAAAGTACTTTCCACCACAGACGGTGCTCTCATTGAAGCAGCATATTTCCAATCAGCCCAAATAAGTTCTGCTTCCTTGAAGAAAGTGTCTCCCGTGACCTCTGTGAAATTAAGGAGTGAATTGAGAATTGTGTGATGTTAAGTACCGGCTAAAGATGGAAGGGCTCATTCAGTCTGCCTGTTGCCGGTATCTCGGTTCGGTGCTCCCGTGTGAGACAGTTGGATAATATGTGTCTAATTGTTTTGGTGTAGTTTTTTTTTTCCTCACTCTCTCGGTCTTATACTTCCCCTATACTGTATATACCTCTTCCTCACACCGTATTGTTTACATGTCGACAATATCTCTTTGATATTAAGGATACTTGGGCACGTAAACATAAAATAAAACAGAGGAAAACTCGGGAGAAGTGTGGCCTATTCAAAAAGCATCCGGCATAAATCGCGTTACACTAGCCTGATTGTCAGACTCTGAGCCATGGCTCAAGAGTCTGACATTGGCCCCATTGTAACCGATTTACGAGGATGCGGGCCCTTGATTTCCCCTCAACCAATCACTGGAGATCAGCAAATCTGTCTTCCTGTGACGTTGTTTGCAGTCGACAATAACAGTCAACTAGCAGTTGACTGACTAGCGGTGCAGTTGGCGTCAGACATTTGCACTATTATGCAGTATAATGCAGTATTAAAGAATATGAAACTCTATTTACAATGAAATTCTAGTTACAATGAAACTGAATGGATGTGTGCTGTTTTTATGGGCAACTGTTCCGTTGTGGCAGTTAGATGATCCTCAGTGGTGTTTGGCTATTTTTTTAGACCCGCTTCAAACTCCTTCGCTCATTGGCCGAGCCGTTTTTTTCCGGACGAGATAAATCGAAACTCTTCATCACAACACCAGACCACAGAACCCAGCAGAGTGGGTGGGGCCCAACGGAGTAGATGGGGTCTGTGGGCTGAACCCAGGCTGTTGTCACACCGCTGTTTGCGGTCCCCGTTCGGTTCTCTCCTCCGCGCGCTCTTCTGCACCCTCAACCCCATGAAGTTTGCGATGATATTGTATTCCTACAAAACTATTGTTAAGCTAGCTCACAGTCACAGTAAACTGTCAGCACTTCAACGGATATATCGCTGTGGGAGCGAGTGTGAAATGAGGCTACGTGGGTGTTGGCAGGTTGGCCGGCTGGAAAGGCGAGGAAAGTGACGAATGTATAATTGTGTGCAGAGAGGGCGGTTGCAATTTTGAGTTCAGTATCAATTCACAGAGATTTTTATTGTCAGTTTTACCGCTTAACCCGCCCTCTCTAGCCAGAGGCTATGGCTATTGGATAGAACCTTGGCATAAAGAGGGGGAACCCTACACACAACCGCCCTGGGTTCAACCCTTTTCAAATTGAAGTTCATTGCGGTATTGTCCCAAAGATAAGATGACTGATTATAAGACGACCCCGATTTCCAAAGATGTATTTATTAAAGACAAAATATGGTTATCGTGTTGGACTATTAGTTGAGTCGATGAAATGCTGTTGGTTTAGTGGTGCCACAATTGTAGTTAGTTAGTAGCAGCAGTAGTGTTTCAAATACTTTTAAACATATGCATTGAAATATCTTGGCTTGTTTTGCATGCCATCGTGTTTGGTGGGGCTTGGCATTGCCTAGATCCACCCCCAGACTGATTCGATCTGGCTTGTCAGTCAGGTTATGAAAAACACTTTCTTTAAAAGGATCTAGAGAAATGCCACATACGGTTATGCATTTAGCAGATGCTTTTAACGCGGTTATCGCTAAAACCGCGAGGGCGCGACTCTATAGCGCTTCAGCACTTTTGTTCAAGCTGGCACCCAGCAACACCTAAATAAAACACACCTAGACACAGTGGTGTGAAGTCACTAAGAACATGTAGCCACAGGGCCAGATTTAGCCAGCCCTACTAGGGTGGGCTGCAAGAATGGCAGGGTATGTGGGCAACTCCAAAGTTTTTCATATGAAAACAGTCAAGCATGCAGAAATCAAAATGACCATTAATCTTCTACATTTTCTAGTTATATCAGTCACAAGAGAAATATTGGGTGTTTTCAATGAATCTGTTATGGTTAAAATTGAGTTTTAAGTTACAATAGGCATTACTCTCAATCTAGGGCGATTTACATTAAGTAAAAGCATTGCAATACATCATATACTGTACATACAGATGAACAGTTGAATTTACAAATTACAATTTACAATTTAAACAGAATGTAATTTAGAATTTAAGCACTACAACATGGCATATATTTGGCATCCTATATTGCACATCAAGTCTAGATGTGCTATCTATCAACTATCTTGGTAGTAACTAGGTTGGTACTGCACATGCTATGGGCTGAGATGGAGTCTGAAGAGGTGTGTTTTCAGACTGCAGCGGACGAGCCTGCGGTTCTGATAGCACTGGGACGTGCATTCCATCTATGGGGTTTGTATACGGAGGAGGTGGGGTAGCTATAATGGATATCAAATATCTAAATTACTGAATGGATTGCCTTATAAACTGTCTGATCCACAAGCTCACGATGGGCCACAGAAAAGGTCATGAAAGAAAAATCATTAGCATGGTGAAACACAACTTGATGATGTGTCATCAAGTTATGTTTCATGTTTTTTTTTTTTTTTTTTTCTTTCAGACCACCATTTCGAGAAAACACAGAGTGAGGGAACTTTTTTTTTATTATATCCAAACAACATCTCCGAGGGATATTAATGACATAGTAAAATCACCCGTTTCGTCCTCTATCCATCAATGGAATAGAGCATAATCACGAGTAATCACACAACGGAATACAACGAGTAGACGTGAGTAGATGCAGATACTCAGATAACCGCCGGGCAAGTAGGTGTTCCGTATTGATTGCATCGGTGGATCACGGCGGCTACTAGTAGGGTGGGGCGAAGGAAGTTTTACTGAGGTTATGTTTAGGGTTAGGGTTAGGTGTGGGCATAGCCTAGTTTTACTGAGGTTATGTTTAGGGTTAGGCTAGTGTTAGGGTTAGATGGTGTGTTATGCGGTTACTAACTGTAAGCATAATCTCAGTAAAACGATGCTTCGCCCCGCACTACTAGTAGCCGCTGTGATCCACCGATGCAATCAATACAAAACATCTACTTACCTGGTGGTTATCCCAGTATCTGCGTCTACTCGACTCTACTCGTTGTATTTCATCGTGTGATTATTCGTGATTATTCGTGATTATTCGTGATTATTATTCGTGATTATCTTGAGAACGTAAAAATGAAACCAAATGGACCCTTGCGGGTCCATTTGGTTTCATTTTTACACTCTCAAGAGTTAAAATATTCATCATCTAAATTTGCCCCAAGTCTTCACAACTAGAAGATGGACAAAGACAAAAGAAATCTTTAGTTTTAGTTCTTTGGGGCTAAAATGTCATCAAATGGTGTTCCGTGGCTCAAATGCTGAATAAATGGTGGTCCCTGGTGTCAAAAAGGTTGAAAACCCCTGCTCTAGTTAAAGGATAGAGGTCGAGCGGCTCGTAAAATGTTGAAATGAGAGAAATTGCCCTTTAAAGAAAATAATTGAATACTTTTTTTTTTTCTTTCCAGCAGCGCCTAGAGATAATGTTCCTCCACTCCGCCGTGTTCAACCTTGTGATGAACTGCAGTCTCAGGGGACTGTTGGCTCACATAATGTTCAAACGTTTCTGTCTAAAAGTGTGTGTATATCTGAAGCGCTAACCGAAGACACAGAGAATCAGGGGCGGATGCAACATTTCCCAATTGGGGGGGGGGGGGGGGGGGGGCAGGAGAAAATGGTATGTGTGGTGTGCTTCATCGCCCGTGGCGTGAAGAGACACGGCGTTGAAGCCGCCCCCATACCATTGTTGGTTACAGGACTTTTATTAGGCAAGTAAAGCATCAATAATAACATGAAGTTGCAACTGACACGCAGCATGCATAAAGATAAAGGTCTGACTCAGAGAGTTTTCTGTTTTCTGTGATGAAATGCTGTTGGTTTAGTGGTGCCACAACTGTAGTTAGTTAGTAGCAGTAGTAGTGTTTCACATCATTTTAAATTTAGGTACTTTCATTTGAAATATCTTGGATTGTTTTGCATGCCATCATATTTGCTGGGGCAGACTGGGGATTTAGGGGAGGGGGCATTGCCCCCTCCCATGCCCATGCCTAGATCCGCCCCTGCGGAGAATGTAAAGTGGAATTCCCGCCTATATACACCCCACTTCGGTTTCGTCTTTTGTGTGCGGGCCTCATAAATAATTCCTACTGTAAATCAAATTAGTCCAAGCCTGCGCGGCTAGCTTGCTGCTTAGCAGAAATGGAAATTTCCTCCTTCTGAATAGCAGATGACGGTGTGCGTGACGCCTGTACGCGACCCTTCCAAGGCCCGGGCCACACTCACAGGCGGTCGTTAGCATTCAAACAGTTGCCTTTACTTTGTCCTGGCCGTGTCATAATCGGCAAACAATTGGTAAACATATCCACATTGTGACCTGTGAGTTCTAACTTCTTAGCTTGTATAGTGTGTCACTGACGCTGGGAAGTGTCCGTGAGCAAGACATGGAGCAAAATTCTTTTTTTTTTCATATGCATTGTCTTTCCACAGCGTCAATATTGTGTGATTTACCTGTCTCGAAAGTGGGCCTGGCACATGGTTTATGGCTGAACCACTGCTGAACCAAAATTGAAAGAGCTTTGCTCTAGCAAAATTGAAAGAGCTTTGCTCAATTTTGGTTCAGCCATGGTTCAGCCGACTCAAGAGGGCAGGGCGTGTCACATGGTTTATGGCCGAACCAGGGCTGAACCAAAAAGTGAAATTGTGAACATACTACCGACATGGAGAGACAAAAAATGCATTTTGAAGCGAAGGAAATAGGTGAATTTGAACAACATCCCATAAAGATGCGCAGTGACGTCACCGCCCCTGTTCCACTAGTGGATTCCCCATTCATTTTTCTCATAGACTTTTAGAAAATAATTTATATCAAGACGATTACGCCACGGAAAAGCCAACTCGAGTCGTAACGAATCATGACAACAAACACAATATCGTCATATAATATATAATTAGGAAGAAGTAGAAAACGGCATGATACAAGACTTTTTGTTTTGTTTTTCATCTTAGAAATTATTTCATTTTCCCAGAAGTTTGTGTGCGTCATCATGATTCGTCACGACCCGAGTTGGCTTTGTCCACGGCGTAATCGTCTTGATATGAATTTATTTCGAAAAGTCTATGAGAAAAATGAATGGGGAATCCACTAGTGGAACAGGGGCGGTGACGTCACTGCGCATCTCTATAGCCCCATAATAAAATAACCATTGGTGCCACCTTTTTGGGGAAATGAAATATAATTAAGGAAGGGTCCATTTGGTTGCATTTGTATGCTCTCAGTGAGTTAACAGAATGTTTAAATGTAACAGAGCCTTCATTATTCTATCAGCGATAAGTAACCACCGTTGAAATTGGGAAACTCGCGAGCCACGCTGAGTTCTTTCCAAAATGGCCACTGTGTGCATTGAACCCAGGGGCGTAGCTAGCAATTCTGGGCCCCATGCAAAGCTTTTCCACATGGGCCCCCCTTTCCCAGCGGTGTCAAAGGGGAATTTCACCTATTTTCAACATTTTTTTCTGAGAGCGTACAAATGCAACCAAATCATTTGTACGCTCTCAGAAAAAGAAGCGTTTAAAGAAATCCATTAACATGATGAAATGCCTCTCATGTCATCAAGATGTTTCACCATGTTCGTGGTTTTCTTCAGACCAACATTTCTAAGAAAAACAGAATGGGGGAAAGTTTTTATCATGTCCACCCAGCACTTCTAAGGTATAATAATGACATATTAGAATGTTGAAAATGGGTGGATTTCCCCTTTAAAATGCTTCGATCTATTACACTTTGACATCAAATATTTTTTATAGTAATCAATAAAAAAATAAAACCCTATTAATGCAAGCTTTTAGTGGGCTTTGGGCCCCCTAAAATTCTCCAACTTTTCCCCACCTATCGACGCCACTGATTGAACCCATTCAGGGGTTGACACTAAGGTCTCCGAGGCACTTGCCCATCGGGCAAGTGCAAGTCAGGTTCTACTTGCCCTCAGGTCATGATCACTTGCCCCCCAAAATATATTGTAAATTTTGCATTTAAGTTTACTTCCTACTTGGGTGCTTTAAACCAGGGGTTTTCAACAGGTGGTCCCTGAGAGGGTTCCAGGTGGTCCCCAGCTAAGTTGGTTAACCAGATGTACAACCCCAATTCCGTTGAAGTTGGGACGTTGTGTAAAATGTAAATAAAAACAGAATGCATTGATTTGCAAATCGTTTTCAACCTCTATTCAGTTGAATACACCACAAAGACAATATATTTAATGTTCAAACTGAGAAACTTTATTGTTTTTTGAAATTATACAATCTTTTGTAAATTGATCCCTGCAACACGTACCAAAAAAGTTGGGACGGGGGCAACAAAAGACTCGGAAAGGTCATGAATGCACAAATAACGCCTATTTGGAACATTCCACAGGTAAACAGGTTAATCTTAAACAGTTTAATATCGTGATTGGGTATAACAGGACCATCCCAGTCGTTCACAATCAAAGATGGGCGAGTTCACCACTTTGTGAACAATTCTGTGAGAAAATCATCCAACGGTTTAAAGACAATGTTTCTCAACATTCAATTGCAAGGAATTTGGTGATTTCATCATCTACAGTCCATAATATAATCAAAACATTCAAAGAATCTGAAGAACTTGCTATACTAAAGCGACAAGGCCGAAAACAACACCGAACACTTGTGACCTTTGATCCCTCAGGTGGCTCTGCATTAAAAACTGACATCATTGTGTAAAGGATATTACTGTGAGGACTCAGGAACACTCAGAAAACCATTGTCAGTTTACATAATTTGTCGCTACACCTGCGATTGCAAGTTAAAACTCTACCATGCAAAGCAAAGCCATACATCAGAAAGGTTGGTTTGAAAAAACAACCAGAAATGCCTTCTCTGGGTACAATATCATTTGAAATGGTTAGACACAAAGTGGAAAAGTGTGCTGTGGTCTGATGAGTCCACATTTCTAATGATAGTGGACCCAGAGAAGGCATTTTCTGGTTGTTTTTTTCTGGTTGTTTTTTCAAACCAACCTTTCTGATGTATGGCTTTGCTTTGCATGGTAGAGTTTTAACTTGCAATCGCAGGGTAGCGACAAATTATGTAAACTGACAATGGTTTTCTGAGTGTTCCTGAGTCCTCACAGTAATATCCTTTACACAATGACGTCAGTTTTTAATGCAGAGCCACCTGAGGGATCAAAGGTCACAAGTATTCTGTGTTGGTTTTCAGCCTTGTCGCTTTAGTATAGCAAGTTCTTCAGATTCTTTAAACGTTTTGATTATATTATGGACTGTAGATGATGAAATCACCAAATTCCTTGCAATTGAATGTTGAGAAACATTGTTTTTAAACCGTTGGATGATTTTGAACCTCGCCCCATCTTTGATTGTGAACAACTGGGATGGTCCTGTTATACCCAATCACGATATTAAACTGTTTAAGATTAACCTGTTAACCTGTGGAATGTTCCAAACAGGCGTTATTTGTGCATTCATGACCTTTCCCAGTCTTTTGTTGCCCCCGTCCCAACTTTTTTGGTACGTGTTGCAGGATCAATTTACAAAAGATTGTATAATTTCAAAAAACAATAAAGTTTATCAGTTTGAACATTAAATATATTGTCTTTGTGGTGTATTCAACTGAATAGAGGTTGAAAACGATTTGCAAATCAATGCATTCTGTTTTTATTTACATTTTACACAACGTCCCAACTTCAACGGAATTGGGGTTGTAACTCCTGAGAACGTAAAAATGAAACCAAATGGACCCTTGCGGAAGGGTCCATTTGGTTTCATTTTTACACTCTCAAGAGTTAAAATTCATCATCTTAATTAGCCCAGGTCGCAATGACCGCCTTCAAGACAAATGTATCTTGTGTTGTGTTATTCAGTTCAGTTCAGGTTTATTTGTCATATGCATAAATACAGTGAGTGTATAAAATAAATACAATGAAATTCATTGTGCTACAGAGCATCTCAGTCTTCTCAACAACAAAACAACCACAGGCAGAACAGACACATAACAAAACAACCACAGGCAGAACAGAAACGTAACACACAGACAAAGTGCATAAAAAGTGGCAGAACACTACGAAACAGTACAGTTCAGGTCAGCTGTTCAGCAGCCTGACTGCCTGCGGAAGAAGCTGTTAGTCAAACGTGTGGTGCGAGATCTGATGCTACGGTAGCGCTTTTCGGAGGGAAAAATTGCGCACTAAGTTGCACACTTGCCCGATCGGGCAACCAGGTAGCAGTCTTCACCTGCCCCACCATTTTTTTTTTACTTGCCCGGGCAAGCGGACAAGTGTTAGTGTCAAGCCCTGCCATTCATTCAGTGTTGTTTGTTTGAGAATATTTTGACTTAGTCTTAGTCTTAGTCTTTTGAGTAACACACATTTAGTCTTTTAGTCCCATTTAGTCTTCTGAAATTCATTTTTTTAGTCTAGTCTTAGTCGACGAAATATCAACATTGATTTAGTCTCAGTCTTAGTCTTTTTTTAGTCTTAGTCTTTTTTTAGTCTTAGTCTTTCAGTCTTAGTCTTGGTAGTTTAGTCTTACATACAAATGCATTGTAGGTTTACATATGTTATACAGATTTATAGTTTTTAGTATGAAAGATGTCTCATTTTATTTCTTTGTATAAAATTACTGCAATAGTAATAAGTTCCTTTCCTGAAAACGTATGCAATCTATACTGCAGATATGTTCACATACTTAAAAAGAACAGAAAAAAAGAAGGTAAAAATGTTTCCTATTTCCATTAGTCTTAGGTTATGATTTAGTCTTCGTCTTAGTCTTTTAAAAACACACATCTTTTAGTCCCAATTAGTCTTCTGAAATTCATTTTTGTTAGTCTAGTCTTAGTCGACTAAATGTCAAAAACCTTAGTCAACTTAGTCTTTAGTCTTAGTCGACAAAAACAACACTGCATTCATTCACTCGTCTTCATCTTCTGTTCTCTCTCTCTGTTTCTCTCTCTCTCCCCCTCGTACCTCAGCCATCGGCGAGCCGGTGGTGCGCCTGGAGTGGTTCAACCCGGCGGGCGAGCGCATGGTGGCGTCGCGACGCGTGGCGCTGCACGCCGAGGCGTCGCGCTCGCGCCTCATCATCTACAACGCGGTGACGGAGGACGCCGGCATCTACCGCTGCCAGGCCACCGACAGCACCGGACGCAGCCAGGAGGCCACCGTGGTGCTGGAGATCTACCGTGAGTAGTATAGAGGAGAACGACCAAACAGGGGCGGATTGGCACATATTTTCCCACCGGGAAAATTTTGCCTTTGCCAGGCCACCTTGGGTGGGGGGCAGCTGGTTAACCAGATGTAACTCTTTGAGAGCGTAAAAATGAAACCAAATGGACCCTTGCGGGTCCATTTGGTTTCATTTTTACACCCTCAAGAGTTAAAATATTCATCATGTGAATTAGCCCTACGTAGTCTACACAACTAGAGAATGTAAAAGATTAATGGCCATTTTGATCTGTATGTTCCAGGCGGCATCTAGCGCATTCTAGTGCATTTTGGATCTTGTCCAGGCCACTAGGTGGCGCAGGCCACCGGGAAAACTCCCTGTACTCCAGATGGCCAATCCGCCCCTGCGACTAAAACGAGACACCCATTCCCACCTGGTCCACATGCGCAGTGGCGTCACCGCCCCGGTTCCGGAAGTGTTTTCCCCATTCATTTTTCTCATAGAGTTTTTGAAAATAATTTATTTAAGTTTATTAAACGTCAGAGATGTCCGCATACATAGAGCCGTAATATGACGGTTTTAGAAAAAAAAAATAGCAAAAATCATAGCCACGTCGATAACGTTCATAATAATGCAATCCGTTTGTAAATCTGTCAAGTTTTGAGCGAGTTCTAGCTTTTTTGTTTTTGTTTGGGCTGCCATAGAGCATATAGTGTATTTAGTCCTCTCACAAGATGGCCGCCGTGAACGACGTCAGAGGCTCCGCCTCAAGACATCTAGCTTGAGGTCAGGTGGGTTTTTGTGCCCACCTGACCTGTTACCTATCTATGGCTTGGACCCGTATGACCCATCTCTTCCAGAAGCACTTAAGACAACTTTGGGTTACTTCAGTTCTACTGTACGTCGATTGTATACCTTTCACAAAACGAAGGAAGACCCTGTAGTATGTCCCCTTCTGCTGCTATCTCTCCTGCACATATACAGTAACTACTTCACTTATAGTAGGCTGTCACAGTCATAGTCGTCATAGCTTAGCTGTTAGTATACTAGTGCTTAGTTGTAGTATGTTTAGCTGTATAGTTTAGCTGTAGCATTCTATAGTTGTAATATACATGTCCTGTCTAGTTGTAGCATTCTATTGTAGTATATACACTACAGGTATATGTCCTGTCTAGTTCCTGTCTACAGGTAGCTGTCTGTGTAGCTTTCACTATACTTTCACTTTTTCACTTTATCATACCTTTGGTTATGTTGCACTATAGAGATGCGCAGTGACGTCACCGCCCCTGTTCCGGAAGTCTTTTCCTCATTCATTTTTCTCATAGACTTTTCGAAAATGGCTAATAAAAACACGATTGCGCCGCGGCCAAAGCCAACTTGGGTTGTGACAAATCATGACAACAAACACAATATTGTCATATAATATATAATTACGAAGAAATAGAAAACGGCATGATACAAGACTTTTTTCATCTTAGAAATTATTTTATTGTCCCAAAAGTTTGTGTGTGTCATCATGATTCGTCACGACTCGAGTTGTCTGCGGCATAATCGTCTTGATATAAATTATTTTCGAAAAGTCTATGAGAAAAATGAATGGGGAAAAGACTTCCGGAACAGGGGGCGGTGACGTCACTGCGCATCTCTATGTCTCATCTATATTGTTTGTCTTGACTATTGTCTTATGGCACTGGAAGGATGGAAACGTCATTTCATCTCTGTATACAGTATGCCCTGACATATAAAGAACCTTGAACCTTGAAGTGACTCGAAGAAGAGTCATCTGGGTCCAAGCCATGTGACTATCTTCTTCAAGTCACTTATACAACTGAGGTTACTGAAGTAACCCAAAGTTACACTACATGAACACATCAATATTTGCACAAGTCACGAGTCCATATAAAGCATTCTCTTTGTTTTGCCGGCCAAACTGATGAATCATTGACGGAATAATCAACGCTTAACCCAAAGACCTGTCTGACAGAGATAATGATAAGTGGAGAGTACAAAGCACCTCATTCATAAGCCAGTAGGCAAGTTTGGCAACGGCCAATACATTATTTAATGTCAAATATTCAAAAACCGTGACTTAAAAGCGCACAGAAGGCACCATAAATAACATTTAGCGCATTGCTAATTCTATTGATCTCGCGGCGCAGAAGAACAAAGGGAAATGCAGCCACGGGAAAAAACAAAAGGAATTAAGGCGACCAAACAATGACCAATTAAATATGATCCGCCACATGATGAATAATGAATGAGCGGTTTCTGCTCTAAATGCTGAATATTACCGACGTACATTTTAGACATGCATAATTTATGAACCCATGGCGTGGTGCGATAAAGATCTGGAATATTTCTGAGTGCACGGCGACTCGCGGAGACAGCCTCCCGTCGTCATAGCCTGCTATTTTAATGGAGGAGAGTGCAATTAGACCGACGCGCGGAGAAAGTCATTCGGAATAATTAACGCTAATGAGTTGACACATGAAACGTTCCCTTCAGTTTAATTTGGTGGTTATTATTGCCGGTTCTGGAATGAGTCCTGTCACTGTCATAGGGAACACAGCAGGACTCAAGACAGGCAGCCTTCAGTCACAATATGGCGCCGTGTCTGTCTTTTTTTCTTTTACTTTTCAACCCCCAATGACCTAACTGACATCATAATAATATTAATCCAAACCTCTCTGTGACGTATTTGACGTAATTATTTAATCCCCAATGATTGTGACATTAATTTGAGTTGATTAGTATGTATTTTTTGGGGGGGCTTGATCGGCTAACTTCAGGTCCCACTCAGCTATAAGTGTTCCAACTCATTGGGTGTGCACAGTATGTCCATCGCTGATCGTAATCCAACAATCGTTGCATTATTATGGTTTGATGTGGCATACTGTATCTATGCTAAAAAATACGACAGCGCCACTCAAGCCTTCAATTATCGGAAGCCCTCAGAACAGACGTTTTTTTGCGGCCATTTTTCAGAGATTCTATGCATTACTGCCACGGGACGCGAGCCAGCGAGAAACGGAGTACAAAAAAAACCCCGAAAAGAGCAAACTCCTCCCGGCGTCTCGGCTGAACCGACGGATAAAGAGTCAAACTGGCACAGCTCGTACGCATGCACTTGACATTTGTTGTCCTCGGCATTCGGGGCGAGCAGCACAGAGCAATACTTCAAGAGACGCCAGACCTTGGGCTGGCGCTGCCCGAGCCAAGTTTATTCTCAGTTCAACCCAGACGACACCAGCAGTCAACTGCTGTTGGCCAGAGAGAGAGAGAGAGAGAGAGAGAGAGAGAGAGAGAGAGAGAGAGAGAGAGAGAGAGAGAGAGAGAGAGAGAGAGAGAGAGAGAGAGAGAGAGAGAGAGAGAGAGAGAGAGAGAGAGAGAGAGAGAGAGAGAGAGAGAGAGAGAGAGAGAGAGAAGAGAGAGAGAGAGAGAAAGCATGTTTCTATATGACTCATTCTATTCATTCTAGAAAGCCAGGGAGAGGAGAAGTTATAGAGTACATAATAAACAAACACATACTGAGAAGCGTATAGAAAGGAAATGAAATGAATCAAATGAATACAGTGGTAAGCACTTGAGATTGTCAGTGGTGGTACCACCATGGCAATGAAATGGTAACCACAGAAATGTGGTACCAGAAAGTTCCATGTTGTCACCAGGAGATTAACAGGTTAAATACACATTTACATGTCCTACTACTTACTACTACTACTTACTAATAGACAGGCGTACTTTTATAACCATTGTTAATCAACCATTGACACCTTTTAAATGAAGTGTGAAAAGCGTTACCATTCCAGGGCAGTGGTACCACCATGGTGCCCCATCAGCAGCCAAGTGTTAACAGTGACAATCTCAAGTCACAGACTACCATGTTAAGCCATTTTAAGCACCACAGATCCCAAAACTAAGTTTTGTCCACAATTCCATGCTAGACTTGGAAACAAAACAGTCCAAACATACAGATCAAATGACCATTAATCTTCTACATTAGGCTTGCAGATAATTCACATCATGTATATTTTAACTCTTGAGAGCGTAAACATGAAACCAAATGGACCCGCAAGGGTCCATTTGGGTCAATGCTCTAAAGCAGTGAAAGTGTTAACTTGTGCCCCCTCCACTCACGCAAGTAACACTTGCTGGAGCACACTAGAGACAGGGAGTAACTCTTTATATGGTCATTGCACTATAGAGTAGAGAGGACTAGCCAAAAAAACTATTTATATTAAGTGAAATCATCAGCTAAACCTTTTTAGATGAGCGATTGATGTATCGTGAATGTGTTGTTCACATTATAAATGTACGTTTTCACTCATTCAATCCGCCTACTGTAATGCACCGTACACTCCTTTGCCTCTGGAAAGAACTACCGTCTGTAGTAGGTGTATAATATATAAACGTACCCCAAGGAGCTTGAGAATGTTTATTTTTAAAGTCAACTGTACATACTGTACATACAGCCCCCAGGGAAATTAAATGCGTACCAGAAGTCCTCCTCTATGCACCAGTGCTCATCCGGCTGCAAACGGAAAGCGTTCGACATCATCTATAGCTGTCAACAATGCATGCGGCGTACGCCACCGGATCACTGTGGGCTAGGCTGTGATTAAGAGATGAACTGGGACGCGCCCTGCCTGTCATCCACTTCCCTCCGGGGATTTGGAGTTCAATGGTAATATGCAGAGTACCAGGTGTGTGCTTGCTCGTGGGTCGGGGTAGTGTGTCTGCGTCTGCCACTGTTTGTGTAAGTGCACTACTTATTAGGTCATACCTGGGCATTATGCGGCCCGGGGGCCAAATGTGGCCCTTTGGCTGACTCTGACCGGCCCCGGGACCACCAGTGGTCCTTAAATATGGAAAGTTGGTTAACCAGATGTAACTCTTTGAGAGTGTATAAATGAAACCAAATGGACCCTTGCGGGTCCATTTGGTTTCATTTTTACACCCTCAAGAGTTAAAATATACACATTCAATCAGAAAATGTAAAAGAATGGTCATTTTTGTTATCCTGTTTTGTTTCCCAAATCCAGCCTGGAATTGTGGACAAAAACAAAAGAAATCTTGAAGAAAGTTTTGGGATCTGTGAGGCTAAAATGTCATCAGTGTCATCAGGCTCAAATACTGAATAAATAGTGGGCCCTGGTGTCAAAATGGTTGGTCTTACTCTTACTTTTATCTTGAAATTAAATTAATATTACTCAGACTTTAGTTCAGCCTTTAGTCTTGGCCCTCCACAATATTTTATGTATCTCATTTGGCCCCTTGGGAAAAATAATTGCCCACCGCTGTATTAGGTGGTAGTGCTGGATAGTAGGCCCGATTTTGGGGCTTGAGCATCGTCAGGAATGTACGAGCGAGCTTCGCGAACCTTCGCTTCTGATTAAGTTCCAAAAAAATAAAAATAATCAAATTAAAAAGCAGCATGCTGTCCAAATGCCCCTTCTGTTTTTGATGTTATTGTCAAGATTGTCACGACACCATAGCCCACTATTGCTAACCAGAGTTGGGGGTAACGAGTAACGAGTAACGAGTAACGAGTAATATTACTACTTTTTCAGGTAACGAGTAGTGTAACGACACTACCTCCTAGAAAATAGTAATAATATTACAGTTACTTCTGCTAATATTACTTTGTTACTTTTGTCATGCTGCTGCGTTCAACAGTATTGCGTTGGTGAAGGGAGATGAGCTAATGCGACTTTAGTTTGATCGGAAAAAAGATGAGCAGCGGATTTTTATTAGGCAGACGTACAAAGACATCTGGTGTCAAAGCTGCGACATTGGGGCGTCAGAAACGTAGCGCTCGAATGCTGTTTGTGCAGCTTGTTGTCCATATTTATTGTCCCGATCCTCAATAGAAGTCTATGTAAAGAGCCGCGCTTGGACTGGCCACTTAAAGAGAACGGAGTTGGCGCTAATGCTCTGCGCTGCTTACCTCTCCGGTGAAACTCCGGTGATTCTTTGTTGAGATTTGAATCGAAAAACTCTCAGGCCATGCTCACCCGATTGCAATAATTCCAACTGTGGTCCAAGTATATCCAAGGATATTTTCATTTGCCATATAAGTCATGCATTTATAATATGTGTTTTATCACACAATAGCTGGGCTAAATGTCCACACTCGAAGCCTGTATGTATGCGCTGTCTGTCAGGGATTTCCTATAGGCCTACACAGCTGTTCTGATTACGCGATGCCAGTGCTTAATCATCAATTAAGCCACTGGAGCTATAAGCCCTCATATACTCAATATTAAATCAAAAAGATCTTATGCTTATGTATGTTTATCATACATTTCAATTTTGCATTAAAACATAGTTGACAGACAGAACTGTAACCAAATAACAATCCACTGACTGAAATAATAGCCTACTGCAACTATGTAATCTATGGTAGGCTATGTTAATCATGTGTGACATATAAATATTAATATATTTTAGTATTTTTGTGGGATGTCTGTATTCATTCATCTAAATACATTTATCTAAATACATCCATCCATCAGTCACCCAATTATCCGTAGGCTTATTGGTGACTCTTGTTATTCTTCTTCATTAGATTCAGCTCTAAAAGAAGCTGACAGATTGTGTAGTTGTAGCTACTTTCCTTTTTTCAGGGATCTGGGTGCAAAAGTAATATAAAAAAGTAATATGTAATATACTACATATTACTTTTGCATCCAAGTAATAAGTAGTGTAATATTATTACTTTTCTAAAGGGGTAATAAGTAATAAGTAATATATTACTTTCCTAAGTAATATTCCCCAACACTGTTGCTAACGTAGGCCTAATATCCATAATCCATACACCGAGTCAGCTCCTCCTCCTCCTGTAACAACGGCTCGGTGGTGGTGGAGCCGCTGGTCAGGTCATTGCGCTTGGCTGTAGAATAGCCCTAGACAGAGTTACGCAAACTCCGTCCACGTCATAGAGCCAGTCTAATGGCGGCTCTCCTACACTTCCATTGAGAATGGGACACCTTCATTGAAAACAATGCATTTCCAACTCCAGTTTGTCCCTTGATTCAGGTTGCATTGAACAGCGCCGCCCAAGCGCTTTCTGAGTTTCAGACCCCTCAATGTCGCAACTGTTCTACTAGTGGGAAGAAAAGTTAATAAATGAATAAATCATGAATCATTAATGTTCGTTCGCGTGACGACCTTAACGAGCGAGTGGTTCGAAATCCCGAGTTTCGGTATACAGCCTTATTAGGTGGACAAGCAAAAGGCCTTTAGTGTCGACCATTCATACATGCTGTGTCCACAACTTCCTTTGCGTTTGTGTTCCTCTTTCTCTTGCCGTGTTGCCAGGTTTCGTCAGGTCTATATGAAGACCAGCAGCGTAAATGAAAACGGCTGATCTATAAGCTCTCGGCAACATATTGTAGGTTGTACATCTGTAATTTAAAAACACATTGAGAATGAACTGAAATATTTTGAATATTTTTTAAACTTAGACTAAGTGAAGGGACTTCACCTTCACTTGGTCCCTCCCCAATCCGTCCTTGTCCAATAGGCATGTTAAAAGAGGAAAGCTTGACCTGGAAAGCTTGACCTGCATAGCAACAGTTGCTAAACTATTTGGGCTGGCATTGGGCAGTGGGGTGGGGCATGTGGGACAGTGGGGAAAACACTGGTTTACTTTAGGAAGCAAGTTCAATTAAGCAACTACTGTACTGAGATGCCTCAACTGTTTCTTATAATAAGCAGACATGGCAACCCTGCGTAAAGGGAGGCATGAGTGTGTGTAGCCTGACTATCACAATCAAGTTCAACTTCCTGAAGCTTGAGTCTGAATTTGTCTGCTATCTGAGATAGCAGACAATTGCTGAGCCGACCTTGAAGTCCCATTGATGACCAGTCAAAAAGACGTCACACGACATTTTCTTTCCCACGCTTGTATGCAAGTTCACGCTTGGACAGTGTGCCAGCAGCACTGTCAGAGTAGGTTGAATAATTGCATTTGTTTGTGTGCAAACGTGGATGGTGATGCAACTGTTTTCAGTGATATAGTATGATGCTACCTATAAACCGAATATGATTTCAGTGTATGGCTTCAGAGAAAATGAAACAAAATGCACTGAAATTATCTTCGGATGTTTGTGATTTCTTTTTTTTCTTTTTCAGTGCCCTCAGTTAATTACTCTACTTTTCCATCTATCTATGTTTATATTGGTTTAAATGTAATGTTTAATTTGTTCAACTTCAGCATGACTAATTTACTTCTCATTACGCAAAGCGAGGTGATTTAATTTGATTAATGAAACTCAGACCTTAAGGAAGGTGAGACAAGCATGAGCACAACGCCAACGAATAGTGAGACACAATCACCTGATTAATAAACAATACAGGATAACAGTGGTCCCTGGTATGAAAAAGGTTGAAAACCCCTGGGTTAATGGGTTTATAATGCTGTCATCGCTCTCTCTCTCTCTCTCTCTGTACGACAGAACGACTAACATTCCAGGAGGTTCAGTCGCCTCAGGAGTTCCGCCACGGCGAGACGGCGGAGGTAGTGTGTGACGTCATCAGCTCCCCGGTGCCCGTGGTGGTGTGGTACTACCAGAACCAGGAGATCACCGAGGAACGCCACAGTAAGATCTGCTAACAGCGTGTGACCCTGCAGCGATCACTTCGGAAAAGTGACATTATTTAGATGTAAACAGCGCAGCTTTGGCTAAAAAAAAAAAAAAAAAAAAAAAACAGCAACAGTGCGAGCCGCAGGTGTCCTGTGATCACACTGGGACTCAACTGTACCCCGAGACAACAGTGTTCCATGACCAATCACAATCATGTATGCGAATCGCCGAGACGCCCCTCTACGCCCATGGGAAACATAACGAAAATAACTCGCTACTTTGGCAAATAAATAGACAGATTTAATTTCTCCAAATCATCTAACTGTTCAGAGGGATAGTAAGATCAAAGTTCGAACTGTATTAATATGGGAAAAAGTGAATTTGGTTAAAAATGACAAAAAAATCACGTTCATGGCTCCCAGGGTAAATTAGCCGTGTGCGACATGGGGCATAAAGCACCAGATCTGATCACAAATATGACCTAAAGGGAATTCCACCCGTTTTCAACATTCCTTCTGAGGCAGGGGCGAATCTAGGCATGGGCACGCTAAATGCCCAGTCTGCCCCACCAAACACAATGCCATGCAAAACAACCCAAGATATTTCAAATTAAAGTGCCTATATTTAAAATGATTTGAAACACTACTACTGCTACTAACTAAATACAGTTGTGTCACCACTAAACCAACAGCATTTCATCATTGAAAACAGAAAACTCTCTCAGTCAGACCTTTAGCTTTATGCATGCTGCGTGTCTGTTGCAACTTCAACAACAACTGATGTTATTATTGATGCTTTACTTGCCTAATAAAAGTCTTTAAACCGAAAAGACTTTAGACACCCATTAACCAAGAAAGGGATTTGTACATTTACTGAGTTACATTTCTAGAAGGCCATACAGTACACTGCCCAAATATGGCTTGCATAGTTATCTCTACAGACCACATTTCTTTGCAGAAAACAAGGCCAGAATGCGTGATGCATGAGCGGAGCAAGCTAATGCTCATGACTTTACTCACCGTAATTTCTGGACTATAAGCCGCTACTTTTTTCACATGCTTTTGACCCTGCGGCTTATACAATGGTGTGGCCAATCTATGGATTTTTACAGGTGTTTTTTTAACAGGGGTTTTCAACAGGTGGTCCGGGGACCACCAGTGGTCCCTGAGAGGGTTCCAGGTGGGCCCTCCAGACTAAATGATGGAAAGTTGGTTAACCAGATGTAACTCTTTGAGAGCGTAAAAATGAAACAAATGGACCCTTGCGTGTCTCCCCTCCACTACACCTGCTTCCAATGCCGCCTCTATGACATCATATGTGGTGTAACAACTCTTTCAGGGAAAAGATTTGAATGAAATGTCTGGCAGTCAGTTTGCGACCGACCCCGCGCACCGACGAGAGACGGGGTGAGAAGCGAGGGAGAGAGCGACACAGATACCGGTCTCCCAAGTTATACCGTACACGATGATTTCATTCCAGCGTCATCAGCAGGTGGCGCTACCTCTCGGCCGGATCTCGGACGTCTTCCGTTCCCTGAGGGCGTTGGTCAGCTCGGCGGCCAGGAGGTCTCCGACGACCCTCGGGCCGCAGATGAAACGTCATGCGGCCGAACACGAACCTTCGCTCAGAACGGACGGGGCGGCGGTGAGCCCGACGAAACCGCGAAGCGCTCTGCAGCAGCCGGTCGGCGGCGGCTCGATGCCGATGACAACGACACCGAGATCGAAGGAACCACCGCCCGGTGGTGTCGTCCTCCCGGTGGCACGGCGGGCCACGTCCCACGTTTCGGCGGACACGTTCTTCCAGAACAAACACGGCTTTTCCCTGGGAACATGGGGGTTGTACGGCCAGCGCCGCGCTCCGCAGAGGAGCGCCGCCGTCCTTTCAGAGCTGTGCCGCCCGCCCGTATGGATCGTCCAACAACAACAACGCGGGTTCAAGACCCTATCGTCGCCGTCGTCCTGGACTGGACGCTTGGTCTCCAGGCGGAGATCGGAGACAGAGAAGTCGGGGCTGGGCCGAGAAGCGACGGCACCGAAGGACATCCCGGAGGTCCCGAGGAACGTCCCGGATAGCCAGATGGAAGGCTTCAAGACGGGCTTCACCGAGGGCTTCCTGAAGTTCCAGGAGCTCAGCCGGGCGCAGGCCCGGAGGTTCTGGCTGATCCTGCTGGCCAACGTGACCCTGGTGGGCTACGGCCTCTACAGCCTGGTGTCGTCGGGCGCAGTGCAATTCCAGCTCTCCGACTACGAGGCGGACGCCTCCGTCGCCATGTCCGGCGTGACGTTCGACGACGTGCGCGGCGCCGACGAGGCCAAGGCCGAGCTGCAGAACGTGGTGCACTTCCTCCGCAACCCGCGGCAGTTCACCCACCTGGGCGGCAAGCTCCCCAAGGGCATCCTCCTGGTGGGGCCGCCCGGCACGGGCAAGACCCTGCTGGCGCGGGCGGTGGCCGGCGAGGCCGGCGTGCCGTTCTTCTACGCCTCGGGCTCCGAGTTCGAGGAGGTGTTCGCCGGGCTGGGCGCCAGCCGCGTCCGCAAGCTGTTCGGCCGCGCCAAGGCGCAGTCGCCGTGCGTCATCTTCATCGACGAGCTGGACAGCGTGGGCGGCGAGCGCGTGAACTCGCCGGCCGAGCCGTCGCACGCCCGGCAGACCATCAACCAGCTGCTGGCCGAGATGGACGGCTTCGTGCCCAACGAGGGCGTGGTGGTGATCGGTGCCACCAACATGGCGGAGCTCCTGGACAAGGCGCTGGTACGGCCGGGGCGCTTCGACGTGCGCGTCGCGGTGCCGTTCCCGGACGTGGCGGGCCGCGCCGACATCCTGGACTGGTACCTGTCGAAAGTGAAGGCCGACCCGGCCGTGGACCCGCGCGTCCTCGCCCGCGGCACGCCGGGCTTCTCCGGCGCCGACCTGGAGAGCCTGGTGAACCAGGCGGCGCTGCACGCGGCCGGCCTGGGCCAGCCGTCCGTCACGTCGGCCGACCTGGAGTTCGCCAAGGACAAGATCCTCATGGGGCCCGAGCGGCGGAGCGCGCGCGTGGACGCCCGCACGCGCGCCGTGACGGCGTGCCACGAGGCGGGCCACGCCGTGGTGGCGCTCTACACGCGGCACGCCACGCCGGTGCACAAGGCCACCATCGTGCCGCGCGGCGACTCGCTGGGCCACGTGGCCACGCTGGCGGCCGACGACCGCTGGCTGCAGACGCGCGCCGAGCTGCTCGCCGACATGGACGTGTGCATGGGCGGCCGCGCCGCCGAGGAGCTGCTGTTCGGCCGCGACGCCGTGACGACGGGGGCGGCCAGCGACTTCGACGGGGCCACGCGCATCGCCGAGCTGATGGTGACGCGCTTCGGCATGGGCAGCGACGCCATCGGCCTGGCCACCGGCCCGGCCGACCCGGCGCTGCAGAGCCCTGAGCGGCGCGCCGCCGTGGAGCGCGAGGTGGCGGCGCTGCTCGGGGACTCGTACAAGCGGGCCAGGTCCGTGCTCACGGCCCACGGAGAGGAGCACAAGGCGCTAGCCGAGGCCCTGCTGGCCTACGAGACGCTGGACGCCAAGCAGATCCAGGCGCTGCTCAGAGGCAGGCTGTAGGGATGTTTCCCTCCACCCGTAACCTCGGAGAACAAGCAGAAACGAGCAGGGATTGTTTCAACCTTTTTGATAGCAGGGCCAGGGGCGGATTGGCCATCTGGAGTACAGGGAGTTTTCCTGCTGGCCTGCGCCACCTAGTGGCCTGCTGGACAAGATCCAAAATGCACTAGTGGCACTTCCAAAATGCACTAGAATGTGCTAGATGCTCGCCTGGAACATACAGATCAAAATGACCATTAATCTTCTACATTCTCTAGTTGTGTAGACTAAGTTGGGCTAATTCACATGATGAATATTTTAACTCTTGAGGGTGTAAAAATGAAACCAAATGGACCCGCAAGGGTCCATTTGGTTTCTCTCAAAGAGTTACATCTGGTTAACCAGCTGACTCCCCCAGGGGTGGCCTGGCAAAGGCAAAATTGTCCCGGTGGGAAAATATGTGCCAATCCACCCCTGACCAGGGCCCACTATTTGTTCAGTGTTTGAGCCACAGACCACCGTGTGAGGACATTTTAAGCCTCAAACTGAACTGATTTATTTTTGCTTTTGTCCACAATACCAGAATGGATTTGGGAAACGAAACAATCCAACATACAGATCAAAATGACCATTAATCCCATTACGACCAGATAGAGCGGAAATTCTGCAAATGTCTTCTACAAATCTTGACCGTTTTCCAAAAGTGTTTCTGTGTCACGAGTATTCGTAAATGTTTGCCCTGAAAGAATGTATTGATTTGTGACAGGTTTCCCAGATTTTTCACAAAAACAGCAGTTAGTAAAAAGTGCAACAATATTTGTTTTATAGGTTTTGTATATACTGTATGTTTTGTATATTTGGATTTTTTTTGAAAGCCAAAGTTAAAAAATGATGGTTAAAGTAGTTAAAAGGTGACACAGATGCATTCCTGGTCTTTTTCACAGGAAGCTTTCCCTACAATAACCAGATGGAAAAGTGTTTACGGAATGCAGTACTGCGCCCTGAGGAACTCCAGTTCACCATAATATTATTTTGCGCAGTTTTGAAATGTTTAAGGTTTAAAAATCACAGCTGTGTGAAGTGAGGGGGCACTCTTATCCTTAAACATCAACATGCATCATCTCAACAACAGAATGCATGCGATTTGACCTCATTTCTCCTGTACGTCGATGGGAAATATGAGATGTAGGGGGACAAGATTTGTCATATTTTTGTGGATATTTTATCTAATTTCTCAGTTCATTGTCAATGGCAAATATTGAGACGCGGAGAAAGGAGTTGCATATACGAGGGACCATCAAAAATATATTTTTTGTGTGGTTGCCAAAGGCAACAAGACTATATAGGCCTTTTGCTGTTTAGATAGATAAGCTGTAAAGGCCAGAAATTATTTTCTTTTTGCCAGTTTTACCACATAATGTCCAGGTATGATGTCACATGCATACCCACTATGTCCCGTATGATTTATTTGGCTCAGGAGGTAGAGCAGGTCGGCCAATGATCCAGTGGTTGGCGGTTCGATTCCCGGCTCCTCCTGTCTACATGTCGAAGTGTCCTTGGGCAAGACACTGAACCCCACCTTGCCTCCAGTGGTTACCACCACTGGTGTATGAATGTGGGAAGTTTAGGACGCTGAGCGTTGACTGTTCGCGGCTCTACTTCCCAATGTATGAATGAATGGACCATTGTAAGCGCTTTGAGTATACACGCTGTGCATAGAAAAGCGCTATAAAAATGCAATCCATTATTATTATTATTTATTATATCCATAAATGTTTCAGGGTCTATAGCGGGAGTGCCCAAAATGTAGATTCTACCAGTTTATCACACGAAACCAAATGGACCCTTACGGGTCCATTTGGTTTCATTTTCCACACAATTAGAAAATGGAGAATAATTGTTATTTTGACCAATGGTTTGCCAATTCTCTTTCCCAATTGTGGACAAAAGTGTGAAAGTTCTTAGATTTGGGCGCAAGAGACTAAACTCAACATTACAAACTGTCAACTCAAACCCCAAATTCTGTTTTCAAACGTTAGTAGTAGGCATATACAAGAAAACCTTCCAATTATTTCCCTCTATTTTTCATTTTAAGCGCATTATTCTTAAACACTATAACACCATCACCACTATTTCAAAGCTCAAACTTTCTAGGGGGCCTTGAAATTGATTTTCAGTAATGGAACAATCACATTTTTGATGTGTAGATCTTGTTGAGCCGGTCATTTTGAAAGTAGCTCTCAAGTCAAAAAAGTGTGGGCACCGCTGGTATATAGGTAAAACTCAAATACACAGCGGGCCAAAACGGGAAATTTGAGGGCTATATATTTCAACACACGGGCACCAGTTTATTAGAATGTCCCAGAAAAACAGCAAAAGGTGATTTTCCTTCAAAAATCATTGTCCCATAATATAGCAAGATAAACGCAAAGTTGAAACTGTAGGCATTAAAAACTGAGAATGCATCATTAGAGCTCAGTTCCCTCTGTTTGGTGATCCTCACATTGGAAATCAATCAGTAAGTAAAACAATGACTTATTAAATGGGAAATCCACCCATTTTCAACATTTTAATATGTCATTATTATTATACCTTAGAGCAGGGGTGCCCAACCTTTTTTGACCCAAGATCTACATTTCAGCAGCCAACCCCTCCGGGATCTACCAGTCCAATATCAACATTTCAAACCACACGCATCGTTGCCGGCCTGCAGTAACTTCACAACAACACAACACTACTTTGTTTTACCACTTTACTTTATGTCCATATAAGCATAAAGTACAACGGACTTGTCATAAATAGGCCTACAACAGTCCAGAATAGTCCATTATAAGTTGCAGAACAGTCCATTACACGTTGAACAATACTGTTGGCATAATTCACAGACAGCAGACAACAATCCTCCAAATGAGCCGCTTCGTAGACAGACAGACGGACACGCACACACACACACACACACATATCGCTCTTTTTTCATTTTCACCTCATTTTTTTCTTTCCTCCCCACATCTCCCAAGATCCACTCATGATCAGGCCAAGATCTACTGGTAGATCCCGATCTACTCCCCTGCTATATAACATAGAACAGCACAGAGAGCTGTCTGTGGTGCTGAAATGTTTCTATAGAACATAGAACAGCACAGGGAGCTGTCTGTGGTGCTGAAGTGTTTCTATATAACATAGAACAGCACAGGGAGCTGTCTGTGGTGCTGACGTCTTTCTATATAACATAGAACAGCACAGAGAGCTGTCTGTGGTGCTGAAATGTTTCTACATAACATAGAACAGCACAGGGAGCTGTCTGTGGTGCTGAAATGTTTCTATAGAACATAGAACAGCACAGGGAGCTGTCTGTGGTGCTGAAATGTTTCTATAGAAAAGCACAGGGAGCTGTCTGTGGTGCTGAACCTTTTTTGACCCAAGATCTACTTTTCAGCAGCCAACCCCTCCGGGATCTACCAGTCCAATATCAACATTTCAAACCACACGCATCGTTGCCTGCCTGCAGTAACTTCACAACAACACAACACTACTTTGTTTTACCACTTTACTTTATGTCCATATAAGCATAAAGTACAACAGACTTGTCATAAATAGGCCTACAACAGTACAACATACATGGACAAACACTGCCATTGCATTTTCTTATCCACCGCCTTTTTTTTCTTTCCCCCCCACATCTCCCGAGATCTACTTGAGATCAGGCCGAGATCTACCGGTAGATCCCGATCTACTGGTTGGGCTCCCCTGCCTTAGAGATACTGTGTGGACATGATAAAAAAAGTTCCCCCAATTCTGTATTTCCTAAAAATGGATGTCTGAAAAAATCATTAACTTGGTGAAATACATCTGATGACATCATCAAGATGTGTTTCATCATGTTCATGATTTTTCTTTCAGATCCCTTTTTTTCCTGAGAGGGTACAAATGGAACCGTTTGAAAATGGGTGGAATTCACCTTTTTTTTCTTCACCATGGTGCGTGGTGCAATATACCAGAAGACCTGTTCTAACAGTAATTAAATATCAATAGAATATCAATAACTGGTGAGTTGAAGAAGATAATTCATTCATGGGCTTGATTTGGCCCCCGGGGCCACAGCACACATGCCCTAGTCCACATATGTCAAACTCAAGGCCCCGGGGCCAAATCAGGCCCGTGAATGAATTATTCTTCGGCCCGTGGGCTCATAGCGCGCCACAGAGTGGCGCGCTATGAGACGTGAACACCTGCTATTTTTCATTAAAACTTAAAACTTTACTTTACAATTATCTTGCCATTAAGAGACATTGATTTCTGAAGGAAAATTACTTTTTTGCTGCTTGACAGTGACATCATCGTAAACCGGTGTTGAAACACAGACCGGTGTCTCCGGCCCTCGACTTGTACCAATTTTTCTATTTTGGCCCACTCTGTATTTGGGTTTGACACCCCTGCCCTAGTCCCTACCTTTTTAAAATATAAACCCCAAACGGAGGTCAAAGACGCCATGGGCAAGGAAAAAAAAAACATCATAGGCAGTCAATAATACCCAAGAGTGTGTACAGGTCAAGTTGCTGACCCCCCCAGCGCAATGCTCCTGCACAGAATAATAATGATGAAATCACACGCTGGTTTCTCAGAGCTGCTTCTACTGGTATTGGTCTGAACTCTGGCTGACACTCGGCGATGAAACGTGGAGATAGATGATCAGGTGTTTTAATTGAAATTGTAATCTCATCAGCACTGCTGGCTTGATGATGAAAAGTGAAGATGGTATATGGGTGACCAGACATTTGTTCATTTGAGGGACAGAAAGAAGTATTGCGCGCGTGGGATACAGTGGGGGGAAAAAGTGTTGCTAACTTGTTTAGCAAATTACTAAAATCTTGGTGTCATATTAAAGGTAGGGGAAGTGATTTCACTTTTGTCAGATATCGTGTTTGGTGGGGCAGACTGGGCATTTAGGGGGGCATTGCCTCACCCCCCCATGCCCATGCTGAGATCCGCCCCTGAGACTCTTTGCATCACAACATATCCTTGTATTTTGCAGTTCCGAGGGTTGTTGTCCGTTTTCCACTCTTTTAAGCCGACCACAATCTAGTATTTGAACGTGTGACTCGAAGAAAGTGGCAGAAGAGGGACTGTCCCACGCCATAAAGGGACATATCTGGTCACCCTAGAAGATAGGCATCTCTTCATCATATTATAATTATGTCTCTGTGTAACTTAACGTTAGACGGGTTGCACGATATATATGGCAAGTGAACAAATTGGCTATAAGAGACCAATCAATCCTGGTATTGCTGCAGCGCTGAGCACACTGTAACAGGGGCGGATGTAACATGTCCCATTTGGGGGGGGCAAGATAACATGTTGGAGGGGCAAGAGAAAATGGTATGGGGGCGGCTTCATCGCCCGTGGCGCTTCGCGCCACGGGCGATGAAGTCGCACCCATACCATCTTCAGTTACAGGACTTTTATTAGTCAAGTAAAGCATCAATAATAACATCAGTTGTTGTTGAAGTTGCAACAGACACGCAGCATGCATAAAGCTAAAGGTCTGACTCAGAGAGTTTTCTGTTTTCAATGATGAAATGCTGTTGGTTTAGTGGTGACACAGCTGTAGTTAGGTAGTAGCAGTAAATATAAGCACTTTAATTTGAAATATCTTGGGTTGTTCTGCATGGCATTGTGTTTTATTTAGGGGGGCATTCCACCCCCCCCCCCCCCCCCCCCATGCCCATGCCTAGATCCGCCCCTGCACTGTACAGTATATGTGGGTGAGTGTAACCGCTGAAGCGGTTATCTACATGTGGACTTTATTATCGGGCAAATTGTGCCGAGCTGGAGATTGACAGCTGGACCGTTGAGGAATTGGAATGGAGATTGCAAATTTCCCCTTCATTTTCCTCTCACAAGTTTCTAATTTCACCTCTCTCTGGAATGTAATTCTAATACGATCTACGTAAACAGCCGTCCTTCCTCCCTATATCTGTACTGTATGTACCCAGTATGTAATTAGGACTGTCACTCTGATCGAGCAGGAAGGATCACTCTCACCTCATTATTATTATTTTTATTCCCTCTGCGATCGTCACCCTGAACACATTAACGTGAAATAAAAAGTATGTAAGGAACTGTATCCTGACCTTTTTTTTTTTTTTTACCTCTACGAGTTGGAGGTGTGTGTGTGTGTGTGTGTGTGTGTGTGTGTGTGTGTGTGTGTGTGTGTGTGTGTGTGTGTGTGTGTGTGTGTGTGTGTGTGTGTGTGTGTGTGTGTGTGTGCGTGCGCGTGCGCGTGCGCGTGCATGCGTGTGTGTGTGTGCGTGTGTGTGTGTGTGCCCAGTATCCACTTCTGTTTTCTTGATTGACAGCAAAGGCATCTAGAATCTACAGTGTTTCTTACTGTATCTGATCTCATCTAACGATGCAACAGTTTCCTTATGTTGATGGAGATGACTTTGAAGTTGAATTCCATCCATTTTCAACATTTTTTTTCTGGGAGCGTACAAATGCAACCAAATGAACCCTAACGGGTTCATTTGGTTCCATTTGTACGCTCTCAGAAAAAAGAAGCGTCTAAAGAAATCCATTAACATGGTGAAAATACATCTTGATGATGTCACCTAGATGTTTCACCATGTTAGTGGTTTTCTTCAGACCTCCATTTCTTGGGAACACAGAATGGGGAACTTTTTTTTTTTAATCATGTCCACCCAGCACCTCTAGGGTATACTAATGACATATTAGAATGTTGTGAATGGATGGAATTCCCCTTTAAAGGTAGGGGAAGTGATTTGAAATTCATGGTGTAGTACCAGCCTGGTGCACTAGGGCGCCCAAGAGTAGCTACACTACAGTGGTAAGCACTTGAGATTGTCAGTGGTGGTACCACCATGGCAATGAAATGGTAACCGCAGGAATGTGGTACCAGAAAGTTCCATGCTGTCACCAGGAGATTAACAGGTTAAAAACACATTTACATGTCCTACTACTTGGTTAGCGGTTCCTAATAGACAGAGGCGTACTTTTCTAACCATTGTTAATCAACCATTGACACCTTTTAAATGAAGTGTGAAAAGCGTTACCATTCCAGGGCAGTGGTACCACCATGGTGCCCCATCAGCAGCCAAGTGTTAACAGTGACAATCTCAAGTGCTTACCACTGTATGTGAACCTGCTGCTCCATCCTGATTGGAGGAGAATTCACCCTCCACCTGGGGAACTTTTATTAGCTCCTCTGCTAACGTGGTGGAGGAGAAACTCCATATATGGTCTGCACACCTTATAATAGAGCATTTTATCAGAAAAAAAATGGGGAGTGAAATCACTTCCCCTACCTTTAACAAAACAAAACAAGAACATCTCTCTCTCTCCCTCTCTCTCTCTCTCTCTCTCTCTCTCTCTCTCTCTCTCTCTCTCTCTCTCTCTCTCTCTCTCTCTCTCTCCCCCTCTCCCTCTCTCTCCCCCTCTCCCACCCCCCCCCCCCCCTCTCTCTCTCTCTCTCTCTCCTCTCTCTCTCTCTCTCTCTCTCTCTCTCTCTCTCTCTCTCTCTCTCTCTCTCTCTCTCTCTCTCTCTACCTCTCTCTCTCTCTGTCCCTGTGTGAAGGCAGGTACCAGGTGTTGCCCAACAACAACCTTCAGATCCGGCAGGTGACCAAGGCGGACGAGGGCGTGTACCGCTGCGAGGCCAGCGTCGAAGCCCGTGGCGAGATCGACTTTGTGGACATCGCCGTGGTGGTCAACGGTGAGCGAGCTGCATGTGGCGCTCTGCGGTTTCCTTAACCCTTTGTGTCCTCACCGGATTCTAGTTTCTGATGCTAGATTCTAGTTCCTCTCAGTAGATTGTAGTTTCTGAAGTTAGATTCCAGTTTCTGTCACTATAGATTCTGGTTCCCGACACTAGATTCTAGTTTGTGACACTAAATTATAGTCCCCTGGTACTATTTGACTAGGACTGTGATTTTGGTCATGAAAACCGAATTGGCGATGATTTATGTTTATGGATTATGTAGTTGTCCAGTCCAGTTATGTCCAGTTAGTCATCCAGTCAGTCAGTCGACATAAGTACAGTGCATTTCCGTTGTATTGAGAGGTGTTGCTGGACAAAAATTCGAGTCTCAATATGTGTGCGTAAGTCTCTTTTGCAGAACTGTCCACACAACTGTAAACACAAAACCAAACCACACTGATATGGACTCCTTGCTTTATTGAAGTGTGTAATAAATAAATTTATTGTGAAATATTAGTAAAAAAGTGTTGACTAAATGAATTTTCAATTTATTTAGTCAATTTAACCCCGAAGCATCAGCACCCGCATCTTTCCAGAGGCGTTGACGCGCCTGACGACAAGTATAATATAGTTATCCATATGAGGCTTATTAGCCTCTGCGCAAGTCCCCCCCCCCCCCCCCCATCCTCATGGCGCCCCAGGCAACTGCCTAGTCTGCCTAATGGCAAAAACACCCCTGATGATACAATCGTACAGACACCAAGCCATTGTTGCTCTCATAGAAATGACACAGAAGGATCCAAGATCCACGAGGGGTTGTTTTGTCGCTCCCTGACACAGGTCCAACACACCATGTTCTGGCCTCTGTAATTCATTCCTTTGGGGATGCCAAAGGCATGTGCAGAGTTTGGGGTTCATGGAACCATGCTGTAGTCTTTTTGTTGTCTTTTTTGTGTTTTGTTTTTAAGTAACGGAGCTCTTTGAGGGAGGTTGTGTGTGTGTGTGTGTGTGTGTGTGTGTGGTGTGTGTGTGTGTGTGTGTGTGTGTGTGTGTGTGTGTGTGTGTGTGTGTGTGTGTGTGTGTGTGTGTGTGTGTGTGTGTGTGTGTGTGGAAAACAGAGCAGAGGAGGATAGGCTCCAATACTTATCAAGTTAGACAGATGCTGCTGCCACCGTCACAGTTGTCCAGTTAGTGCTATTGGACACGACTCATGGAGTTTGATCACTGCGCGCCGTGGACTATTTCGGTCCCTGGGAAGTGCTGTGTGTGCGTGTGCGCGCATGTGTGTGTGTGTGTGTGTGTGTGGGGTGTGGGTGTGGGTGTGGGTGTGGGTGCGTGTGTGTGTGTGTGTGTGTGCGTGTGTGTGTGTGTGCGCACGTTCACTTTTGATGAGGATTATGTGAGGAAACATTCATATCACTGACCCTTTTTATGGCGGGCCTAGTAAGAGTGTGTGTGTGCGTGTGTGTGTGCGTGTGCGTGTGCGTGTGTGTGTGTGTGTGTGTGTGTGTGTGTGTGTGTGTGTGTGTGTGTGTGCGCGTGTGCGCGTGTGTGTGCGTACATGTTTGCGCAGAGCTAATCCTTTAATCCGCTGACCCGATCGGAGCCGAATGTTTGGATGAAACATTTGATTTTAATACATTTTTTTAATAATGTATATATAAATCAATGGGGCTCGGTTTGGGCCTGACATTTTGGGCAATGTTACAAATTATAACCGACATTGGCGTTGCTGTGAACAGTGTTGGTCTATATTACTTAGGAAAGTAACTTCTTTACTTTACTCGTTACCCCTTAGACAAAGTAATATCATTACTTTACTTATTACTGGATTTGAAGAGTAATATATTACATATTACGTTATTACTTTCCCAAGTTCTCAACACCGCTTTTGAAAAAATAGAGAAGTACGACATAATCCGTTTATTACAAAATAAAGCAGCAAGCGATTTTTAGTGTACATAACTGCGCAGGATGCAGCGTGTGGACTGGATCTACAATCTACTGCACATCTCTGTTGTTACAGTACCTGTCAATAGCTTGTACATCTGTTCTATTTTTGCATGCAACAACAACTCATTTTAAAAAAGTAACTTGGCGTTACTTGCAAAGTAATGCGTTACTTATTACCCATTTTTGCAGAGTAATCTCGTTACTTTACTTTTTGGAGCAAAAGTAATAATATTACAGTAATATGTAATCTAAAATTAGTTACTGCCCAACACTGGCTGTGAAGTCATATAGAGCTGCGCAGTGACGTCACCGCCCCTGTTCCGGAAGTCTTTTCCCCATTCATTTTTCTCATAGACTTTTCGAAAATAATTTATAACAAGACGATTACGCCGCGGCCAAAGCCAACTCAGGTCGTGACAAATCATGACAACAAACACAACATCGTCATATAATATATAATTGGGAAGAAGTAGAAAACGGCATGATACAAGACTTTTTGTTTCGTTTTTCATCTTAGAAATTATTTTATTGTCCCAAAAGTTTGTGTGTGTCATCATGATTCGTCACGACTCGAGTTGGCTTTGTCTGCGGCGTAATCGTCTTGATATAAATTATTTTCGAAAAGTCTATGAGAAAAATGAATTGGGAAAAGACTTCCGGAACAGGGGCGGTGACGTCACTGCGCAGCTCTATACAGTACAGCAGGGGTGTAAACATTACGTTGACGTAAACTGCTATTTTTTTTTTTTTTCAATAAAACTTGGCGCGCTATGAGACGAACACCTGCTATTTTTCGGGAAAAAATGTTAAAAACACAGCGCAAATTTGAATATTATATTCTTTCTGAGTGAACACTTTGTAGAATCGGGTCAAAATATGTTAAAAGCTAAATAAGACTGAGTGGAGAAGGTAAAACAGTTAGTTGCATTAATTTCTTATCATGGTGTGCGCAATATACCAGAGGGCCAGCTCCAATACTGATTCTATAGCATCCCGCAGGCCAAAGATAATTCATTCACGGGCCTGATTTGGCCCCCGGGCCTTGAGTTTGACATATGTGCAGTACAGTAATAGCCAGAAATAGCCAGAAATAAATGATACAACATGCCCTTCATTGTGAGTAGTGAATTGCAGTCCGTCCGACGATGACAAATTCATAAGAATATGATGACAAACATTCCAGTGTTGTCAAAATATTAAACAGTAATACAGTTACATTACGTATTATTCCCTGATGAAAGTAACTAGTTACATATTACTTTAAATATCAGACTTTATTTGTCGCCCCCAGTAATTGTTATAGACATTTTTAGGGGGACCACTAAAAGCTGGGATTAATAAGCTTTTATTTGTATTTATTATTATAATTATTATTTTAATCGCAATATTACCTGAATAAACAAATGAGCAGTGCAACTAAACATATTATTAATGAGTTTTCTGTCTTTTGTACCCAATACAAAAGACGTATGGTTTTGCCCGTATTATGGTACAATTTGTCGGGGCCCAGCATTTGGAGCGACGTGCCTGGCTACATTGTCTTATTTTCTGGATATATTTATCTTGGTTGCAATGAATCAAAGCGTAGTGTTTATTCATTCGTGTGAAAACCCGGCTCCCGTCGACTTCAGCGCATATTCCGTCAAACCTTTCGCCTGCGGGTGCGGTTTCCCTCTACGGCGCCTATAAGTTACCTATATTTCAAATCTTTGTATTGTGTCGTATTGGATCGCCGTGATGATCCAACATCGTCCATGCATCAACCGTGTGTTTTCAACAGGTGGTCCGGGGACCACCACTGGTCCTTGAGAGAGCTCGCATGGGTCCATTTGGTTTCATTTTCAAGAGTTAAAATTAGGGCTGTCGAATGATTAAATTTTTTAATCAAATTAATCACAGCTTCAAAATTAATTTAATCATGATTAATCACCATTCGAATGATGTCCAAAATATGCATGTTTTCAAAAAAGAAACAGATTATGTGAAAAAAATAACCATTTATCTTTAAAATATGTATCAAAATAGGTGATCTACAAGCTCTCAATGCTTGTAGATACTCCAGCTATACTCTATGGCTCTGGTTACAGGGAGACACACAGCTATATGTCTCTGTAAAACCGTGCTCTACCCATTTCTTTCAATTAGAAAATGCTCAGTGGGTTGAGTCAGTGTGCACATGAGTTAATCACATTAAAAAGTTTAATCAAATTAATCGCCAGAATTAATTTAATCCCATTAATTAACTATTTTCAACAGCCTTAGTTAAAATATTCATCATCTGAATTACCCCAAAGTCTACACAACCAGAGAATGTATTAGTATGGTCATTAGAATGGCTTGGTATTGTGGACAAAAAAAGCAAAAGAAATCTTTAGTTTTAGGGGACTGTGGAGCAGAGCATGTTCTCAAGTGGTGGTCCATGGACCATGGCTCAAATGATGAATAAATTATAAATAGTGGGTATGAAAAACGTTGAAACCACTGATGTATATACATACAGGGGCGGATGTAACCTTTCCCAATTAGGGGGCAGGAGAAAATGGTATGGGCAATGAAGCCGCACCCATAACATTTTCAGTTATAGGACTTTTATTAGGCAAGTAAAGCATCGATAATACTATCAGTTGTTGTTGTGCAACAGAGACGCAGCATGCATAAAGCTAAAGGTCTGACTCAGAGAGTTTTCTGTTTTCAATGATGAAATGCTGTTGGTTTAGTGGTGACACAGCTGTAGTTAGTTAGTAGTAGCAGTATTAGTGTTTCAAATCATTTTAAATATAAGCGCTTTAATCTGAAATATCTTGGGTTGTTTTGTATGCCATCATGTTTGGTGGTGGGGCAGACTGGGCATTTAGGAGGTCATTGCGCCCCCCATGCCCATGCCTAGATCCGCCCCTTGGATACATATACCGTATCGCTGTTGAAATGTGTGTTTCACAGTACCCCTAGTATTGAGCTCTCTCTGCATAGCTGTCATACATTGCCTCGTCCCAGGGGCGGATTGGCCATCTGGAGTACAGGGAGTTTTCCCGGTGGCCTGCGCCACCTAGTGGCCTGGACAAGATCCAAAATGCACTAGTGGCACTTCCAAAATGCACTAGAATGAGCTAGATGCCTGGAACATACAGATCAAAATGACCAATAATCTTCTACATTCTCTAGTTGCGTAGACTGAGTTGGGCTAATTCACATGATGAATATTTTAACTCTTGAGGGTGTAAAAATGAAACCAAATGGTTTCATTTGTACACTCTCAAAGAGTTACATCTGGTTAACCAGCTGCCCCCCCCCCCCCCCCCCCCCCCCCCCCCCCCCCCCCCCCCCCCCCCCCCCCCCCCCCACCCCGCCAAGGGTGGCCTGGCAAAGGCAAAATTGTCCCGGTGGGAAAATATGTGCCAATCCGCCCCTGGGTTCACAGTACCCCTAGTGTTGAGCTCTCTAGCTGTCATACATTGCCTCGTCATCCTGTCTGTCTCAGAGACAACTGGGTCGGCTCTTCTGTTCTGACTTGACCTGTGTGGATAAGATGACACCTCCTGCAGCTGATTGGGATGCAGCAGGGACTGCTGCTGCAGTCTCAGGGGGGAGCAGGGATGTGGATGTATTCCATACTGTATAGTGCCTGGAGCTTGAACCACTGCTGCTGCTGAACATTGTTTGATCAGCTGGAGTTTCCTCCATGGGTTCTCATACTCGTTTCTATATTTATTTAAATTTTCCTATGTAGATTATGTGGCTGCCTGGCTGGCTGGCTGTGTCGCGAGATAAATGCTGTTGGTTTGTCGTGTTATGTAGATACTATAGTAAGTAGCCTAGCCAGGCCATGATGTCAGGAGGCCCGGCTGAGCCATTGAGGCCCAGATAGGTCAGGAGCCTATCTCCTGTTTCTGTAGCGTGAGGCAGCTTGATGTACAAGTACACCCCCTGGACATGACGCTAGTATATCGCAGGGACTTACCCCCAATCCATCCCTTGTTGTTGAGTGCCAAGCAGGAAGGCATTGGGTCCCATTTTTAGAGTCTTTGGTATGACCCGGCCGGGAATCGAACCCCGACCTCCCAATCTCAGGGCGGACACTCTAACCACCAGGCCACCTAGCTGGTAGGTACCATAGGCTGAGTTTAAATAGTCAAATGCTGAGTCCTAGTCGAATAATGAATCTTAGACTGCCAATCTAAGAATGATTTGAATATTTTGAATGCTTAGAGATTGGCCTCATATGTTACACTAATTAACAGAGGTTTTAAAAATATGCTATATATCATGATTTATCAGGAGAAACCGAGCAGGTCTATGTTAAATCTTTATTACACGAGACAATAGACCTTTAGCTAAGCCCCGCCCCTCTTGTCCACCCTATAGGACACTTTCCAGCCCAGGCTCATTCATTTCAATGTAAATATCATGGACTTTACACGATAAATACTGGTTCATTTTTGCCACCAGACCTTCAAAATCTCTTCGAAATCCATCAACAAGGCATGCCCTATGTAGTGGAAAAATGTGTGTGTGTGACATTTATTGTTTAAAATAATGTTTTATCATAATAGGAAAGCTATTGGTGGAGAGGTTTGTCTATCACATGTTATGCTTAGCTGTGATTGGACCATAGCAGTTTGGGGAGGGGCTTACCTAAAGGTCTATTGACACTGGGTCATGGAAAAAAACATAGGTTACAAAAACCAAATTCAGCTCAGAGACATGGCTATATGTCTCTCATGATGAGTGTGACCTCTTGTCTTCCACAGTGCCTCCGGTTCTGTCGGTGTTCCAGCCGTCTTTCAACGCCACCGCCGACTACCAGGAGTCAGTCACCTTCACCTGCCTCACGTCTGGCTCCCCTCAGCCTGACGTCACCTGGCACAGGTGGGTAGTCTCCGTTTAACCTCTGTTTAACCTCCGCTTAACCTCCGTTTAACCTCCGTTTAACCTCCGTTTAACCTCCGTTTAACCTCCGTTTAACCTCCGTTTAACCTCCATTTAACCTCCGTTTAACCTCCGTTTAACCTCCGTTTAATCTTGATAACTGTATTTTAACTTTTTTGCTGCCTCTGCTGCCCCTCGGTGGCCACTACGCTAAACAGCCACCACGTTCACCTCCATGAAGCGTCACTTTATTTTCCGGATCGTCTCACAGGATGTTATTACTGACAGCAGCAGACGCCGATATTCATCAGCTGCTACTATTTCGTTTACGATGCTACTATTAAGTTTTACGATAGACATCCGGAAATAGGCTGCAGGTGCGTCAGGGCAGCACGCTCGGCAATGGATGCTTTTGAGATACAGCGCTTGGAAAATAAGGCTCATAATGGAAGTAAGCCGAGTTAGATTTACAAATCACATCGTCACACGGGGACGAGGAGCCTGACGAACAACAAGTGCAACGATAGGAAGTGAACAGAACGTTGGCACCGTGATATAAGTAAGGGTAAGGATAACACCCGACTAACCGGTGATTTGTTTCCTAGTTAGGAAACAAATCACCCGTTCTAAGGGTGTTATCGAAGGGTGTTCGAAGGGTGTTATTACATGGCTTACGTCAGTGGTTTTCAACCAGTGGTCCGAGGACCACCAGTGGTCCTTGAGAGGGTGACGGCAACGGCATGTAAACAACCAAATACGTAGCTAACCAAATGGACCCGCTAACGGCATGTAAACAACCAAATACGTAGCTAACCAAATGGACCCGCTAACGGCGTGCTGGAACTAAATGCAGAAGTGCAGCACGGATTGATATGAACACAGCTGTTTGCACTTTGGGGAACTTGTTTATGCAGCGGTCAAATATAGCGCGGAGCGGTGATTATAGTGTAATATTTGACCGCTCACATGACCAGAACGCTGGCTTCTGATTGGAGCATTCATTCAAGCCATGTAATAACAAATGATATATAACGGTGTGAGATTAGATTTAGCTTTTGTAAGATTTGAACCGTAAGAAAGCAGGGGAGAAAAAGTTAAAACACCCAGATCACAAATATGTGATCATCAGCCCAGACTTACTTCAGTCGGTTTCCATAACCACTTGAACGCTATACGACACATCCATATGCATTGAATGCACTCCCCAGGCGTACACCCAATCCCTTTGCTGGAAGTAGTGTGTACACACTCACAACACAACGTGAGTTCGTATGTACAGTAGATCGCCTATTTCCACACAATGTTTGCCTATTCTCACCCAATGTTTGCCTGTTGCGACATGCCCAGAATGGGCAGCATGCACGCAGGCCACGTCGGAACGGACACGGTGCCCCTTCCCTACTTAATTCACAGCCATTACCGCCCACTGTTCCATTCTGATGGACAAACAGAGTCATGTTGGCTCACTCTGCCACACCAGTGGGGCCTCAAGGTGTCCTGAGACTGTGCAGATGGAACCAATATGACCATTTGGTTGCATACCATTTCTACCACTCATGGATTAATCGTTTTCCTGCCGATCTCGCGGTCGTCGTCGATTTCCCGTTAGATTACGCACGCCGGTCACGACGAAATGTAGATTTCATTCTTTAATCCAACTATTAGTCCGAGCGCATCGTCTGATAATGATCCCGTTGCTGACTTTCATTTGGAACAGAATTGCCGCGACAACTTGTTTTGTTTGTCCCATTTGCACCCATTCAATCCAATGCATTCAAAAGGCTCTCCTCGGATTCCGGGGCTGGTTGTCGTTTGCGCACGGGTAAATCAACTAGGGCTAGACGTCACTTCCTGATTTTTGACCCGGAACTTTTTGCTCAGATCGTCAGAGGACAGGTTAGTCAAGACACCAGAAATAAGCATGACGGCACCCCCCTCCTGTTTAGGCTATCTGGGGCTTCAAAATAAGGGTTTTTACCGATTTCACTGGTTTGAGCCGTGGCAATGGGGAGAAAACAAAGAAGATGCGCCCGCGGTCAAAGAGTTAATACTGTATACAGAAGAGAACCACCGTTCACGAAATGGAACAGTCTTAACTAATTAGCCCTTCTCAAAACCCCACCCTCTGGGGCATGGTTTAGTCACCGTCCAATGAGAATTCAAATAGTTTAACAACTGTTGCTATGCAGGGCAAGCTTCCCTGGTCAAACTTTCCTCTGCTAAGGAGCCTATTGGACAAGGACGGATTGGGGAGGGACTTAGTGAAGAGTGAAGGGCTAATTAGCATCATTGGTAATGCCTATGAATTAAGTAGGGAAGTTGGCCCGTAAGTATAGGAGGTAGTAGAGGAGGGCTGTTTTAGTCACTTAGTATGTTAACTGGAAGTAGGCTTGTCATCCACCCCACCTACACTGTAACCTTACATTGTAACCCTTACTGCACACTTACTGTTACTGTTGGTTTGTATTACTCACGTCAAGATGTGCGCAAGGACCACTTCACATCGCGCGTTGAAAATGTCACTGTAATGACCCCAGTGTCGTCAACTTTTATCGAAATTGAAACGTTTGAAGACACTGTAATTACAAAAGTTAAACGTTTGAAAAACAGTGTGGCCGTTATAAGCAGCTCAACCCTGAAACGCAGCAGTTAAAATGATCTGATTTGCCTTCATTTATCTCTTATATTAGTGAATGGAAACAGCGTCGCCAATACAGCGTTGCCAACTTTTGTTGAACGACAAAGTAAACGAAAACAGGGTTTGCTAACTTTTGCCGTGTGACAAAGTAATTGAAAACAGGGTTGCCAGCTTTTGTTGAATGACAAGCCACCGACCCTGCGACCACTTGGGCCGTCTTACTTGCAGGGTAAGTCAGGGTTAAAACATTTAAGACATACCCTCCGCCACGTGTGATTTATTTCCACATTACCATGCCCTTGATGCGACCATAGCGCTTGGCTCTGTTGCTTAACCCATTTAGGCCCAACCTAGGTTTTCAACCTTGTTCATACCAGGCCCCACCATTTATTCGGCATTTTAGCCACGGAGGACCAACTTTGATGTTGAGTTTAATCTCTTGGACCCAAAAGTAATTTAGTAGAGATGAACTGGCAACATGTTAGTCAATCAACATAACAATTCTTCTACATTTTCTAATTGCGTACATTCTTGAAAATGAAGTAATCCAGACGTCCAAATGTAATTTAACTCTTGAGAGCGGTAAAATGAAACCAAATGGACCCGTGAGGGTCCATTTGGTTTCATTTTACCGCTCTCAAGAGTTACAGATCTATGAGGGGTCCATTTGGGTAACAACTGTCCACCATTTAGCTGTGGACCACCTGGAATCCTCTCAGGGACCACCGATGGTCCCCGGAATCCAAAAAAATGGATTCCCGAAACTGAAAGGGTTAATGGCCGCGGATGTCTCAGGCTCTCACACCACTTCATAGAGTCAGTATTTCTCATAAAAAAAAATAATAAAAGAAACTTGTTTACAGGTAAAACCGCCTCTGAAACCTTTATCCTCCCATGTTCATGTTCAGTACGACATACAATATATTGCTCTGCGTTTAGGGTTTTCTTTTTTATTCCTCCTTTCCGCATCCGTCCAACTTCCAGTCTAGTATTTTTTTTGCGTTTCAAGTTGCGCACACACACATGTGCATGCGTGCGCGTGTGTGTGTCCGTGTCCTGCCGGGCTGCTGCTCAGCATCAATTGAGTTGCAGAAATTGGTTTTCTTTTTTTAATATGTGTGGCTCCAGTATTGCCAGCAAATCATCAAACCCGGGCCGCTGAAATGAACCTTGAAACGACGTGGATAATTCTGCGGGTCCTTTTCTCAGCAGGTGAAACTATCTCCTCGTTCTCTTTTTAACCTGCAGGACCAAATATTGTATTTCACTTCTGCTTTCAACAAGCGAGAGGGACAGGCGCAAAAAAATCTCCCTCGCCAATGCTGCCGAACTCAATTCTGTTTTGCCCTGTGAAACAATGTGTTATGTTATCGGATGTTCAAATGCCTTCTTAAATCCTAAAAAAAAAAAAAAAAAAAAAAAAAAAAAAACATAATTCTATGTCTGTGGTGCTCAGACTATTTTTACTACTTAAAAAATGTGTATTTGGCTGTGCTGAGCTGAGCCCCATCTGAAAAGATTTTGTTCCAGAGGCAAATATTTGAGTAGTAGCCTATATTCAGATGATGATGATGATATATTCAGATGTGCACATATTTTCACAATTTTTAAAATAAAAATAGCAGATCTACAAACTAGTTTCTGTTTTATTTTCCAATAGCTAAAGTATAAAAGCATGGATAAACTGACAAACATTAGCACCCGGCGCTTAAACAAACATGGGGTAATCGATGTTGTAAGACGATTAGATTGCCCCTCACTTCACATGGGTGATTTTTTTATTTATTGCTTTTAAAATTTTGAATTGCAGATATTACTTGTAACGGGGCATGCTATGTGGCTTTATTTTAGAAAATAATTTAAATGTAATAAAAACAGTTGAGTAGGCCTACTTTATCCGCCACTACGAAACGCAAGATAAGGCATAATACGGGACTGAGATCGTTTAGCCTGACTTCAGTCTGAATTGTCATTCGTTTCACTTCATTATTCAGACTGAAGTCCCTCTCTACTACAGCAGTTTCTGGGATGGGCGTGATCAAAGCAGCAGTCTACACGGTGATTGGTTCATACCAACCCATATCAATATTGGGAAAGCAGACGACGTTGTTGTCATTATTATGCTAATGCGTTATCATTAGCATAATAATGGCGCTGCTAACTAAACAAACAGCCGACGAGCGTTACTAGCATGTGAACAAAAGCAGTAAAATATGTCGGATGATGATGTTTATAAAACCTAAAGTCTGACGCTTCTTTAAAGAATAATAAAGTGAAACGAAGTGAGTGACAGGGCTGTTGGCCAATCAGGTGCTTGGCATGGATTTCCAACCGACAAACGGCCCCAAAGGTGACGAGGCCAGTCCTTGAATCACAAAGAAAAATAAGGTAGTATTTTTAAGGTGCTGATTCAGGGCTGAGCCAGGCTAGAGATCGTTCAGTTCTCAGCATATTGCTGCTGTCAAAGCGTCTTTCCATATCAATGCTAGAGGATCATCGTAGTATAGTATATTCGCGACACGGCTCAGTTGACGGCTGTCGATTCTGGTCGACTTCATCATCTTTTCCCCTTTATGCCATTCTGCTCCGTGTGTTGACTCGAGGCGATATTAGTTTAGTAGACCAGATGGCTATCTTTGTTGACATAATGTTTACCTGTGGGTCCAGGGAAGGGAAGGACACAGAGAGAGAAGAATCTTCCCATTACCGACAACACCATCCACCCCTCCAGTGCTGAATCCACCAGGGGCGGATTGGCACATATTTTCCCACCGGGACAATTTTGCCTTTGCCAGGCCACCCTGGGGGGGGCAGCTGGTTAACCAGATGTAACTCTTTGAGAGCGTAAAAATGAAACCAAATGTTTCATTTTTACACCCTCAAGAGTTAAAATATTCATCATGTGAATTAGCCCAACTTAGTCTACACAACTAGAGAATGTAGATTAAGATTAATGGTCATTTTGATCTGTATGTTCCAGGCGAGCATCTAGCACATTCTAGTGCATTTTGGAAGTGCCACTAGTGCATTTTTGGATTTTGTCCAGTGCCACTAGGTGGCGCAGGCCACCGGGAAAACTCCCTGTACTCCAGATGGCCAATCCGCCCCTGGAATCCACCCCTCCACAGGGTCCTGCTGCACCACAGCCAAATGGAAAGGCTTGTGGCAGTGATTTAAACTGCAAACATATGGAGGAAGAGAGCACAGTTTAGGCCTTTAGCAGACAGACGCCCTTGATGCAAGAGGGTTTACTCTAAGCAGGAGCAACACCTGGCAATACATTGTAAAAAATACACATAAACTCATGTTGTATCTAGAAAGTCTAGTTAAAGGTAGGGGAAGTGATTTCACTTTTGTCAGATATCACCCCCCCCCCCAAAAAAGATCTGTTAAAATGCTCTATTATAAGGTGTGGAAACCATATATGGAGTTTCCCCCTCCCCCACGTTAGCAGAGGAGCTAATAAAAGTTCCCCAGGTGGAGGGTGAATTCTCCTCCAATCAGGATCGAGCAGCAGGTTCACATAGTGTAGCTACTCTTGGGCGCCCCTAGTGCACCAGGCTGGTACTACACCATGAATTTCAAATCACTTACCCTACCTTTAAATTGCATTATTTGTAGGGCTAAAGTCATATAGGCACTATTTAGTATTGTTCAAATAGCTCTATTAAATTGGCCTGTGTTCAGTCTGGAGTAAATGACTTGCTATTGCCCAGGGCAAATAGCATTCTTTATTGGTCAAGACTTGGGTTGGCATATACTACCAGTGACCTGCCAACGGCCACTGGCTGTTTAACCTGAACCTATTGTGTAACTGCTGCTGTTTTCACATAACATGAGGCACAAACACACACTCTTACACACATGCCCTCACATGTATGCACTCTCATGCACACTCACACATGCTGTCCTGAGATACAAACGCACATGTTTTTGATGCCAAACATATGACCTTCTTCCGGGCGCCACCAGTTGAAAAGCCCTTCTATAGGGGATATCATGTACAGGTACAGTATGTATACTGTATCTCGGTGTCGTCCAATTAACAGCCAATAAGGGCCCGCCGTTCTTGGTGATGTAAGAAGGGTAGGTTTCAAGGGTTGGTATACGAGGAGAAATAACGAGTCTCAAGGATTCAGAATGGTAAAGGGGCTCCATGTAGAACTCAGCAGCAGTCGTACCCAGACAGACAGACAGACAGACAGACAGACAGACAGACAGACAGACAGACAGACAGACAGACAGACAGACAGACAGACAGACAGACAGACAGACAGACAGACAGACAGACAGACAGACAGACAGACAGAGACTGGGGACTCATATTATCTTGACAGCAGCAACTGCCAACAGCAACTGCCTGTCATAATCCCTATCTAATTATTGGACAGCATTAGGAATGCTGATATGCATTCATCCGTGCATGGGGGGCCCCAAATCACACCTTAGACAGCACGGTGATGTCTGTTTCAAACACATTTGTGTGTGTTTTGACAGCAGAAGACTCATATGGTCACCCCTGCCCTCCCTATCTAAAGATTCGCTGGACGGTATTAGGATGTCGTATTTGTGCATAGGGAAACAAATCGCACCTTAGAAAGGATGTCTCACAGGGGCGGATCTAACATTTCCCATTTGGGGGTGGGGGGCAGGCACCACGGGCGATGAAGCCGCACCCATACCATTTTCGGTTACAGAACTTTTATTAGTCAAGTAGAGCATCGATAATAACATCAGTTGTTGTTGAAGTTGCAACAGGTACGCAGCATGCATAAAGCTAAAGTGTCTGACTCAGAGAGTTTTCTGTCTTCAATGATGAAATGCTGTTGGTTTAGTGGTGACACAGCTGTAGTTAGTTAGTAGCAGTAGTAGTGTTTCAAATCACTTTAAATATAAGCGCTTTCTAATTTGAAATATCTTGGGTTGTTTTGCATGCCATCGTGTTTGGTGGGGCAGACTGGGCATTTAGGAGGGCTTTTTGACACAAATGGCGTGCTTGTGTACAGGGTGCAAGTTGGCATCTCGAGAGCATTTATTGCTTCCATTGTTGTTGTACTAAATGACTCGGCTTTTGTACAAAATCCATCGAAAATAGTTTCAGGCTGCGTGCATGCATGGACAATGTCAATACAATTCCCACTATAATGGCGTAATCTCCAAAAGTAATACAATCAGAGAACTGTGCCATGAACTATCCGTGCAAATGATTGTCTTTGCACAGAACAGCTTGTTTGTTCGATCACAGTTTTCAGACAGTTGTCACATTTAGGTGCCACAGCTGTCTGTCTTGTTGTCACTGACAACAAGACAGGAGGGGGAGAGGAACTGGTGGGAATATCGTGTTCCTTCCACATGTTCTGTGGGTTTGAACATAGGATGGTGGCATGTCTAAGTTATGTATATTAGAAGTTTTCTAGTAGAAAATCTTTAATGGGTAGAAAATTTCTACCCATTAAAAATGGGCGGAATTCGAAAATGTGTGTGGGAAAATGTAGTAAGCTACACTCCTTGTTACTCGAAACAAGTAGTGTAGCTTCACTACAAGCTATTCGAAACAAGTAGTGTAGCTTCACTACAAGCTATTCGAAACAAGTAGTGTAGCTTCACTACAAGCTATTCCTAGAACTAGCTACACTACAAGCTACAGGAAAATGTAGTTGAGCTTTGTAGCTTAGCTACTTGTAACAAGCCCATCATCACTGATTGATGGTCAGGGGCGGATTGGCCATCTGGAGTACAGGGAGTTTTCCCGGTGGCCTGCGCCACCTAGTGGCCTGGACAAGATCCAAAATGCACTAGTGGCACTTCCAAAATGCACTAGAATGTGCTAGATGCTCGCCTGGGACATACAGATCAAAATGACCATTAATCTTCTACATTCTCTAGTTGTGTAGACTAAGTTGGGCTAATTCACATGATGAATATTTTAACTCTTGAGGGTGTAAAAATGAAACCAAATGGACCCGCAAGGGTCCATTTGGTTTCATTTTTACGCTCTCAAAGAGTTACATCTGGTTAACCAGCTGCCACCCCCAGGGAGGCCTGGCAAAGGCAAAATTGTCCCGGTGGGAAAATATGTGCCAATCCGCCCCTGGTGATGGTGACGGTGATGATGATCACTCCCTTGTCTTTATTGCTGTGGTCCAGGAGAGGGCAGCAGCTGCAGCAGCAGACGGAGAAGTACGTGATCTCGGGCGCGGAGGCCGGCCGCAGCACCCTGACCATCCACGGCATCCGGCAGGAGGACGGAGGCACCTACGCCTGCAGGGCCACCAACAAGGCTGGCTCCCAGGAGAGAGAGCTGCTCCTCAAAGTGTTTGGTAAGGAATAAAGTTCTCCTTTTTCCTTTTTAATTTTTATCCCACGATTTTGCAACCCATTTTTTTCACCCAGTGCCAATTCCTAATGTGATCATGGGCTCTACCACCCTCCGCCAACCTGGGGAGGCAGCAGACTGGGCTCATGCTTCCTTCAAGGCATGAGGAGTAGTGCAGGAACACGTTATTCCAACCAGTTCCTGTCCCCTTCATCAGGCGCCCCGGCTGGCCAGGGGGAGGCAATAGAGGAGGAATAGAGTTCTCAAAGTCTGCCCGAACCCGACCAGGCCCGACCCAACCCGACATTTTAGGGTCAGACTCGGGCCTAAAATGTATGTAGATCAGTAGGGCCGGGTCAGGCCTATAGGGCTCCATGAAAAAAAAAATATATATATATTGAATTATTTTATTATGGTGAAAATAATAATTCTGTTCTGTCTGTCTGTGTGTTTACCTCTTATGAAGATGGTGCTGATTGGTATTTTCACTTTTACTCAGTGTAGAGTGCTCAAATTCTACCCACACCCGACCAGGCCCGACCCGATCCGACCCGACATTGTAGGGCCGGGTCGGGCCTAAAAACTAAGCTGATTGGTAGGTTGAGAACTCTAGTAAGGACTCAGGGACCTCCTCCAAGCAGGGGCGTTTTTTGCCATTAGGCAGACCAGGCAGTTGCCTAGGGCGCCATTGGGGGGGTGTGGGGTGTGGGGGGGGTATTTATCCATAAGCTCCATATGGATAAATACATATACCGTATTGTCCCGAATATGAGACGACCCAGATATAAGACGACTCCCAGTTTTCAAGAATAATTTACAGAAACAGAACAACATTGAATGTCAAGTAGTACCGTATATCCCCGAATATAAGACGACTCCATTGGGAAAAAAATCTAGTCCTATATTCAGGCCAAAAATTGAACATTTAAAACACATATACTGTATGTTCTTTAGTTTGAAAATAGTTCATATTTTTATTCGTTGGGGAGGCGCCATTTTACTGTGCCTGTATGACGTCACAGGAGATTTTCCCTGGAGCCCCCCCAGGGGAGGGGGCTCCAGGGAAAATCTTGCCTAGGGCTCCAAATTGCTTAGAAACGCCACTGCCTCCAAGACAGGGTGGGTGTAGTGGTGGGAAAAAAATAAGATTTTTAAAGGGGCTCCACCTTAATTTAAAATCCAATGTATGCTATAAATGTTGCCCTTTAATACCTCTTTATACTTTACCAGGGGGTTTTCAAGCTTTCTCATACCAGGGACCACTATTTATTCTACATTTTAGCCATGGACCACCGTTTGATGTTGAGTTTAGTCCCATCTGACTGTGACTCAAAAAAAAAGTGGTAGAACTAATCTATTATGAGTAAACGTTCCACAAGATCAGTTATTGCAATGGCCAATTAGTATTTTATCTACCACCGAAGTGGTTACTCTGTTATGTAATAATAATATTAAAAATCTACAAAGCTAAGGTTTTAAATACATTTTAAAAAGTGCAATATTTGCCCTCAGTGGAGTAGGATTGAAATTTACTGGAAATTGGAAATACTCGAGTAAAGTACAATGAACTGTACTTAGTTACTTAGTTATACCGCTGATATTGGCGCTGGACAGGGGCGGATTGGCACATATTTTCCCACCGGGACAATTTAGCCTTTGCCAGGCCACCCTGGGGGGGGGGGCAGCTGGTTAACCAGATGTAATTCTTTGAGAGCGTAAAAATGAAACCAAATTGATTTGGTTTCATTTTTACACCCTCAAGAGTTAAAATATTCATCATGTGAATTAACCCAACTTAAGGCCTATTCAGAGATGGATCGGTGCCCACCGCGACCACCGCGACCACCGCGACCACCGTTTCCTACAATATGACGTCATACCACCGCAACCACCGCACCTTCCAGCCCTCCTATCGGATTTTACTAACCACCGCACCGCAGCAGTTGCTTGTTTTTAACGGCTGGTTAAAAAAAAGAAAACACACAACACACCACAGCGCGGTGCGGTGCTGACAGTGGACTATGGAATAGCGGTGGTCGCGGTGCTCTGAGTGGTGCTCGCGGTGGCCACCGAAATTCCAAACTCTGAATGAGCCTTTAGTCCACACAACTAGAGAATGTAGAAGATTAATGGTCATTTTGATCTGTATGTTCCAGGCAGAGCATCTAGCGCATTCTAGTGCATTTTGGAAGTGCCACTAGTGCATTTTGGATCTTGTCCAGGCCACTAGGTGGCGCAGGCCACCGGGAAAACTCCCTGTACTCCAGATGGCCAATCCGCCCCTGGCGCTGGACAAGGTTGAGAAAACAAAATGTTCTAATCCTCCCTGGAACAGCTGAACTGTGAAATGACACTGCGGGTCTATGAGGATCCCATGGCAGGTGGAAATATCACTGCATTTCTCCTGTTATCCAATCACCTCTCCCGAATGACTCTGCCCTAATGGGACACCTGGACGAGTCAACACGTTAAAGGTGGGGAAAGCAGGGGCGGATCTAGGTATGGGCATGGGGGGGGGCAATGCCCCACCAAATATGATGGCATGGTATGGTATGGTTTATTCTTTAATCCCCGAGGGGAAACAAGTTTTGCCACCAGAGCGTCACAGAAACAAAACAAACAAATAACAACAACATACAGTACGAAAACAAAACAGTCATACATCAATGATGTATAAACAAAAACACAGAAGTAAACACAACAAGCACAGAAGTCACATAGAACAACGTACAATACAAGTCACACACAGAAAGTACGAGAGTCCTCTTGTACAACACTAAAAGTGTTTGTTAAAGAATTTGACGGGAGATGGTACAAATGATTTTCTGTATCGCTCCGTGGAGCAGGAAGGCATGCGAAGTCTGTTACTAAACGAGCTTCGCAAAGCATGAAATATACTGAAAAGTGGATGATCTTCATACAAAAGTATGGAATGCGAACAACCCAAATGTCAAAGATATTTCAAATTAAGCATGCTTATATTTTAAATGATTTAAAGCACTACTGCTGCTACTAACTACCACTAACCCAACGGCATTTCATCATTGAAAACAGAAATCTCTCTGAGTCAGACCTTTAGCTCTGTGACCCGCAAGATATAAATCTTTGCGGTCACAGAACTAAAGACATTGAATGAAAATTGGTATGGGGGCGGCTTTATCGCGAAATGACGCGGGCGATGTAGCCGCCCTCATGCCATTTTCATCTGCCCAATTGGGAAAAGTCTACCGAGGCTATAGGCAGGTGGAAACCCCCAAACTGTTCAAAACTGTTAACTTTTCAGGATTAAAGGACAAAATAAACAACACAAATCCAAATCTACAATCTCGAGTGTGAGGCCAGTGCACAACCCTGTATCATTAACGGTCTCTCCACCAGCATTTGAAGATATACATAATTGTAGTTCGCTGCCACTGCCGTTTATCAAATGCTGAGCTTGTATTTTAAAGAGCCAAGTTTCCAGACCGGAAATTTACATCTCATATCACCGCACAGGATGTGAGAGACAGCGAAATCATCGGTCGCCGAGTTTGCCTCCTGATCAGTCGGGACTCATTTACTAACGGTTGCAACAACAACAGCAGCTAGCAAAACGGTGCTAAAGATGCTGAATCAATCAATCAAACAATCACTCAATTGACAGCTAGCGCCGGCATTGACAGATCTTGTGATCTTGTGTTAAGGTATCACTAGAGCAGGGGTTTTCAACAGGTGGTCGGGGGACCACCAGTGGTCCCTGAGAGGGTTTCAGGTGGTCCTCAGGCTAAATGATGGAAAGTTGGTTAACCAGATGTAACTCTTGAGAATGTAAAAATGAAACCAAATGGACCCTTGCGGGTCCATTTGGTTTCATTTTCACACGCTCAAGAGTTAAAATATTCTTCATCTGAATTAGAACCACTTAATTAAGAAGTCTACACTGTTTTGTTTCCCAGATTCAGCCTGGACAAAACCAAAAGAATTCTTTAGTTTTAGGTCTAGAATTCTTTAGTTTTAGGTCTTTAGGGTGAAAATGTAATCTAATGGTGGTCTGTGGCTCAAATGCTGAATAAAGGGTGGTCGCTGGTGTCAAAAAGGTTGAAAACCCCTGCACTAGAGCACCATTTCCCAAACAGCGGATCGAGGACCCATTTGTGGGTCACAGACACAAGCTCACAACGCAGCGGCAGCGCAACTCAACGCAACTCAACATGTTGTGAGCTTGTACATTGGCTATTTTCAGTAGCTCCTCCCCAGGCTAATTTCTAATTTCTCTTTTGGGTCAGGGGCTAAAAGGATCAGGAAGCTCTGTATCTGTATGTACACTATGGGCTCCATTTTCGTTACATGCTAAACCCCTTATCCCTAACCCCTTATTTCATTTTTACTACTTTGGAAAAAAGCTTTTTGGAATATTTCAACATGTCAATCTATTAACTAGGGCTGTTGAATGATTAAAAATTTTAATCAAATTAATCACAGCTTCAAAATTAATTTAATCATGATTAATCACCATTCGAACTATGTCCAAAATATGCATGTTTTCCTGTAGAGGATTTCAACATTTAAAAAAGAAACAGAATTTGTGAAAAGAATAACCATTTATCTTTAAAATATTAATCAAAATAGGTGATCTACAAGCCCTCAATGCTTGTAGATCCTCAAGCTTTACTCTATAGCTCTGCTTACAGGGAGACAGGTAGCTATATAACTCCGTAAAACCGTGCTGTTCCCATTTCTTTCAATGAGAAAATGCTCAGTGGGTTGAGTCAGTGTGCACATGAGTTAATTGCGTTAAAAATTTTAATCAGATTAATCAACAAAATTAATTTAATCCCATTAATTAACTATTTTCAACAGCCTTAATTGACACATTGTGAGATTGTAGACTGGCCATTTGAACTACCGGTACAGAACAATGTTTTTTTTTTTTTTTAATATTTTAAAAAGTCAAAGAAGTTAAGGGATAAGGGGTTTAGCGGTAACAAAAATGGAGCCATATATATATATATATATATTTTTTTTTTGGGGGGGGGGGATTTGACACACTTGCTGCTGTACGAGGTAAAGGTAGTTCCATAGTGCTGGATATAAATGCGATGACAGATGAGTCACCCCTTGGGGCTTGAAAGGTTTATGAGCATACGTATTGCATTTATGTCACCTTAAATCACCGACAAGCGTAGGTGGGCTACAGCACCGCGCTGATCAAAACAAAGCAAAAAAAAATATCACAGGCCCGTTGGATTCCCGTTTGATGCGTCTCGGAATGCAAGCGATATGTCATCAAACGTGATTCATTCGATTTCCAAAGAGATACCGCATTTCATTTACTGAAACAGCCGCCGCGAGATCCGTGAGAAGTTTGTAATTAATATTTTCAGAAAAAAAAAAGCTCTGAGCTGTTTTTTTTTTTTCACAAAATTCTCCGGAATACTCTGGTTCTCCTCTCCTACCGTGAAATTACATGGAGATTTATACGCCATTCATCAACATCTTGTCAAGTCGAGGGGAGCGCTCGTTCTTCAAAATGCACGGTTTAATGAAGGTAACAGGGGGGGAGTTTTGTTTTGCAATGGGTAGGTATGGAGTTTTGCGGCTGTACGTTAGTTTTATTGTCCTTGACAGCCCAGGCGATGGCGGGGCACAGGGAACCAGTGTTGCCAACTTGGCGCATTTGTCGCTATATTTAGCGCTTTTTCAGACCCCCCCCTAGCGCCAAAATTAGTGAAAAACTCCTGGCGGAAAATCTAGTGCTTTTTTGCTGGTGAGTTGGGGTGAAATTGATTGACAGGCGCCAGAGATAAAACCCTCATTTTTCACCATTTCTCCTCCTATGACAGTGGTTTTCAACCAGTGGTCCCCAGGCTAAATGATGGATAGTTGGTTAACCAGATGTAACTCTTTGAGAGCGTAAAAATGAAACCAAATGGACCCTTGCGGGCCCATTTGGTTTCATTTTTACACCCTCAAGAGTTAAAATATTCATCATGTGAATTAGCCCAAGTCTCCACAACTGGAGAATGTAGAAGATTAATGGTCATTTAATGGTCATATTCGCTTCCAGGCGAGCATCTAGCGCATTCTAGTGCATTTTGGAAGTGCCACTAGTGCATTTTGGATTTTGGCAGTTGGCAACACTGCAGGGAACGCACAAGTCGATGTGCTTACTATGTGTGTATGTATGTATGTATGTATGGCGTACGTGCACGTGCCCATGCATATGCCCCGGCTAACAAACGAACGTGCTGAAAGTAAGAAACGTCAGTCCTGCTTAGGCGCGGCGCCCGGCGAGTCGCCTAATAATATCTGAGGTGCCACCACCACTACGCATTACAAGCATTAAAATTCAGTTTGAGTTTAGGTCAAAAAATAGTCTTGCAGAATGTCGCCTGTCACGGATAATTGGTAGTCAGCTATTCCGTGTGTCTCAGCAAGAATGCTAAGAATTTACTACCATAGTCAAGCTATATACTTTCGATACTTTTCTGCGTGCTTTGCCTTCGTGGACATTCGCTAAACCTATTAAACGTTTTATACGCAAAGGCGGCAAAACTGCTTAGCTAGCGAACAAGTTGTTAATGCGACGGAGATATTGGACGGTAAAACAAGTGTTTTAACTGTGGCAATTCAATTAAAGCTCTGATCGTTTTTGCTGATGTCTTTAATGCTAATTGCCAGGCTATTGCCAAACAATGCCCTGACAGACAGCAATAAGGGTGATGATGCGAGTGTGGTTGGTTGAACTGGACCAGAGCTTCTGAATGTATTCAGCTTCTGCGAGAAGATCAGCCCTTTTTTGTTGAGCGACTGAAGGTTCTTCTTCCAGCTTGAGTTACAGATTGCTGTTGCAGCAGAGCTCTATGCGTTTGTTCTATAGTCATTCAAAAACCTTATTTTATGGAGGAAGTACAGCAGCTACGGAGCCTACAGTACTTCCCCTAAAGCAGGGGTGCCCACACTTGTTTGACTAGAGAGCTACTTTCAAAATGAGCGGCTCAACAAGATCTACACATCGCAACACAGTATCACAGAAAAAGTCAAATAGTGACTTTTTTCCAGACCCCACACAAAGTCACTATTTGACTTTCCAAAGTCAAATAGTGACTTTCTGAAGAGGGTGTGGCTTTCCTTTTGTCTTGCAAAAAAAATAAAAAATGCATCAAAACAGTAGCGGCACTGATTCGTGGGACTTTGTGTGGGGTCTGGAAAAAAGTCACTATTTGACTTTTGACATGTGATAGTGCGTTGCACATCGACAATGTGATTGCTCCCTTACTGAAAATCCATTTCAAGGCCCCCTAGAAAGTTTGAGCCGACAAAAATAAATAACTGAAACTAAAACTAAGCATTTTCACAAAAAAAAAAAAAAAAAGAATCCTAGCAAACCCACTCTAAAAACAAACTAAAACTAACTGAATTAGAAAATATAATGTAAAAACTGTACTATAATGAGCAAAAACTGAGCTTAACTGTCTGGGGAGATGGGAGAAATGTCTAACTGCTGTCGGTCGGCAGCTGGAAGTTTTGAAGAACCGTCGCGGGGAAACGGTCCAGAGTGGATCGGATCGAGTGACGGGTGGCATGCTGGACTCCAGCCAATGCACACACGTCTCATTGAATGCCACAGAACACACAGCAATAGTACCTAATGTCCCGTCGGTGTTTTAACCCTTTATGTAAAAAACGCGCTTTGGTGTTCAAAGCATTATGTTACACTTAAGCTATTGAAAAATATCAGAGCTACAAGCTCACAGCGCGCCACCGAGTGGCGCGCTGTGAGCTTGTAGCTCTGATATTTTTTTGAAAAATTGTGAAAATGTGATGCAAATCTTTGAATATATATTATTTCGGAAGCAAATATTTTGAACTAAAATCGTTGCTTCTGGGGGATCCCTAGAACAACACGTTTTCAGATGGGGGGTCCGCAGCCAAATATAGATAATTCTGGTGGTCCTTGGCATGAAATATGTTAAGCATCACTGACACAGGAACATAAATTTTTCAGAGAAACTAGAATCTGTCAGAATCTAGCATCAGAAACTAGAAACTAGTCAGAAACTAGGATCTAGTGTCAGAAACTACAATCAGGGGTCAAATATGCGCATCATTTTCACATTAAAATAATAATAATAATAATCTACAAGCTCATATCGCGCCACTCGGTGGCGCGTTATGAGCTTGTAGGTCTGATATTTTTCAATAGCTAAAGTGTAACATAATGCGTTGAACGCCAAAACGCGTTCAGGACAGTTAAGGGTTAATCTGCGCGTGCAGCACGTTTAGATCATTTTCGAGGGACTGAACATTTGGCTAGCAGAACGCCACAGGCATGAGGATGTGGTTGGTTTGTTTTTTTCTCTGCCGGGGATGTGTAGAGAGTCCTGGGCTTTTTTTTCCGCCTCTGGTGGCGACGAGCAAGTAAACAAAGTGCCCGCGGGGAGAGTGCGTCGCCCGTGGACCGCGACCGTGCCAACAGTTGGCGGTTGGCAATTAACCCATTGTGTCCTGATCAGATTCTAGTTTCTGATGCTAGATTCTAGTTCACAGCACTGGATTCTAGTCCCTCACGGTAGATTCTAGTTCCTCTCAGTAGATTGTAGTTTCTGAAGTGAGATTCCAGTTTCTGACACTAGATTCTAGTTCCCGACACTAGATTCTAGTCCATGACACTGAATTCTAGTTTGTGACATTAAATTCTAGTCCCTGGCGCGAGATTCTAGTTTTTCTGGAAAAATCTCTTTCTGTGTCAGTGATGCTTGACATATTTCATAGGAAGGACCCCCAGAAATATCTATTATTTAGCTGCAGAACCTCATCTAAAACATGTTGTTGAAAATGTTTGCTTTCGAGATAATGTATTCAAAGATTTGTACCACATTTTCACAATTTTCCAAAAAAATAGCAGATCTATGAGCTTGTAGATCTGCTATTTTTCAACAGCTAAAACACCAAAACAGAAAGGGTTAAAGTCTGACAAAATGGCTGACAACGATCGTTGCGTTTGCCTCGAAGGTCTGTCGGAATGTTTACGGAGTTGTCTTGAAGTGACAGGGGCATTAATAAGCACAGGAAGTAATTAATATGTCAGGACGCTATTCATTCGAGAGCACCACAGGTCTATGTCGGGTATTTTTTTTACTTTTCTTTTTTTGGATCATTTTTATCCCACGATTTTGTAACCCATTTTTTCACCCAGTGCCAGTTCCTAATGTGATCCTGGGCTCTACACACCCTCCACCAACCTGGGGAGGCAGCAGACTGGCCTCATGCTTCCTTCAAGGCATGAGCAGTCGCGCCGCCTTCTTTTCACCTGACAGGGGGGAGTTTCCCTGGTTGGACGTAGCGTGTGGAAGGAACACGTTATTCCAACCAGTTCCTGTCCCCTCCATCAGGCGCCCCGGCTGGCCAGGGGGAGGCAGTTTAGAGCCCAGGATTACAGCATGTTTTTGTGAGGGTATCTACCCTAGGGGACACGGGGAGAACATGCAAACTCCACACAGAAAGGCCCTTTCACCAACCCTGCCTCGGGTATGGGCACTGATGACGTGGAGGAGCAGACACGCCGCCAGCACCCACAGCAGCGTCCCTAGCGGGAATCGAACCCAGGACCTTCTAGCTGTGAGGCGACAGCACTAACCACTGTGCCACCGTGCACAGTGGTTAGTGCCAGTTTTTTTGGATGCTAGCTTTTGAATCAACGTCATGAGGCAGTCTATGGACTTTTAACAAATGAGGTGTTTTTTTTTCCCCCCCACAAAAATAACAACTGGACCACTTTCTTAGAAATACACCAACTGCAAATAAAGGTAAGAAAGCTGACCCGTGCTTGACCACTCTCTCTCTCTCTCTCTCTCTCTCTCTCTCTCTCTCTCTCTCTCTCTCTCTCTCTCTCTCTCTCTCTCTCTCTCTCTCTCTCTGTCCATCCCTCCAGTCCAGCCTCACATCACTCAGCTGCGTAACGTGACGGCGGTGGAAGGCAGCGCCGCCATGATCTCCTGTGTGTCCGAGGGAGAGCCCATGCCTGAGATCTCCTGGAGGAGGGCCAGCGACGGACGGACCTTCACCCACGGAGACAAGGTACTATACCAGTGGTTTATACCAGGGGTCCTTGAGAGGGTTCCAGGTGGGTACCCATAGGCCAGGGGTCAGCAACCTGCGGCTCAGGAGCCGCATGCGGCTCCAGAACACAGCTCTAGTGGCTCAGTGGCTGTAGCATTATTACATACACACCCAAGTCAGTCACCCAAAACGCGTTGCGCCGTCTGACAGTTGCCAGTTAAAGTAGCACTTGGCCATGTCAAAAAAGCCCAGCAGTTATCAGAGGTGGAGCTTTCAATCTGAACCACCCATTTTCAAAGGTTTACTCAGTTTACTATGTCATTAATATACCTTAGAGATGCTGTGTGGACTAGAAATGGAGTTCTGTAAAACTCCTTTATTTATTTTTTTAGAAACTCCATTTCTGAAGAAAGGTTGTGTTTCACCATGTTAATGATTTTTCTTTGAGGACCTTTTTTTCTGAGAGTGTGCAAATGGACCCGCCAGGGTCCATTTGGTTCACATTTGCACACTCTCAGGAAAAAAATAATAATAAAATGCGGCTCCAGACAGATTTTGAATTTAATTTTGGGTCGAAAATGGCTCTTTCAACATCTTGGTCTGTGTACATTCTTGAAAATGTAAAGCAATTCAGATATTTAAATATAATTCAGATGTTTAAATATAATTGAACTCATACCAAATGGTCCATTTGGTTATACCAATTGTCCATCATTTAGCTGGGGTCCGCCTGGAATCCTCTCAAGGACCACTCGTGGTCCCCGGACCACCAATGGTTGAAAACCACTGTACTATACGGTACATGCGTGGTGCAGAACGGTTGGGAACGTAGCGGTACGAAAAGTAACTCACGTTGTGTCGACTAAAATTTCACAAATTTTCACAAATTCACTGTCATTCAGTGAATGTGGAAAAGTATTGCCGTCAAAATGTAACAAAAGTAAAACCAGTGTTGCCAACTTGGCGCATTTGTCGCTAGCCACTATTGCAACGCCCAAACCCCAAACTATTGCCCTGTACTGTAATACTGTACATTGATCAGGCTGTACAGAGTGGAAAAAAGGGGTCCCAGGGCCTGGTGATGTGGGTCGCTGCATTTTGGGAGCACCAAGTAACATCCCCAGGTGCTCCTCTGAGTACTGGACCAAAATAGTTATGTACACCCCTGCTTATAGATCTGTAACTCTTGAGATCGTTTCGGGTCCATTTGGTTTCATTTTACGCTCTCAATATCATATTTTATAACATATTTTATATCATATTTACCCAACTGCATTACCTAATTCTCAAGGATCTACACATTTAGAAAATGTAGAAGAATTGCTATTTAGACAAACATTTTGCCAGTTATCAGTAAAATGCAGAATAAACAGTGGGTCCTGGTATGAAAATGGTTGAAAATACTGCCTCCTCCTGGCAAACTTGGGAGCTTGGAGAGAAAGAAACATTGGAATGAGTGTTCCGTCCATGTGCCATGTCCACCCCTGTCCACCCGTCAGGTAAAAATACTCTATAGCTCCGACTTCCTCTAACCCAGGCATAAGTGACCAGTCGCGGGACAGTCCCGAAATTCAACCCTCTGTCCCGCGTCCCTCAAAAAGGGACTAATGTCCCGCAAAACTGAATCTGGGCCAGATCTATTAAGCAACGCTGCCTATAATATTAAAGGTAGGGTAAGTGATTTGAAATTCATCCTGTAGTTCCAGCCTGGTGCACTAGGGGCGCCAAACAGTAGCTACACTATGTGAGCCTGCTGCTCGATCCTGATTGGAGGAGAATTTGCCACCACCTGGGGAACTTTTATTAGCTCCTCTGCTAACGTGGGGGAGGGGGAAACTCCATATATGGTTTCCACACCTTATAATAGAGCATTTTAACAGAAAAAAATATATATTTTTTGGGTGATATCTGACAAAAGTGAAATCACTTCCCCTACCTTTAAATGAAAAAGTCAATAACTTTGCCTACTATGTATGTTTGTCATACCTTTTAATTTTGCACTGAAAACATGTTCAGCGGACCCCCCCCCCATGTGTCTGCGTAATATTAAATTAATTTCACAATAAAAGTAAGCGTATAAGACCAACCATTTTGGCACCTAGAAGAAAGAAAATTGTGTGTCTCACAAAATCTTCCACTGCATACGGCATGCCTTGTAGATGATTTAGAAGAGATTTTGAAGGTCTGGTTCCAAAAAGTGAACCAGTATTTCATGTGTAATGTCCGTGATATTTAATGATTTATTGAATGAGCCCATCTGGAAAGTGTCCAACCATGAGGCAGGACTTACAGAAAGGTCTATTAATGCAGGTTGGGGGGGAAAAAAAACGGCTTAAAAATGTAATAAAAAAAAAATGAAAAGAAGACCGTGGCGCTCGGAAATTGCACGAGAGAGCGCTGCATCGTCGATGCATCCAGTGTTGGTCTCCCTCCGGATAACCAAATGAAAAGGTTGATTCCCTTTTGTGCGGGGATATTATGGCTGTTACCACGGCAACGCGCACACAGCGCGCGCCGGCGGCTCGCATTCCGGCGCGCCGTTATCTAAAGTGTCCATGTGCTCTGCGCGTCACTCGGGCCCCTTGATGTGCGATCGCATTCCTCGCTGTTCAAACAACCTTCAACAGACAAGCACACACAGATTCCGTATCTAGTGTATTCCCGCAGCACTCGCAGGGGCGGATCTAGGCATGGGCATGGGGGGGCAATGCCCCCCTAAATACCCAGTCTGCCCCCCCAAACACGATGCCATGCAAAACAACCCAAGATATTTCAAATTAAAGTGCTTATATTTAAAATGATTTTAAACACTACTACTGCTACTAACTACAATTTTGGCACCACTAAACCAACAGCATTTCATCATTGAAAACAGACCTTTAGCTTTATGCATGCTGCGTGTCTGTTGCAACTTCAACAACAACTGATTATTGATGCTTATACTTGCCTAATACAAGTCCTGTAACTGAAATTGGTATGGGGGCGGCAAGAGAAAATGGTATGGGGGCGCCCTCATACCATTTTCCCCTCCAACATGTTATCTTGCCCCCCCAAATGGGACATGTTATATCCGCCCCTGAACACTCATATCAGAAACCGCATTACCGCTCTGTGACTCTTATGAATAATGATAGAACTGATGTAGGAGAGAAGTAGAGCCTACAAAGCTAGCAGAAGCACATTTCTTTCATTTTCTTTTTTTTTTATAAATATCGGCAACAAAGTCTCTCTCGTTGTGTTACCTTGAGACAACTCACTGAATTCCTTTTACTGTAAATCTACAGCAGTTATTGTATTGTCAATGCTGTGGATTTAGCGTACAATAAAGCATTTCAATCTTAATTTGAATCTGCTTCAGGCAGCCTTCATATAATAGTTCATACTGCTCCGAAAGGAATAGAAGAAATATCACTGTTTTCTTGTTTACAGCTAGGCTTTTATTTTTTAGTTGATGATGAATTGATGTTGACATAATGAAAGACAAAAAACACGTAGTCAGAAGTGAAATATGTAAAATATTCACGAAACGAAACAATACTTCTGCCTCAAAGTTGTGACTTGGGAGACTTTGGGTTTTTAGGGTCCAATGGAGTTAGCAGTTTAAGTGCTATATATGCAGGGGCGGATTGGCCATCTGGAGTACAGGGAGTTTTCCCGGTGGCCTGCGCCACCTAGTGGCCTGGACAAGATCCAAAATGCACTAGTGGCACTTCCAAAATGCACTAGAATGCGCTAGATGCTCGCCTGGAACATACAGATCAAAATGACCATTAATCTTCTACATTCTCTAGTTGTGTAGACTAAGTTGGACTAATTCACATGATGAATATTTTAACTCTTGAGGGTGTAAAAATGAAACCAAATGGACCCGCAAGGGTCCATTTGGTTTCATTTTTACGCTCTCAAAGAGTTACATCTGGTTAACCAGCTGCCCCCTCCCAGGGTGACCTGGCAAAAGCAAAATTGTCCCGGTGGGAAAATATGTGCCAATCCGCCCCTGTATATATGTACTACATTCCAAACTACTCAGACTGCCTGGATTGATGTATTGATTACCTTTGGAGCATACGGTGTCAAGTTGATCCATGATATCCCCCCTGAAAATAGTTCCACGGCTGTCGAACAGGCAACACATGGACCACCGCCATCTGAAAGAAGAACTACAAACTGTCATGGCAGTAAAAAGCCACCATAGGCTTGTATTGAACTCATTTTCCCAGAAGCCTTTGTGCTCTACACGTCATCAACACATGCCCTCATATCCATTTTTGTCCAGTAGATCGCCGACTGACTTAAAACGGATTCAAAATGTGGACTAAACAATGAAACACACATTTCTGGCACAGGGGCGGATGTAACATTCCCCAATTGGGGGGGCAGGAGAAAATGGTAAGGGGGCGGCTTCATCGCCCGTGTCGCTTCGCGCCACGGGCGATGAAGTCGCACCCATACCATTTTCAGTTACAGGACTTTTATTAGGCAAGTAAAGCGTCAATAATAACATCAGTTGTTGTTGAAGTTGCAACAGACACGCAGCATGCATAAAGCTAAAGGTCTGACTCAGAGAGTTTTCTGTTTTCAATGATGAAATGCTGTTGGTTTAGTGGTGACACAGCTGTAGTTAGTTAGTAGCAGTAGTAGTGTTTCAAATCATTTTTAAATGTACTGTAAGCACTTGGGTATCTTGGGTTGTTTTGCATGCCATCATGTTTGGTGGGGCAGTCGGGGCATTTAGGGGGTCATTGCCCCCGACCCCCCATGCCCATGCCTAGATCCGCCCCTGCTCTGGCAACTTGATAATCGCAGCAAAGGATGTTTTACCATTAAATATCTTGTGCAACTCTTGAATCAGAGTCAAAGGTTTCGTTTTCGTTCGATCCTTGTACTATTTTTCATTGGTTCCATGTGTTTGTAACCAACACAACAAAGGGTGTTCAATAGCACTGATGCATGCAACGCTGCAGTAAAAGGCTCCGTGAAGTGAAAAAGCTACTACATGGTGCAGGGGCGGATTGGCACATATTTTCCCACCTGGACAATTTTGCCTTTGCCAGGCCACCCTGGGGGAGGGCAGCTGGTTAACCAGATGTAACTCTTTGAGTTACATCTGGTAAAAATGAAACCTGGTAAAAATGAAACCTGGTAAAGGTAAATGAATGAAACCTGGTAAAAATGAAACCAAATGGACCCTGGCGGGTCCATTTGGTTTCATTTTTACACCCTCAAGAGTTAAAATATTCATCATGTGAATTAGCCCAACCCACAACTAGAGAATGTAGAAGATTAAAGGACGTTCCAGCAGACTTATGAACATCAAATATCTAAATACTGAAAGGAGTAACTTATAAACTGTCTGGTGTGTTCACATGAGACTGAGTAGACCATAAAATGACCAAAAGTTTTTTTGAAAGTGGAGTACCCCTTTAACACCTTTTCTTTTTTGAAGGATACACAGTAAAAAAACAAGTGTCAATTCAACTCCTATAGAGTTGAATTTAACTCCGTTTCAGATAACATTTGGTAATTTGATAATTACACTTTCTAGAGTAAAGTTTACTCAATTCAGTGTCAAAATTAACAATGAAATGTGTAACAAACATTTAACACTGAGGCTTGTTCACACTGTTCAGAGTATTATGACGACACTTTATAGAGTTAATTTTACTCCAAATTGGTTTCTTAAAATGACACTATAATGTGTAATAATATTTTATTTTTATTTCTCCACAGTGTTATTATATCTAGGTGATTTGTACTATACTACTGAAATAAAACTACTGAAATAAAACACAAACAAATAGGTTACAGTTACAACTTCATTTAATGCTCACCAGATGAAGCAATATGGAACAACAAATAGACTTGTGTCATTCACTCCATAGGACATCTGTATGTCAAAAGGCCTGGGATAAGGCAGGTTGTCAACATGAAAGACAACAAAATCTTGCTTTCTCCTTGTTACTTCGTACGCATGGAAATGTTCATGAAAACGTACAGTAAACAAAGGCAAAGTGAGCAGCAACAGTTTTTCATGAACGATCAGGACAGACTCAATCTGGTAAAAGAGAGGCATTTCACATTCAACTGCACCACAAATAACCAAATGTTTGCGGTAAATAAAACCATTGTGTTTAGCCCAATTCAGTTTCATAACTTGAGCACTGGAGGACACTTGCATTGCCATGACAATTTCAGAACCACCTTTTACCATTTCTAAAGACACCATTTTCCCAGGACCAATGTCTAACCGGCTAAAAGTTGATGAGGATCGCCAAATACATGTCATATGATGCTGGTGTTTTTTGGCCAGTGTTTTGGTGACATTTTTAAATGACTTTAGTTGTCTCTTAAAGAAATTATGCTTGCCTTCGTAGCGCATGCACCAACTATGAAGTACAGGTCCTATTTTCTGGATGCATCGGGGAAAATGGTGCTTTGGTAAAAGTTTTTTCTCGGGATACAACATCTTGAACAGTTTGTGGTGTTCCACAATCAAATGTTTTAAATATACACACATCCCTTGAGATACCATGGCAGAAAACACAATGTTTATTATTTGTAGTAATAAAAGAAGTAGGCCCCAATGTTGGTCAGTAGGAGTTACCAAATCTCCAAAGAGGAGTGGAGTATTCCTCAATAAGCACCATGACTGAACCGCATTCAGTCCCAGATCATTAGACTCTCCGCCTAAATTCACTGCCACAGGCCTATTGTTTCTCTCCATGAATCCATAATCAAAACTTTGTATTCTTGAATTCAGCTCCTGCAGTGTAACATGTTGTTCTTTGAAATACAAAAACAAAAGCTTCAATTCGTACTGGGCCACTCCCTCCAAAATGTCATGCATCACATCAACTGAGAAGTTTTCAGTAGTGTGAAAATATGTTAGTGAATTCAATAGGCTTGGCCTCTTGACACCAAAAACATATGGGAGAGATGGATTATCAGCCATTTCTTGACAGTGAGCTGTGTGGGTGTCTTTTGTGCGCAATACAATTTTTGAAGACTCCTCTGAGAATTCTGTTTGAAAGTCATCTTTTTCAGCTAAACAATGTCTGCAACAGTACCTTGCACTGAAGGACTCCACCAGACCAAACAAGCTATGTATGCCCAAATTATCACCAGTTACTTGTACCACACTGCCACGAACACGACCACCGTACAGGGGAATCTCAATGCCATCTTTCTCTAAAACTTTAATGTCTCGAACAACAGGAGCAAGAACTTCACTAAAACCATACCGTTTAAGATCTTGTGCATGAAAAAGGGCACACAGGTGTATGTTTGCCAAAAATGAATTCCATTTTGGAGAAAAGTTTCTTAAGGTAAAATATATTGCACCCAGTTTATGAATACCTTTCTTGGAACCGAGAGGATTTGTAACCTCAAAGTCATCATAAAACAATTGTATCTGCACTGTTTGCTTTTCAGTTGAAAATAGAGGGTGAGTCTTGAAAAAAGAACCATCACAAATATCTCTTAGTCTCGAGTCATCAGTGCCTGATTTTTTCAACATTTCTGCAACATACTTACTTTTAAATATCGACTCCAATGTAGATAAAATTGGAACATACATGAATTTATCTTGAACAACTATCTGATCATATTTCCCAGTCTCTTTATTTCGCCTTGTGTCAAATCTAGAGCCAATTACACATTCAACTGGTTCTACAGTTTCCCACTTACTGGATAAAAATTTGGATCGCTTGTACTCAGAATTAAGAATTGTGAAAGGATTCTCCAACTCATCAAAACATGCTTCAACTTTCTTGCACGTTTCACTTTCTCTTTCATCACTGAATACATGCTGAACAACAGTTTCTTTGGCATGTTGCTGAATATCTTGAACAATCTCTTCCATGGAAATCACAACAGAGTTTACAACACTTTGAGCAACACCTGCTGCCTTTAAATCAGAAATGACAGATGCACAACTATTTACAAGGTCTTCTCCAGATAATGTAGACTCTGCTTCTATGTGGTCAGACAACACATCAACATCAGTGGCATTATTTGTGTCAAGAACACTTTGGTCTGGTGAAAAGTCACCTTCTCCTACAGAATCAACTGAATTGCTTACGTGGCACTTGTTCAGGTGTTTTCTAAAGCCAGAAAAGCTACCAAAAGAACATGGGCATCCTACTTGGCCACATTTTAGATGAAGAGTACGGCCAGTACAGAGACCATGAATTACTTTAAGGTGCTTTATAAGGCTGTTTGGACTCCCATGGTCACTTCTGCAGAGAAAACACCGCATTGTTTTAATCTAACTAGACACTAATGCATAATTCTTGCTCGCAGTTCAGCAACTCTGGGAGTTTCTTTTGTTTCCCCAATGCCAATGTTGTAGATGGTTGTTTGCAGAAAAGTGAAAAAGTTAGCAAGAGAAGAACTGTACGAGGTACCAAAGATGTAATGGGCCTTAAAGAGTTCGTCAAGGGCTCCCACTGAACCTGTTGCCTTACATGGTAGTGCATATTTGTCGATGACAATGAAGAAGGTGTGGATGCTGCTTCTCGTAGGCCCCTGAGCGAGGAGGTATGGCTGGCTGCTTTGGCTGATGTTGTTGAGATGCTGCTGTACACTGTTTCCAGCCTACAATCAAACATTAAACATCAATATTCAGTGACCAGTCTCTCACAATAAATCACTGTACATGACACTGAAGTGATGAAAAGCATATTACAAACAACAGTTCAGCATACTTTTATGAATTTGATGAGGTGTTCCACAGCCTGACTTGCTGACATCTTCCCTGGTCTCTTCCTACCCTGGGCAGATGGTGGCAGCAGATGAAGGAGCAGCAAGATTGCGGACATGTCACTGTCCCAGCCTAAATGGCAACAAACATCACGTTAGCCTTAAGATAATGATGTTATAATTCATTAAATTATCGACATTATACAGTGATGTTGATAATATAATGAATTATAACCTATCATTACAATGCATAGTGTTATTGTGCCCGTTTACAGAAATCATAAAAAAGACAGCGTTTAAAATATTTATGCTACATGTACAATGAACTGACAGAGTCAGTCTTACCATTCTCAACCACAACAGTTGACTCGGCATTCCTCATCAAATCTAGGAGCTCTGCGGTCGGTACAAGTCCATGGCACTCCGTGATGACTTTGGCTTTGAGACTGGTGGGCCATTTTTCCAAAAATCTGTTTGCCGTCAGTTCATCAAACAGCAGCCTGAAATCTTGCTCAATCTGTAATACAAAAACAAAGTGCAAAGAAAGGAGAGATGAGAGACAAAGCATGCATGATGCACACGATATGTGTCCACATTTGTAGAATTAAATTATTCTCCACCTTTGAAAAAAACAGTTTTGAGCCTTCCCCATTTTGAACATTCTTTTTACATGGTAAATAGATTTAATGCCATTATGTAAAATGCAATGGTGACGTTTAGTTAACTGTGTACTGTAGGCAAAACTAGCATTATGATTTCTGTTTCCGTTTTGTGTGGTGACATAAATAATGTGTGTGAGAACTCGAATTAAGTAGCCATGTTGTGCGATTAGTAAGGCATTTTCCAAGTTCACAGAAAATGACAGAATCTGCAACAGTTACCAATAAAACATCAAGGAAGATGTTGACTTACTAGTCCTGGTGTATCGAGGAACCGTGGGAAGACCGAGAAGACATCTGCTGCTCTCTTTTCATCGTTGACCATTGAATGACGATAAGTGAAGGTTGCTTTCATCTTCTCACGGACAGTGTCGTCATCAGCAGAGTGTTTCAAAACAGCAATGGCTGCTTCCACTTCCTCATCCGATAACACTTTGTCAGCAGTGAAGGGGTTGTGTTGACGACGGCCTGGCCCACCATCTTGAGAAAAAACACAATTTTATTGAGTCCTGCCTACACAATTCATCAACACCATATGTAACTGATAAGTATACTTACTCTTGGGAGATCTGCTAGCAGGGACACCTCTTTCCTCTGCAGCTTTTCTTTGAATGGTCTTCAACCGCCATGCAAGGTATCCAGACCCACTCTCTGGATCGTAGTAGTGTTCCTGTGAAATAAAAAAAATGCAGATTTACTATGCTATCAACATTTCTAATGGCAATTAAGTGTGTTTAAGGACACTTTTACTTACATATCCATGTTGTGAATATGGGTCTTCCAGACATGGAAACAGAGCAACTATCCCCTGCGCGTACATCACCCTGACATTTTTAGGGGGGATGTCCTGCATGAATTCAATGATGACAATCACCCAATTAGACACATTTAAAAACAATCCAAAATTAACAATGTTTCTTTAGGGCCTATTCTTACCCATGTGTTTGTGTCATCTCAGCAGCAAGTATGTTTATCATGTGTCTTCTGGTGGCATCTTTCAGGGATTTGGTTTTTGCATACTCTCGCATGACGTGTTCGCCCCCAGGCTTTGTTGTGAGGATTTTTTCAATCAACTTAAATGGAAACAAAATATACAGTCACAAGTGTTTAAATCAAACGTACATAGGGGAAATTGTAACAGAAAAGCACTACCCACCAAAGCCAACAAAACCCAGATTAAATTTAACAATGTCCACAACCCACCTCTTTTGCCTCTAAGTTTATGTGGCAGGGCCTTTTAGGCGGACTTGCTTCTGCAGCGGCTGCTTCTTCAGGAGGGTCAACCATTGTGAAGTTTAGAATGATGGTATCGTCAGATGCTGTTGAGCATGTTGGTGATAGAGAAGCATCTGTGTATAAGCATATTAAATAGAAATGTTATTACTCCCATCCCACACAGTTTAATTTGAACACATTTGTGAAGGGTCAGTAATTACCAAGTTCTTCATTGCTCAACATGACTCGGAAGGTTCCAGGTGACTCCTTCACTAATTCTTCAAAGACCTCTCCGTCAACTTCAGTGTCAGATTGGTCAAAAACCTTCATATCTGTCTGCCTACATTCTGGTATGTCAAATTTTTGGCACACTGAAGTAAAGGAAGGAAAGGGAAAATTATTTTACAGTAACAAGACCATTTCCTTTTGATGAGAATATAAATCAGAACTAAGTGGAGTGAGCCTCATGTATTCACTCCCATGCATTTAAAAGGCACAGCAGACACAGTATAGTTATCAACTCAGATGAATGTTTTATGGTGAATACGTACAGTAAAAGGTTGTAATATTGTGTTATCCTGATGTACTCACTAACCTTCTTTCATGAAGGCATCCAATGTTAGGTCAGACAGCCGAACATACTTCTGCACCCCACCAAATGACACACGGAGCAGCATATTCTATATTAAAATAAACAAAGGTAAAAACAAATAACAGTTGAACCAAGAATTACAGATTAAGGTGCTTACATTGGTTCCATAACCTGTCCTGAGCATATACTTACCACAGTCCACGCTTTACACTTGCATCTGCTTGATTACTGTGAACAACAAGGCAGTGACCATAGCTGAGTTATAAACGAATCAAAAATATTTATTACACATATCTATTAGAATGAATGCTGCCTTCTGGAGCACATGCTAAAATATCAATTCCTAAAACTGAAGTCCCACTTGTATCACTGTCCGTTATGGAGAAATAAACACAGCTGTTTACTTATACCAGTGTTTTTCAACCAGTGGTCCGGGGACCACCGGTCACCAGTGGTCTCTGAGAGGATTTCAGGTGGTCCCCAGCTAAATGATGGAGTGATTGGTTAATCAGATGTAACTCTTTGATAGCGTTGTGGGTCCATTTGGTTTCGTGTTTACAGTCACAAGAGTTAAATACCCTACTTATCATCTGAATTAGCCCAAGTACACACCTAGAGAATGTAGAAGATTAATGTCATTATTGATATGTATGTTTGACTGGTATGTTTCCCAAATCCAGCTGGGAATTGTGCAATTTTAGGGTCTGTGGGGCTAAAATGTCATCAAATGGTGGTCCGTGGCTCAAATTCTGAATAAATAGTGGGCCCTGGTATGAAAAGGGTTGAAAAGCACTGACTTATACAATTAAGGTACTCACCAGACGCAGAACCAAACAATTTACCACGTAAAATCTAATTCTAGAGGTGTGTAGTCTATATTGGTTAGGTCAAAGATGCATACCGGTAGTTTTACTAACTTTGGCTAAAAGCATGTTGTGTTGTTTATTCCATGGTGCGTCTGGGACTGTCGTTACACAGATGCATGCTACACCCTCTTCCTCTTTAAAAAATAAAATAAAAGCTAGGCTAGGCTACATGTAACCACTACTTTTATTTTTAAATGAATTTATAGGATGTATCGGCGCAGTATAGTTGACACTACGCACATAATGGAGAAATAGCACTTGGTAGCGTCGGTTCTTCATTATTTTGAAACCTTGCAACAAAACGAACAGGGACCAACTACAATAATGGAATTACTGCACAATACTTTAAAACCGTTGTCATGTTGTAAACGTGCCTTTTAAAAGCTCTTATTTGCGCCACCCTCGTTGAAAACAGTGTATTTACAACTCTACAAACTTTAAGTTTGTCCCTCTTTCAGGCTGCATGAACAGCGCTCGACTGCTCCGTTTCTTTACCCTTCAATGTCGCAACTCCATCACTGATGTCTCGGAGCCATTAGCATTGATCTCCAGGCTTTCATCCGCGGTGCAGAGCCAAATAGTATAGGCAGAGTTCTGACAACTCCGTTCACTGAATTGAACGGAGGAGTTGTCAGTCATGGCGGCTCTTCTAATAAACCCAGGGTGAATGGAACCGAATACGGACCAGCACAACTTAACTATATTTCTACATAATATATATATTCACAGTACTGTAGACTAACTGGCGTGCGCAGCTTGCTTGAAACTAATTCGCGCCGCGGTTAGCTTAACGATTAGCATACAAGTAACAATAACAACGGGTGGTCTTCATTCAACCTTTTTTCATACCAGGGCCCACCATTTATTCTGCATTTTAGCCACGGGAGCGGGGGCACGGTGGTCCACGCTCGGGACCACCTGGAAACCTCTCAGGGACCACTTGTATAAAACCACTGACGTTAACATTACCATAGATAGGCAGTGTGTCTTCGTGTGTATCAGCATTGAGGAAAAAGACATGCGGTTAATGGTGCAGCTTAAGGAGAAATGTCGAACATTTGAACTTCGGGCTGAAGTTGATAGTTGTATGGGGCATATAGCTACTCGACAGCCTTTCAACAGAGGAATGAGGAACATGTCATCAATCTACGTAACATTTATGAACCGATAAAACCGTGTTGAGATGGAAAAACATTTATTAACCGTCCATAATATCACTTACCTGTCTCATGTACAACTCCAGACCTCACTGCTCCAGACGATCCAAATGTACCGCCAGAGTGTTCAAGACGTCACGACTGGCGCGGATTTGTCACTTTGTAGAGTTCAATTTACACTGAATTTAAACTGTACTCTCTGTAGAGTTAAAGTTACACTGCATGTGTGTGGGACTTTACACTGAGGTTTAACTCTACTCTCTGTAGAGTTAAAGTTACACTGCATTTCTGCGGGATTTTACACTGACTTTTAACTATACTGTTAGAGTGGGTTTACTCTCCATATAGTTGTAAATACTCTATCTAGGTTAAATTAGGTTTACTCTGAAATATTGACACCTTATTTTTTACTGTGTAGAAACACTAGTTTGCCTGGCCTGGGCCTGGCGCCCTAGTGGCCTGCCCTGGACTTTTCCAAAAAAAAAAAGAGAAAAAAATAAATAAACTGTCCAGGCCACTATGTGGCGCAGGCCACCGGGAAAACTCCTTGTACTCCAGATGGCCAATCTGCCCCTGACATGGTGTGTATGGGTTTCTCCGGGCGATAAGTGAGGAACATGTGGTACGCGGTACGACAGGGTGGCACGTGGAACGGGGGGTGGGGGGGGGGACTCCCCAAGGTGCATTGCCTCATTTACGAGCGCTGGATCGATTGCCAGGGAATGAATGCACTATTTCACTCTTAATTGACCCGTTTTGGCCCAAATTGATACAATCTGTCTTCATACAGATGTAAAGACCTTGGGGGTGAATCCATAGACCCGTGAGATCGATGGATTGATGATGACTCAATCTAAAGCCACAACCGACAGTAAACAATAGAAAAATGTAGTTGTATGTATGTTTAACAAGTTATGGCCTACAACAGGGGTTTTCAACCTTTTTGATACCAGGGCCCTGCACTATTTTATTCAGCATTTGAGCCACGGACCACCATTTGAAGACATTTTTAGCCCCACAGACCCCAAAACTAAAGAGTTCTTCTTGTTTTTGTCCACAATTCCAGGCTGGATTTGGGAAACAAAACAACCAAACATACAGATCAAAATGACCATTAATCTTCTACATTCTCTAGTTGGGTAGACTTGGGCAAATCCAGATGATGGATATTTCAACTCTTGAGAGCGTAAAAGTGAAACCAAATGGACCCGCAAGGGTCCATTTATACGCTCTCAAAGAGTTACATCTGGTTAACCAACCTTTGGTCTGGTTAACCAACTTAGCTGGGGACCACCTAGAACCCTTTTCAACCAGTGGTCCCCCGACCACTGGTTGAAAACCACTGGCCTACAAGTCAGAGTTCGTGAGCGGAGCGGAGCGGCCGAGAATTCCGCTCATCGCTCTCGACGTATTTGGTCCCGCTCGTAATCCGCTCCCGTGGACCCCCTCCCAGGCCGCTCCCGCTCCGCTCCGCGCTCTTATTCATTTGGGCCGCCCCGCGCTCCGCGCTCCGCTCAGCCCGGCCCGCTCAGGGGCAAAATTTGACGGCTGAAAAAAAAAGGCTGCTGCTTTTTCTTTGTCGGGTATTGGGCTGCTTTCGGGCATTAGGCTACTATCAATGTCTGTGCTGTGCGTGTCTGTGCTGCGCGTCCTCCTACTCCTCCTTCCCCCGCAGTCTGTCTCAAACAAACGGCTATGATTGCTTATTTGCTTATTTTTGGAACCACGGCACAAACACCTAAAGTTCACCACCGACGTTGTGAACATGTCACTGCTTTCTTGTCAAATCGCGAGCTCCAAAGCTTTAGTCTTTGGAGCGGGGCTGCGCTCAAACTCGGAAGATGTTCTTTTCTCTCTCTCTCTCTCTCTCTCTTCGCCGGCTTTTGTCAGACCCGGATATAAAGTTTCACAATTCGGGGGGGGGGGGCAGGCGAAAACCTTATATGACAACAGTTAAATTTAGGGCGTTTAGGGGGGCATTCCCCCCCTGCGCGCAGCCTTTTATCCGGCTCTGTAAATGCGCCGAAAAAAAGAAAAAAGGAAAGCAAGAACGAAGGCGACCTCGGACATTCTTTCCCTTCCGCGTTATGGATTATATCTTTGATAAAATACTGCAAAAGGTAGGCTACACAGTGACAGTAGCAGTTGACATTGATTCCCTCAAACACATGCACACGGCTGCGTTGTGAGCCGTATGGCAACATTTTGCGTTGGGTCCCGTGGGCGCCGCGGGCTAAAAAAAAAAAAAAAAATCGCCGCAGGCTAAAAATAAAATAAAAAAATCGACAACATTTCTACACTGGGCCGCGATTCGTCGACATTCCAAATATGTGTCGATTACATCCATTTGCCCCCCCTCACAGCATAAACATTTAAGACAGGAGTTAAATGTGCAGTTACACTGCTGTCTATAGCCTATTAACCCAGACAGGTGCGGCGAATAATCTTATGCCGCGCTATTTCGTTTCCAAAATGCCATACGGGATAATAGGTTATTGATGATGTTACACTGTGGGGGAATTGGACATAATTGGGGGGGTCGCTGCGCTCAAATACGTTGCCGTTATGATGTGCAGTGCTTCAAAATAAATAGCGAGGTGACGCATCTAAGGCAAGATAGACAGCAAGACAGTCAGCTTACTTTTTCTTTTTTCCAATTTCCACCATCATGATCATCATCTCCTCCTTCCTCCCGCACCTCGGAGAGGATTTTAAATGTCTTGATCATCGTGTTGCTGCTGGCACTGTAGGCCTATAGTCGCCATCTGAACCACAACCACACGTTTATGCTGTGCTACTGAACACGTGTGCCGTTGTCTGGACTGAACGGCTTGGAGCGGGCTGGAGCGGAGGATAATTCCCGCTCCAGAGCGCGCTCCAACCCATTTGAAAACCCGCTCAGCGCTCACTTAAAAATCCACCCGCTCCACTCCCCGCTCCGCTCGCGCTCCGCTCCGCTCACGATCTCTGCTACAAGTTCTATTACATTTTTGTCACACTGGGAGAAATACATTTGTGTGTGTGTGTGTGTGTGTGTGTGTGTGTGTTTTTTTTTTTTTTTTTGCGACGTGTGATGGTGTTTCAGAGCAAAGACGGGCGTTTTGAGGTCCGCGGCCGCCACGGGAAATCCACCCTGACCATCAGTGACGTGCAGATGGCCGATGTGGGCCGCCTGGACTGCGAGGCGCTCAGCCGCATCGGAGGCCATCAGAAGAGCATGTTCCTGGACATCGAGTGTGAGTATAGAGCAGGGCAGGGGGGGGCAGGGGTTGACACGAAGGTCTCCGAGGCACTTGCAAGTCAGGTTCTACTTGCCCTCAGGTCATGGTCACTTGCCCCCCAAAAATGTATTGTAAATTTTGCATTTACAGTAAGTATACTTTCTACTTGGGTGATTTAAACCAGGGTTTTTCAACAGGTGGTCCGGGGACCACCAGTGGTCCCTAAGAGGATTCCAGGTGGTCCCCAGCTAAGTTGGTTAACCAGATGTAACTCTTGAGAGCGTACAAATGAAACCAAATGGACCCGCAAGGGTCCATTTGGTTTCATTTGCAAAATTCATTCGCAAATGAATTTTGGTTTCATTTGCAAAATTCATTCGCAAAATTCATCATCTTAATTAGCCCCAGGTCTACACAACTAGAGAATGTAGAAGATTAGGTCATTTTGATGTGTATGTTAATTTGCCTGCTTTGTTTCCCAAATCCAGCCTGGAATTGTGGACAGCTAGAAAGCAGGGAAAGACACAGAGGCAGAGTGCAATGACTGCCTTCAAGACAAATTCATCTTGTGTTGTGTTATAGTGCACTAAGTTGCACACTTGCCCGATCGGGCAACCAGGTCTTCACTTGCCCCACCATTTTTTTTTTTACTTGCCCCGGGCAAGCGGGCAAGTGTTAGTGTCAAGCCCTGGGGGGCAATTATTTTTTCCAAGGGGCCAAATATGATGCATAAAATATTTGGAGGGCCAATACTAAAGTAAAGGCTGAATATTCATTTAATGGCGTAATATTAATTTAATTTTTATGATAAAAGTAAGAAGTAAGAGTAAGACCAACCATTTCGGCACCAGGGACCCCTCTATATATTCAATAGTTGAGCCACAGAGCGGACCATCATTTGATGAGATTTTAGCCCCCACAGACCCCAAAACTAAAGATTTCTGTTGCTTTTGTCCACAATTCCAGGCTGGATTTCACAAACATAACAGTCAAACATACAGATCAAAATAACCATTAATCTTCTACATTCTCTAGTTGTGTAGACTTGGGCTAATTCACGTGATGAATATTTTAACTCTTGAGAGTGTAAAAATGAAACCAAATGGACCCTTGCGGGTCCATTTCGTTTCATTTTTACGCTCTCAAAGAGTTACATCTGGTTAACCAACTTTCCATACTTAACTGGAATTCTCTCAAGGACCACTGGTGGTCCCCGGACCACTGATTGAAAACCACGGTACCCTTTCACGGGCCGGTCAGAGTCAGCCAAAGGACCGCATGTGGCCCAGGTATGGTATGGAGAGGCGATTGGGAGAGCGCATTCTCCCTGCTTGGAATAACATGTCCCTTCCACGCGCCATGACAAAACCAGCGAAACTCCCCATGCACCTGTCAGGTGGAAAGAAGGCAGCTTGGACTCCTCATGCATAGAAGGTACCATGAGGCTAGTCCACTGCTGCCTCCCAAGGTCGGTGGAGGGTGTGTAGAGCCCAGGATCACATCATGTAATTTACACATTTACCACAACTTTTGGAGTGATCGATTATTGTGTTGTCTGTCTGTGGTTTTAGGTTTTGTTTTATTAACAAGCTCATTAACTCACTGCACACCACCTCATCAAGTCCTTTAAGTGGTGATTGGACTAGAAAACCCAGAAAACACCCTTTAAACACAAACACTTTAGAACTGTAATTGACGATGATGATATATGATATAACTTTAAATGCGTTTGCTGTATCTCTGCATCAGCGCTGGAAATGGTGAAAAATACAAACATGTTTTCTCAAATGTATTAAAAAAAATGAAAGGCATCTTCCATTTATTTCAGATTTTCCTTTAAAGTTAGACACCTTAGGCTGTCTTTGGATACCATTCATTTGCACAAATTCATAACAGAGGATTTTCTATAAATTATTTGGTCACTATTGAGCCTAATGGCAGCGAGCCTAGCTTTTCTACTAGATTTAAGTTGAAAAAATAATAATAAAATGAATTTCTTATCAAATAAATGAATATCTGGCGCCTCCACCCCTGCAGTACCGACGCCCTATAGAGGCCCGGGGAACCCGTGTAATTTGTAAAAATTGAGTCTCGGGTGAGTCTCAGGTGAGTGGATTTCATCCCCATTCCTCCCAGCAATTCAAAACCCCTCAGTCTGCAGGAAATAAAGGAAATAAATAAGCAGGGGCGGATTGGCCATCTGGAGTACAGGGAGTTTTCCCGGTGGCCTGCGCCACCTAGTGGCCTGGACAAGATCCAAAATGCACTAGTGGCACTTCCAAAATGCACTGGAATGTGCTAGATGCTCGCCTGGAACATACAGATCAAAATGACCATTAATCTTCTACATTCTCTAATTGTGTAGACTAAGTTGGGCTAATTCACATGATGAATATTTTAACTCTTGAGGGTGTAAAAATGAAACCAAATGGACCCGCAAGGGTCCATTTGGTTTCATTTTTACGCTCTCAAAGAGTTACATCTGGTTAACCAGCTGCCCCCACCAGGGTGGTCTGGCAAAGGCAAAATTGTCCCGGTGGGAAAATATGTGCCAATCCGCCCCTGTAAATAAGGATTGCCTGTCAGTATTAGTCACAGGCCATATAGACGGACAACACCTCCCAGGGCTAACAACCTGCTGAGGGCAGTGGATGTTGCGGGTATGCAGGGGTGGATCTAGGCATGGGCATGGGGGGGGAGGCGGGCGGGCAATGCCCCCCTAAATGCCCAGACTGCCCCACCAAACATTGATGGCATGGAAAACAACCCATGATAGGGTCCATTTGGTTCACATTTGCACACGCTCAGAAAAAAAAAATGAAAAGCTCTCTTACGCCAAGACGTAAAATTCTCCGTTGATTGTCAATGGGAATTTAATGTTTGTGCATGACATAAATCGACACTAATAGCTGATTATAGGAGCGGGCTAGCACTCCTCAGAAATAACTGGAATAGATCTTTCCATAAGTCCCGCCCTCTCCAAGCCATGGTTGGACACTTTTTTTTTCCCGGACGGACTCATTCATTCCAATGTAAATATAATGGACATTACACATTAAATACTGGTTCTTTTTTTGGAACCAGCCCTTCAAAATCTCTTTCAAATCTGTCAACAAAGACTGCCGTATGCCGTGGAAAGATGTGTGTGTTATATTTGTTTTTTAAAACAATGTTTTATCATATAGGAAAACTATTGGTGCAGAGGTTTATGTATCACAGGTTATGCTTAGCTGTGATTGGGCCATGGCGGTTTGGGGGAGGGGCTTACTGCTATGTATCGACGCTCCCTTGTTTTTCGCAACGTTGATTCAAACGGATATCGCAACAGGAGTCAAGAAAAGTCAGTTAAAAAAAGTTACTTTCCACCAATGGTGATCAGCGGCAGCAAAAACACTGAACGCAGCGCACGCACACAAACACACACACATACAGATACGCACACGCATACAGATGCGCACAGAAAAGAAATGGATCTAGCATGCACACGCCGACACATTTGAAGATAAACACACACGCACACACACACACACACACACACACACACACACACCGTAGAACGAACGCGCAAGTAATGAAGTCATTTACTAAGTCACCACTGACTGAGGGACGAGGGTGTGTGACAGGAAGCCGGTCATCAATCTCTTTAATGGGATCGTGTGAGCCAGGCGTGGAACAATAGTAGTACCTCTCCGTCTGAGCCGAGCCGAGCCAAGCCGGGCCGACCCAGGCTCCAGGGGGAGAAGCCAGAGAGACGTGCGACGCTTGCTGCCACTCATGTCATCCATTAATCATCTTTATGTTTTTTTTTTTTTATTATTATCTGCTCATAGACAGGCAGTTTGAGAAGTTGCTAAGTCTGTCTGTGAGTTTTTTTTTTTTTTATACATTTGACTAATGAAAAGTATTTAAGGGGGGTGGGGGGGGGGGGTGTCTTGGATGCCCTGGACATTACAATCCCCACAATTCGTTGGTGCACTGCACCTCCTTGCGAGTAGAGGGAGGTCTCTGATGCCGTGTCTAAAAAAAAACACATATTGCACAAATAAAGATCGACCTCCCAGGAAAGTGTTCTAACTCTTTCGAAAGGTCATGAACATAAAACTTTTGTGTTTGCGGGGGAAAAACTGAACTTGCTTGTATAACTAAATAATACCTCCATACTCCCCTCCCCATTTCGTAATGGTTTCGGACCCAGGGATTCAACCTGACAGTGAAGATGTAAGGGATAACACCCGACGAGCCAGTTAGTTAGGAAACAAATCACCGGTTCGAAGGGTGTTATCCCGCTTATTACATGGCTTACGTCAGTGGTTTTCAACCAGTGGTCCGAGGACCACCAGTGGTCCTTGAGAGGGTGACGGCAACGGCATGTAAACAACCAAATACGTAGCTAACCAAATGGACCCTCTAACGGCATGTAAACAACCAAATACGTAGCTAACCAAATGGACCCGCTAACGGCATGTAAACAACCAAATACATAGCTAACCAAATGGACCCGCTAACGGCATGTAAACAACCAAATACGTAGCTAACCAAATGGACCCGCTAACGGCATGTAAACAACCAAATACGTAGCTAACCAAATGGACCCGCTAACGGCATGTAAACAACCAAATACGTAGCTAACCAAATGGACCCGCTAACGGCATGTAAACAACCAAATACGTAGCTAACCAAATGGACCCGCTAACGGCATGTAAACAACCAAATACGTAGCTAACCAAATGGACCGCTAACGGCATGTAAACAACCAAATACGTAGCTAACCAAATGGACCCGCTAACGGCGGAAGCGCAGCGTGGATTGATATGAACACAGCTGTTTGCACTTTGGGGACCTTGATTATGCAGCGGTCCAATATAGAGCGGAGCGGTGAGTTACTGTATAGTGTAATATGTCACCGCTCACATGACCAGAACGCTGGCTTCTGATTGGAGCATTCATTCAAGCCATGTAATAAATCATTTTCTCTCTCTCTCTCTCTCTCTCTCTCTCTCTCTCTCTCTCTCTCTCTGTCTCTCTCTCTCTCTCTCTGTCTCTCTGTCTCTCTCTCTCTCTCTCTCTCTCTCTCTGTCTCTCTCTCTCTCTCTGTCTCTCTCTCTCTCTCTCTCTGTCTCTCTCTCTCTCTCTCTCTCTCTCTCTCTCTGTCTCTCTCTCTCTCTCTCTCTCTCTCTCTCTCTCTCTCTCTCTCTCTCCTCTCTCTCTCTCTCTCTCTCTCTCTCTCTCTCTCTCTCTCTCTCTCTCTCTCTCTCTCTCTCTCTCTCTCTCTCTCTCTGTCTCTCTCTCTCTCTCTCTAGACATGCCAAAGTTCCTGACCAACCACACCATCTATTACTCGTGGGAGGGCAACCGGTGAACATCAGCTGCGAGGTTCGGTCCAACCCGCCCGCCACCATGCTGTGGAGGCGAGAGCGCCTCACCATCTCCGCCGAGGGCATGTCCAACATGCGCCTTCACGACAGCGCAGACCGCTCCCTGCTGGAGGTGGGTCCAGGGACCACCAGGGGTGTAGTGGAGGGGGGACGCGGGGGGACGGCGTCCCCCCACTTCTCACATCTAAAATATTTTTGGGGCCTATGTTTTTTTTGTCTTGTTATTTACTTTTATGGATACATTTAGACATTGTAAACAATCATTTTCAATATGCTATACTTACTACAAATGCAAGTGTGCATGCAATTAGTGTGCATCCACTTATTTTCAATATTTTACATTAATACACCTTAGATATGTTGTGTGGACATGATAAAAAAAAGTGCCCCCATTCTGTGTTTCCTTAGCCTGGTCTAGCCCTCAATGATTTTGGCCTTGGGGGGCGGGGGGGTGTCGTGGGATCCACACGGCGGAAGTGCTGCGCTCTGATTTGATCTCACTAACGTGTCGTCATCTCCGGCCCCTCCCACGCCCGTCCACTGCTGTTCTACGTCACATCATTTAGAGCCACGCCACCCCGGAAGGTTGACACCCCTCAAGGCCACTTTCCAACGCGCGTTAGTCCAGGCTTTCGTTTTCGCGCAAGGCGGACGAAAATGAAAGCCTGGGTGTCGAGGCTAGTGTTTCCTAGAAATGCAGGTGAAAAAAGGATTAGCATGGTGAAATACATCTTGATGACATCATCAAGATTCACCATGTTAATGAGTTTCCTTTTTTCTGAGAGCGTACAAATGGAACCAAATGGACCGCCAGGGTCCTTTTGGTTCACATTTTTTCACCTGCATTTCTAGAAATGCAGGTGAAAAAAGGATTAGCATGGTGAAATACATCTTGATGACATCATCAGATTCACCATGTTAATGAGTTTCCTTTTTTTCTGAGAGCGTACAAATGGAACCAAATGGACCCGCCAGGGTCCATTTGGTTCACATTTGTACGCTCTCAGAAAAAAACTGAAAATGGGTGGAATTCCCCTTTAAGAGGCGCCCCCCCACTTCTAAAAGTACCACTACAACACTGATGTTGGACAGGGGTTTTCAAACAGGTGGTCGGGGACCACCAATGTGGTCCTTGAGGTGGTTCCCAGCGAAGTTGTTTTAACCGAATGTATCTCTTGAGAACGTACAAATGAAAGGGGGTCATTTTTACACTCTCAAGAGTTAAAATATCCATCGTCCGAATCTACACAACTAGAAGATTAATGGTCGTGGACAGAAGCAAAAGAAATCTTTAGTTTTGGCGTCTGTGGGTCTAAAAAAATATCCTCAATTGGTGGTCCGTGGCTCAAATGCTGAATAAATGGTGGGCCCTGAGATGAAAAAAGGTTGAAAACCCCTGCTGTGTGTGGACCATAGGCTGGCTGGATGTGCTGCTGGCATGTTTTACTTAACCGTTACCCTGCCATTGACGTGAATCTTCGTCTAATTCGGCTAATCAATAGGGGTGTGGGCAAAAAAAAAAAAAAAAAAAAAAAAAAAAAAATATATATATATAATATATATATATATATATATATATATATAATATATATATATATATATATATATATATATATATATATATATATATATATCGCAATTCTTAATGCCATGATATCATAATCAAGTCGCCAGGTTCAAAATCGGTATCATGATATTTATGTAAGTTAATTTGTTTATGTCAGAAAGACTGGCTGATGTTATCAGGCACTAATGTGCCTAAATCGCAGCATAATTAAGAATCGCAATATCGATTCAGAAATAAATAAAATATCAATATTGCACTGTATCTTGAGGTAAGTGAATCAGTCTACTACTAATCAATACAAAGATTTCAGCTTAGCAGCAGACTCTGTGGCTAAGCTAGCTAGTTTCTCTGGATATTTGTAGTCGTTGTGACTACAACTGCCATTGAAAAAATGTTATTTTTCAGCGATTCACTTAGTCGTAACAGTAACCGTTGCGATATTAGTCGCAAGGGTGTGCTTTAACCACTTCTGCGATACCTTCAGAACTCGATACCTTCGGGAAAAAAAGTCCAGAATTCATATACATGCGCTTGAGTTGAAGCACAAAAGTTTTGGCATGAAAGTTTTCAAGTACCAAAAGTAGACAGTAACTTGTCCCATTATAAGTTTTCAAGTGTGTTATAACTGTATGAGGACATGTCAAATACCGGGACACCAGGTTCAACTCAATGTCTCAATGTTGTTTTTTTTTCGGGTCCCTTGCATGCAGGTGACACCAATGTCTGACAGAGATTTTGGACGCTACAACTGCACAGCCCGAAACAACATCGGAGTGCGCTACCAGGAATTCATCTTGGCCCAAGCAGGTGAGCCTACATCAGTGGTGGGCAATTATTTTTCCCAAGGGGCCAAATGAGATACATAAAATATTGTGGAGGGCCAAGACTAAAGGCTGAACTAAAGTCTGTGTAATATTAATTTAATTTCAAGATAAAAGTAAGAGTAAGACCAACCATTTTGACACCAGGGCCCTTAATTCATTCAGTATTTGAGCCACGGACCACCATTTGATGACATTTTAGCCCCACAGACCCAAAACAAAAGATTTCTTTTGCTTTTGTCCACAATACCAGGCTGGATTTCACAAAAAAACAGGCAAACATAGATCAAAAATAACATTCTCTGGCTAATTCAGATGAATATTTTAACTCTTGAGAGCGTAAAAATGAAACCAAATGGACCCGCAAGGGTCCATTTGGTTTCATTTTTACGCTCTCAAAGAGTTACATCTGGTTAACCAACTTTCCATATTTAACCGGAACTCTCTCAAGGACCACTGGTGGTCCCCGGGCCGGTCAGAGTCAGCCAAAAGGCTGCATTATGCGGCCCCGGGCCGCATAATGCCCAGGTATGGCCTACATTGTACTACAACGCAACCCCATCTTTTTCATTTTGCACTCTCAAGAGTTAAAATATTCATCATCTGAATTAGCCCCAAGTCTACACAACTAGAGAATGTAGAAGATTAATGGTCATTTTGATCTGTATGTTTGCCTGTTTGGTTTCCCAAATCCAGCATGGTATTGTGGACGAAAGCAAAAGAAATCTTTAGTTTTGGGGGACTGTGGGGCTAAAAAGTTCTCGAATGGTGGTCCGTGGCTGAAATGCAATGAATAAATAGTGGGCCCTGGTGTCAAACAGGTTTAAAACCCCTGCACTACTGCTTGCAGTCTCTTTACAAACATAATATAGCCTAATCTGAAATAGTGCTGCGGCTGCTGCCTGATTTACCATAGTGTTCACTGTTTACTGAAGTACTTCCTAATTTACTGTGGTGCAGCGGCCACACTACACAACAGCGGGGTTTAATTTTCTTTAGTGGAGATTGAATTGCCACAGCTTAGCAAGCAACGCACTGGGCGAAAAAAGATGACCTAATACAGGGGTTTTCAACCGGTGGTCCGGGGACCACCAGTGGTCCCTGAGAGGGTTCCAGGTGGTCCCCAGGCTAAATGATGGAATGTTGGTTAGCGAGATGTAACTCTTGAGAGTGTAAAAATGAAACCAAATGGACCCGCAAGGGTCCATTTGGTTTCATTTTCACACTCTCAAGAGTCCAAATATTCATCATCTGAATTAGCACCACTTAATCAAAAAGTACACTGTTTTGTTTGCAAAATCCAGCCTGGAATTGTGAACTATAAACCAAAATAATTCTTTGGTTTTAGGTCTTTGGGGCTAAAATGTCATCAAATGGTGGTCCGCGGCTCAAATGCTGAATAAATGGTGGGCCCTGGCATCAAAAAGGTTGAAAACCCCTGACCTAATGTCGACTTTAACTAGAACTGCACTCCCAGTGCCAACTTGCACATTGCACAACAAGTAGGCCATACATGGCCTACTTGTGTGCAAGACAAGTACCCTCGACACCTCCAGGAGATAATACCCATGAAAATACTCTACTATTATATCACCATTACATGAACACAAGTAGGCAATACATGGCATATTTGTGCACGAGGAGTAGAGCGCAAGCACCCCTCCAGGAGATAATACTCATGACAATACTTTTGATAAGACTTACAAAGATATCATCAACAACTAATCCAGCCAATCGAAGTGCTTGGTCGGACCGATTACAGTACTTGCGCTCGCTCTGCTTAAAGCGGCAGTGCCGTGGTTTTGGTGCTTTTGATCAGACTTTCTAGTCTAGTCACGTGGTCTAGTGGTCGTCTTGTTGGGAAATCGCAGATTTCACAATAAAGGTTTGACTTTTTTGAGGCGTATAAATAGCCGGTGAGGCTAAAAACGTTTAATCGTTGCACACTGTGTTTGATCGACTGTTCTTGTTTCTGTTCAGACGTGCCGTCCAACCCGTACGGCGTGCGCCTGTCGGCCGTCTCTCAGCGCACCGCCACCGTCACCTTCATGAAGCCCGACTCGCACGGCGGCGTTCCCATCGGACACTACCGGGTCCAGTTCAAGGAGGTGGGCTCACTGGAGTGGAGGGACGCCATGTCACACGCCACACAGAGTGAGTACTAATGGCCTGAGCCCCCACCCCCGAGAAAGCAACAAACCAGGGGCGGATCTAGGCATGGGCATGGGGGGGGGGGGGGGGGGCAGTCTGGGCCTAAATGCCCAGTCTGCCCCACCAAACACGATGGCAGGCAAAACAACCCGAGATACTTCAAATTAAAGTGCCTATATTTAAAATGACATTACTACCGCTACTAACTACTAAACCAACAGCATAACTGAAAGCAGAAAACTCTCTGAGTCAGACCTTTAGATTTATGCATGCAACTTTAACAACAACTGATGTTATTATTGATGCTTTATTGCCTAATACAAGTCCTGTAACCGAAAATGGTATGGGTGCGGCTTCATCGTTTCTGTGAAGCCGCACCCCTACCATTTACACACACACACATTAAGAATCAGACATTGCATACACGGCTGCACAGAGAATTCATAATACTGTATACTAGGACAATACTCTTTGAGAATGATACCCATTGGGGATGATGACCCGGGTACAACGGGTATGCAATAGCCGTTGTACCCGTTGTGACCATCTTACATGGTTTCCTGTAGTAAATGCCATCAGTGCTGCGACGTCAAGCTGATGACATCAGGGATCTCAATTTGTTTTGGAAGTACAATTTCATATTTGGTTAACGCTAACATCAGCAATGACCACATCAAATCAGCTTAATATCGCACCTCGTCGCAGATGCAGCATCACTCATCATTTTACAGGCATCTGGCGGTTAACAAGCAACTCCAAGCGACAATATAGCCAATACTTTCTAAGCTGTTCAACGTAGCTGTTCACATTTTACAAACATGCAGATCTTTGTCAAGACCCTCACTGGCAAGACCATCACCTTGGAGGTGGAACCAAGTGACAACATTGAGAATGTGAAGGCCAAGATCCAGGACAAGGAAGGGATTCCTCCCGATCAGCAGAGGCTGATCTTTGCCGGCAAACAGCTGGAAGATGGACGTACCCTGTCTGACTACAACATTCAGAAGGAGTCCACACTCCACCTTGTGCTGCGTCTTAGGGGAGGCATGCAGATATTCGTCAAGACCCTCACTGGCAAAACCATCACCCTGGAAGTGGAACCAAGCGATACCATCGATAATGTTAAAGCCAAGATCCAGGACAAGGAAGGGATTCCTCCTGATCAGCAGAGGCTGATCTTTGCAGGCAAACAGCTGGAAGATGGACGTACCCTGTCTGACTACAACATTCAGAAGGAGTCCACACTCCACCTTGTGCTGAGACTGAGGGGAGGCATGCAGATCTTCGTCAAGACCCTCACTGGCAAGACCATCACCCTGGAAGTGGAACCAAGTGACAATATTGAGAATGTGAAGGCTAAGATCCAGGATAAAGAAGGGATTCCTCCTGATCAGCAGAGATTGATCTTTGCTGGTAAGCAACTCGAAGACGGACGTACCCTTTCTGACTATAACATTCAGAAAGAGTCCACGCTCCACCTCGTGTTGAGACTGAGGGGAGGGATGCAGATCTTTGTCAAGACCCTCACTGGCAAGACCATCACCTTGGAGGTTGAACCAAGTGACAACATTGAGAATGTGAAGGCCAAGATCCAGGACAAGGAAGGGATTCCTCCTGATCAGCAGAGGCTGATCTTTGCCGGCAAACAGCTGGAAGATGGCCGGACCCTTTCTGACTACAACATACAGAAAGAGTCCACGCTCCACCTTGTGTTGCGTCTCAGGGGAGGCATGCAGATATTTGTCAAGACCCTGACTGGCAAGACCATCACCTTGGAGGTGGAACCAAGTGACAACATTGAGAATGTGAAGGCTAAGATCCAGGATAAAGAAGGGATCCCCCCTGATCAGCAGAGGCTGATCTTTGCTGGTAAGCAACTCGAAGACGGACGTACCCTGTCTGACTACAACATTCAGAAGGAGTCCACGCTCCATCTTGTGCTGCGTCTTAGGGGAGGCATGCAGATATTCGTCAAGACCCTCACTGGCAAAACCATCACCTTAGAGGTTGAACCAAGTGACAACATTGAGAATGTGAAGGCCAAGATTCAGGACAAGGAAGGGATTCCTCCCGATCAGCAGAGGCTGATCTTTGCAGGCAAACAGCTGGAAGATGGACGTACCCTGTCTGACTACAACATCCAGAAGGAGTCCACGCTCCACCTTGTGCTGCGTCTTAGGGGAGGCATGCAGATCTTTGTCAAGACCCTCACTGGCAAGACCATCACCTTGGAGGTTGAACCAAGTGACAATATTGAGAATGTGAAGGCTAAGATCCAGGACAAGGAAGGGATTCCTCCCGATCAGCAGAGGCTGATCTTTGCAGGCAAACAGCTGGAAGATGGACGTACCCTGTCTGACTACAACATTCAGAAAGAGTCCACACTCCACCTCGTGTTGAGACTGAGGGGAGGCATGCAGATCTTTGTCAAGACCCTCACTGGCAAGACCATCACCCTGGAAGTGGAACCAAGCGATACCATCGATAATGTTAAAGCCAAGATCCAGGACAAGGAAGGGATTCCTCCCGATCAGCAGAGGCTGATCTTTGCAGGCAAACAGCTAGAAGATGGACGTACCCTGTCTGACTACAACATTCAGAAAGAGTCCACACTCCACCTCGTGTTGAGACTGAGGGGAGGCATGCAGATCTTTGTCAAGACCCTCACTGGCAAGACCATCACCTTGGAGGTGGAACCAAGTGACAACATTGAGAATGTGAAGGCTAAGATCCAGGATAAAGAAGGCATCCCCCCTGATCAGCAGAGACTGATCTTTGCAGGCAAGCAGCTGGAAGATGGCCGGACCCTTTCTGACTACAACATTCAGAAGGAATCCACGCTCCACCTTGTACTGAGACTGAGGGGAGGGATGCAGATCTTCGTCAAGACCCTCACTGGCAAGACCATCACCTTGGAGGTTGAACCAAGTGACAACATTGAGAATGTGAAGGCCAAGATCCAGGACAAGGAAGGGATTCCTCCCGATCAGCAGAGGCTGATCTTTGCAGGCAAACAGCTGGAAGATGGACGTACCCTTTCTGACTACAACATTCAGAAGGAGTCCACACTCCACCTCGTGTTGAGACTGAGGGGAGGGATGTAGGTCTTTGCCAAGACCTCAAAGTTGAACAGAGCGATCCTTTACCATCTTTCAAGACTCAGCGATGCTTTCGGGCAGGGCTTAAATATTTTTTTTTCTTGTTTTTTTTTTCTCCCACCTAAACATTCGGTACTATTGTTTAGTCTTGCAATGCCATTGGTCAGGATATTAGCATATCAATCCCCCGCTACACACACACAAGGGCAGAACGTCTTCTCATTATTCCTTATAAAAAAGTAACTACAATGCCCGTAATATTTTTTCTTCTGTGATCATTAGATTGTCTTGAGCAAAAGCGATAGCTCTAAATGTGCAGCAATGGCATTAACTGCGGTTGTGTGCGCCTGTGCGCCTCGCTAGAAGCGAACAAAGTTAGTACCTCCAGACAAGATTGAGGTATGGGAGTGAACCGTGGTTAGATGTCCAAATGCGTGTGACTCCAATGTCTGCTCTACATGGGAACTGCAATGTTTTTATTTTCCCTTTTTATTTATTTATTTGTTTCCTCTAAATTATACTGTATATCGGCACATACACAACACAAACACACCCATACGCACACCTAAAAACAAAACTGAACGGTACTGATGATGGACATCCTCCGGAAATAGGGTTGTATGGCAGGGGTTTCTAACAGGTGGTCCGGGGACCACCAGTGGTCCTTGAGAGGGTTCCAGGTGGTCCCCAGGCTAAATGATGGAAAGTTGGTTAACCAGATGTAACTCTTGAGAATGTAAAAAATGAAACCAAATGGACCCTTGCGGGTCCATTTTCACACTCTCAAGAGTTAAAATATTCACCATCTGAATTAGCACCACTTAATTAAGAAGTTTACACTGTTTTGTTGGCAGAATACAGCCTAGAATTGTGGACAAAATCAAAATAATTATTTTTTGCTTTGGTGTGAAAATGTAATCAAATGTCGGTCCGTGGCTCAAATGCTGAATAAATGGCGGTTCCTGGAGTCAAAAAGGTTGAAAACCCCCTGTTGTATGGGGTTTGCACTGACGATTGACATCCTCAGGAAACGCTGGGTTGTATGGGGTTTCTTAAAAAGAGAGACAAAAGGTATGAACATGACTCTCATTCCCTGTCTCTGTATGCAGCGACGGTGGTGCTGATGGGTCTGGAGCCCAACGTCACCTACGAGGTCCGGGTGGCCGCCGTCAATGGCAAGGGCCAGGGAGAGTTCAGCCACACGGAGGCCTTCCAGACGCTACCCATCCGTAAGTCAACACGCCGTGCACCACACCCCCCCAAGGCCTTCCTGGCTCTACCCTATGATAAATAAAGAGGATAGTGCACGGGGGCGTGGTGCAGGCTGGTGCCGGAGGTTTGCACATGCTCAGTGTAAACAGGAACTGCTATGGTGGAATGTTCCAGCAGAGGCGCTAGAGTTACTGACCTGAACTGAAATAATAATAATAAAAAAAGAATATAAAAAGAGAATACTATAATGCTTCTGCCTTTAGATAAATATAATGTCAATTTTTAACTACTGTTTGGAGGAAAAAAGCTATTCATAACAGAGTGAAAGACAAGGGCAAGTAGCTTACATTTACTAAATGGAAATGTTTTGTACATTGTTCTTTTGTAGATTTTCCCTGTTTGTGATGCTTGCTTTAGACGGTACATGTGTCAACTTTTATTTTTGTGAAATGACAAAGAAACATGGATGCTGTTCATTTAAACAGTGGATGGATTATATAAAATGTTTGAAAGGGGAATCGTGATGCTGTTTAATTCACAACTACTCTGGATCTTAATATTTACATCACAAGTTATGGGATTTCTATCTAGCGCCTCTGCTGGAACATTCCACCATAGCAGTTCCTGTTTACACTGAGCATGTGCAAACTTCCGGCACCAGCCTGCACCACTATCCTCTTTATTTATCATAGGCTCTATCCATGAGTCCACTCTTTGTTTATTAGCCACACAGAGGCCTTCCAGACTACCAGATTATCTTTCAGTAAGCCCCTCCTCCCCAAACTGCTATGGTCCAATCACAGCAAGGCAAACCTCTCCACCATCTCTCCCCCAATAGTTTTAATTAATGATAAAACATTGTTTAAAAAAATAAAAAATAAATGTCACGCCACACCTCACAATCTTTCCCACTGGTTCCATAATGGAACGTAATGTGTAAATAAACGTCCATGATATTTACATTGGAATGAATGGGCCTGGCTGGAAAAACTGTCCAGGCAGTGTCCAACCATCGGTTGTACAGTGGGTAGAGGCAGGAGGGCTTAGTGCAAGGTCTGTTCTTGAAAAGTGTGCTCATTTGCATGAAGTTGAGACAATTTCAACCTTTTTTTTAGTTGACATTTTTTTAGTTGACAAGAGATGTCGCTAATAGTACAACATTTTATGGACATGGAATTGGGGCAATGGAAGTGTGCGGATTAGAATCAAATCAAACATGGACAGAAGGAGAGAGGAAGTTTGCAGAAAAACAATGGATTTTAAAACTTAATACAACATTTCCACAGGGTTTAAACCACTATGAAAGATAATTAAGACATAAATAGACTCTTCTTCAACAAAGATGGTGAATGCAAACATTCTCTGTATTGTACTCCTACATAATGCTGTAAGATACAAAAACATTGAAGTCCTTTACCACAAACTTAACCAAACCCTTATGAAGTTAAAATAAGTGTCGTTAGGGATTTTTTTTCCCCCTTAAACAACTGAATGTGTCTGAATATTATTGTTGTAATTTTATACAGTAAAGTAGTTAATATGTTCAGAGCAGTATATATACTGTATATCTAACTCTTTACTTTTTTAAAACTAACCAGCACTGGTTATAATGCATTGTAGATTATACAATTCAAGTGCATGCAGGCGCAGGCGCAGGCACACAACACACACACACACACACACACACACACACACACACACACACACACACAACACACACACACACACACACACACACACACACACACACACACACTGGCCTTTATTTCCACACCATCCTAATCAGGGGCGTAGCTAGCAATTCTGGGCCCCCTGCAAAGCTTTTCCACAAGGGCCCCCCTTTCCCAGTGGCGTTAAAAGGGGAATTTAACCCATTTTCAACATTTTTTTCTGAGAGCGTACAAATGCAACCAAATGAACCCTAACGGGTTCATTTGGTTCCATTTGTACGCTCTCAGAAAAAAGAAGCGTCTAAAGAAATCCATTAACATGATGAAATACCTCTTGATCATCAAGATGTTTCACCATGTTAGTGGCTTTCTTCAGACCTCCATTTCTAGGAAACACAGAATGGGGGAACTTTATCATGTCCACCCAGCACTTCTATATTAATGACATATTAGAATGTTGAAAATGGGTGGAATTCCCTTTAAAATGCTTCAATCTGGTGCACTTTGACATCATATATTATATATATATATATATATATATATATATATATAATATATATATATATATATATATATATATATATATATATATATATATATATATATATATATATATATATATATAATCGATAAAAATAAAACCTTATTAATCCAAGCTTTTAGTGGGCTGGCTTTGGTCCCCCCTAAAATTGTCTAACTTTTTCCCACCTATCGACGCCTTCGCTACATGGCACTAACGATAGTTCAGCGCAGGCCAACATTCACTACCATTCTATTATGTAAGAAGTTATTCTATAACAGGGGTTTTCAACAGGTGGTCCAGGGACCACCAGTGGTCCCTGAGAAGGTTCCAGGTGGTCCCCAGGCCAAATGATGCATTGTAGGTTAACCAGATGTAACTCTTGAGAGTGTAAAAATGAAATGAGAGTGTAAAAATTCATTTTTACACTCTCAACAGTTAAAATATACATCATCTGATGCCACTGATCCTAACCGTTCAATCTCTCCCACCACTCACTCCACAGGGGAGCCGAGTCCCCCGGCCGTCCACGGGCAGAGAGGGATGGGCAAGGCCTACCAGCTGGGACTGGTCAAACAGGACGACGGAGGGATGCCCATCGTCGAGTACATCGTCAAATACAAGACGGTATGTGCAAATATCAGGGGCGGATCGGCCATCTGGAGTACAGGGAGTTTTCCCGGTGGCCTAGCTGTGCCAGTGTGCTAGTGTGCTCGCGCTGCTGGAGGCAGTGTTGCCAACCGCCAAGATGCCAAAATGCACTGGTGGCACTTCCAAAATGCACTAGAATGCGCTAGATGCTCGCCTGGAACATACAAATTTAAATGAGCATTAATCTTCTACATTCTCTAGTTGTGTAGACCAATTCGGGCTAATCACATGATGGTATTTTTAACTCTTGAGGGTGTAAAAATGAAAAACCAAATGGACCACGAGGGTCCATTTGGCAAAGGCAAAATTGTCCCGGTGGGAAAATATGTGCCAATCCGCCCCTGGCAAATATGATCAATCGCATTGAAAGACTAAGCAATGAACATCAATCCTGATGTTAATGTGGAGAAAAAAATGTCTTTCTGGCTATTAAAAAAATTGCATGCATGCAGGTGTGTGCGAGCGCACACGCGCTCTCACACGCACGCACGCACGCGCGCACACACACACACACACACACACACACACACACACACACACGTGTGTGTGTGTGCTTATGATGAGTGTTTGGGGAGGGAGTGTATAATGGTGCTTCAAAGCGCCACGCTTCACTTTTGGGTTTCTATCAGCCTTGAGCATGCAAAATGTGTCAAGGAAAAAAAAAATCACTGCCAAAAAACATAAAAGACCAAGAAGGGAAGGTGGAGGGACAAAGGTTTCTTCCACAGCTTACTACGGCTAATGTCTTTACATACATATAGGCGTGTAGGCATCAGAGTTTCTTTGAATCCACACATGAAACACAGAAGTGCAACAGACCAGCTGCATCGTCCCTCCTTGGCTGCTATCGCAAACACAACCACACGTCCATTGAAATTATTTCCAGTGCAGTCTCACAGATAGTAGTAGACTATACACGGAATGCCACCTAGGAATTGCGTGCATAGACTGCGAGTTAAAGCAAAAATCCGTGAATATGCACTTGGGCGTGTTTTTCCACAAACCGAAGTGGCTGGTTGGGGGTGGGGCAGTTTGGGTTTTGTAATATTTACTATTCTGTCCCTAACACATCGCAACTCGGACGCGGCTGAGTCGGCTCTGCCGACCATCGCAATGCTCAGTGCGGCAATTCGCTCGGCTAGCGCCTCGCTCAGCGGCGCTCACAATGCTCATGGTCGGCAGGGACGGCCACCGCTCCGTCATTTTCAGTGGAAAGACGAATATGCAGGCGAGTATTCACGTAATGGGCCCCGTGCATAAACGTGCATATTCGTGTAAACCTCATGAGACTGGGTTGATTATTTTATTTCATATGGCCGGAGTGACTAGTGGGACTGTTGTGGACCAAGCCCGAAGGGGCGGAGGCCCTTATTGTGTTTCCACTGTTTATTCTTTCCTCTGCATGCAACAGTTTGCAGTTCTGCTAATTCTGTGCTGTCGCTTTCCACGACAACAGGCAACATGGCAGTAGAGGAGGAGGGTCTTGGACCTCGACCTTTAGTTCTTCCAATTATTAGCCCTTCACTAAGTCCCTCCCCAATCCGTCCTTGTCCAATAGGCACGTTAGCAGAGGAAAGCTTGACCGGGAAAGCTTGACCAGTAAATACCAACAGTTGATAAACTATTTTGATTGGCTTTGGACAGCGACTAAACCCCACCGCAAAGGGGGCAGGGTTTTGAGAAGGGCTAAGTGCTTGCGCGAGCGGAGCAATCGATTCGTCGGTCGTCCCTCGAACTACTCTGATTTGGTGATAGCCTTGCCTAACCCACAATGATTTTGGCCTTGGGGGGGCGGGGTGCCGTGGGATCCACGCGGCAGATCGAGCTGATCTGATTTGATCTCACGAACGTGTCGTCATCCCCGGCCCCTCCCCCTCCCACGCCCGTCCACTGCTGTTCTACGTCACATCATTTAGAGCGACGCCCACCCCGGAAGGTTGACTCCCCCCCTCTAGGCCACTGTGTGTAGCAAGTTAGTCCAGGCTTTCCGTTTTCGCACAACGCCAACGAAAATGGAAGCCTGGTGTGTCGAGGCTAATTTGGTGATGACGTAATAGTGACGTAATTGAGAGGCCTTTATAACTAATGTCATGAGTATTCGTGAGTATTATTCTCCTGAAGGTCTTCTGTGTGTTTTGTTTTGTTGTCTCCACCGTTTTATAGTCACCACCTTCGGTGGAAGGTGGTGACTATAAAACGCCCTCCGTCCGTGCACGTAGCCCATCCGTGCCCACGATCTGTCCGTTATATGAAACGCCCTCTGTGTGTGTGGGCACGTAGCCCGTATGTTCGTGCACGTAGCCCGTATGTGCCCTCGATTTGTCCGTTATATGACGTCATGACAACGTCATAGTTGAGCTAGGAGGGCTTTGAGCTAGGAGGACCCTTGAGGCTCCTGAGATGACGTCGAGGTAGGGGGGCCTGATCTGGGAGGACCCCTGACTAGGGTGAGCCTTGAGATGATGTCATAAAGAGCGAGATAGGGAAGCCCTGAGTTGGGAGGATTCGTTAGATGATGACAAGGTTAGGAGCCGGAGGTAGAATGATGTTTGAGGTGACATCATAGAGAGTGACATAGGGAAGATGACATCATAGATAGTGGCAGTCCTGAGGTGGGCAGAGTTTGAGGTGGGAGAAGCTTGAGATGACGTCGTGATGAGGTCATAGGTAGGAGGTGCTCAGAGATAGTGGGAGACGGAAGTCAGTCAGGACTTCAGTAGTTTGTTTTTGGGCCACTCGCTCCGCAGCGCGCAAGTTTGTACTCTGCCGAGTGCCGACCTGGTTGTGTGAATTATATGACGTGTGAGTGTGTTTTTCTTTTGTTTAAATCTCTCTGCGTCTCGCTCTACCGTCCCATCAGGACAAGGAGGACCAGTGGATGACCAAGCTGGTGCCCGGCTCCAGCGACGTGGCCACGCTGCAGCCCCTCCAGTGGAACACGCGCTACGAGGTGGAGATCACGGCGCGCAACGTCAAGGGCCTGTCGGAGCCCACCTTCTACCAGTTCTTCATGCCCCACAAGCCAGACATCACAGGTATGAGACACACCTCTGCAACCCAGACATCACAGGTGTGAGCCACACCTCTTAAACCAGAAATCAGGGGCGGATTGGCCATCTGGAGTACAGGGAGTTTTCCCGGTGGCCTGCGCCTGCACCTAGTGGCTTGGACAGGTTTTTTTTTCTCTCTTTTTTTTTTTTTTTAAGTCCAAGGCAGGCCACTAGGGCAGGCCACATATGTAGAGAACATTATGTCCAAAAACAAAACTGACCCATTTAATCTTTGTAGTAGTAAATAACGTTAGATAAGCAGTTTGGAATCAATTGTGCTAGTGATGTAGTGAGTATATGAAACATATATTCTACTACTTTTTTGGGGAGTAAAAACACTGACTTTTTCTCCCAGTGTGAAGTCACAAAACTCACGATTTCCATGAGATTGGTCTGACAAACAGACTTGCATGCAGCAAAAAGCCGTTCCGCCGCGTCTCTAGCCTATTTCAGACCGTTCCGGTGCGTCTTAGAAGCAGGACTGGTATGAGGTAGAAGAAAGGCGCTGGAGCAGGCCTGGGCACGCACATTAAAGCCATTATTTATCAGAGTCAGAGCCTATCCACAATTTTCCCACCGGAACCACACACTAATGCCTTAATTCATGCAGTGTTGCCATGTTGCTTATTATAAGCAACCGTTCACTTTTTTTGTAAGTCACATAAAAATAAATGATTGGTAGTAGTTTGTTTATTTGAGCTGTTTTTTTCCTAATGTTTCCTAATGTTTAAACCAGTGTCCCCCCCCAACCCCCCACCCACACCCATACACACACACACACACACACACACACACAACACACACACACACACACACACACATTTTTTCACGTCAAGGATCCCCAGATCGATATGCAATCCTCCACAAATGTTTATGAAGATATTCAAAGTATTTTCATTTATTCTCAATGTGTTTTGAAATTACAGATGTACAAACTCACAGTGTATCACCGTGAGCTTGTGGACCAGCTATTTTCATATGTGCCGCTCTCTATAGACCTGGCCACTTGTCTCTGTTTTGCAAACCTGGCGACACAGCAAGAGAACGAGGAACCTCTGCACACACAAACGCAAAGACTGATGGGCTATGGGCTATATAAGTAATAAGTTGTGCAGGGCTTTTATGCTTAAAGTTGTGTTTGTGGGCACGCATGCAGTCACGGCAGGTTCCTATAACACCAAAATCAAATTCAGGTTCATATCTGAGCCTCTCTCCCGAGGAGAGTGTCTTAAATCGTCAGGGGCGGATTGGCACATATTTGCCCACCGGGACAATTTTGCCTTTGCCAGGCCACCCTGGTGGGGGCAGCTGGTTAACCAGATGTAACTCTTTGAGAGCGTAAAAATGAAACCAAATGGACCCTTGCGGGTCCATTTGGTTTCATTTTTACACCCTCAAGAGTTAAAATATTCATCAACTTAGTCTACACAACTAGAGAATGTAGAAGATTAATGGTCATTTTGATCTGTATGTTCCAGGCGAGCATCTAGCACATTCTAGTGCATTTTGGAAGTGCCACTAGTGCATTTTGGATCTTGGCAGTTGGCCACTAGGCGGCGCAGGCCACCGGGAAAACTCCCTGTACTCCAGATGGCCATCGTAACAAGTGAAAGTGAACGCCGGCGGCCATTTGCAGGAGTAGAATGGATAACGGTGATGATAATTATGATCATCATTATCACAGGGAAGCAGGTGGAACAGGTGGCTGCAGCGTGCCGCCACCACCGCCGCCACCACTGCTGCTCAGAGTCCATGTCTTCCTCGCTGGGCCCTAATCTCTGCTCATGTCTACATCTGTTATAGCTTTGACCTATCAACTTAATAAATCACACGCTCACTTAGCTTCTTTGTCACACGACAGGCCGGTGGCGCGTACAGTATATAGCCGGACAGCTCTTCACAAAATCTATGAATGCTATTCATTGATGCCACTGCCATCTAGGGCAGGGGTTTTCAACCTTTTTGACTCCAGGGACCACCATTTATTCAGCATTTGAGCCACGGACCACCATTTGATTACATTTTCACCCCAAAGACCTAAAACTAAAGAAGTATTTTTGTTTTGTCCACAATTCCTGGCTGGATTTTGCAGACAAAACAGTGTAGACGTCTTAATTAAGTGGTGCTACTTCAGATGATGAATAGTTTAACTCTTGAGAGTGTAAAAATGAAACCAAATGGACCCGCAAGGGTCCATTTGGTTTCATTTTTACACTCTCAAGAGTTACATCTGGTTAACCAACTTTCCATCATTTAGCCTGGGGACCACCTGGAACCTTCTCAAGGACCACTGTTGGTCCCCGGACCACCTGTTGAAAACCCCTGATCTAGGGCATTAAAGGTAGGGGAAGTGATTTCACTTTTGTCAGATATCACCCAAAAAATATTTTTTTTTCTGTTAAAATGCTCTATTATAAGGTGTGGAAACCACATATGGAGTTTCCCCTCCCCCACGTTAGCAGAGGAGCTAATAAAAGTTCCCCAGGTCACACAATTCTCCTCCAATCAGGAGAGAGCAGCAGGTTCACATAGTGTAGCTACTTTTGGGGGACCCTAGTGCACCAGGCTGGTACTACACCATGAATTTCAAATCACTTCCCCTACCTTTAACCAAACATGTTTTTGGTAGTCGAATCGAATACTTTGGTAGTCGAATAATTTTCGACTAGTCTATAGTGATATACATTTGTTCTTCGTCCAATAAAAATGTGTGATTCTGGGCTTCTTATTGAAACAGTGCCTGCGTATTACACTACTGTAACTCAGTTACAGTATGACATGAAAAATAAGCAATCAACCAACAGTCAGTCCCAACACCACAGCACACCACCATTAATGATTATTAGCGAATAATGAATAGTGAATTATTCGTCGAATAGTGGTTTGCTAGTCGAATAATCGAATAGTTGAATATTTAGTTAATGCCCTACTGCCATCTATAGGCTACTTATAGGGGAATTTTCCACCCATCTAACATTTTCTCTGAAAGCGTACAAATGGAACCAAATGAACCCCTAACGTGGTCATTTGGTTCCATTTGTGCGGTCTGTATGTCCATCGCTGATCATAATTCAAACATTTGGCGCGTCATTACAGCTTATATATGATAGAAAACACGATCGCTTCGACTGAGGCCTTGATGATGATCACAACACCACGCTGTTTGCATTGCAGCAGTGAAACGGACAGTACTCTTACTCTATATGACGCTTCATTTCCGGCCATTGTCCGCATTACTGCCACCTACTGGGTGTTATCATAATAGTATATGATCAACTGTAACAAAATGACGATTATTTGACATAGGTATGATATGTTTGCCAGAGCACTGAACACTAAAGGAGGCAGAGGAGAGCAGCAAGGCACGCACAGAATATACTTTCTCTAGTGCCACCGTGTGGCGCTAGAGAACCGTGTGGCGTCGTGTGGCGCTTTTTTTTTTTACATGTATATATATATTTTATTTTTCACATATTCGGAGGCCATTGTACAGCATTTAAAGGCATTCCGTACCGGCAAAGCACTCCTTTAATACAAAGATATGACAATTGGGGTTCAATGTTGGCATTATGAAGAATAACCGTGTGGACAATAAGAGGGGTTAATGAAATAGTAAACTGTTGAAATTGGGTGGAATTCCCCTTCAAGGAGGAAGGGCAAGATCCGGTAGCCGGCCAGAGACCGGGTTCCTGACCAATTTCTCAGTAGTCACAACTAGGATGCAACCTATAGCAGGCGTTCACGGCTCATGAGCGCTATGAGCCGTGAACGCCTGCTATTTTGGGGGAGAATGTGAGAACGCAGCACAAATCTTCCAGTATGTTCTTTTTGAGCGAATGTTTTGTAGACTCTACAATGTCAGTACGAAAATGGGTTAATCTACAGTGTATAAAAAAGTATCACAAAAAGGCAACCTTTATACGATACATTTGATTTTAAATTCATGGAGGATCCCCTATAAATTGTTATGGTAGAAACCAGGGGCGTAGCTAGCAATTCTGGGCCCCCTGCAAAGCTTTTCCACATGGGCCCCCCTTTCCCGGCGGCGTCAAAGGGGAATTTCACCCATTTTCAACATTTTTTCTGAGAGCGTACAAATGCAACCAAATGAACCCTAACGGGTTCATTTGGTTCCATTTGTACGCTCTCAGAAAAAAAGAAGTGTCTATAGAAATCCATTAACATGATGACATACTTCTTGATGATGCCATCAAGATGTGTTTCATCATGTTTTTGTGGTTTTTCTTCAGACCTCCATTTCCAGGAAACACAGAATGGGGGGAAACGTTTTTCATCATGTCCACCCAGCACCTCTAGGGTATACTAATGACATATTAGAATGTTGAAAATGGGTGGAATTCCCCTTTAAAATGCTTCAATCTGGTGCACTTTGAGATCAAATATTTTTCATAATATAATCAATACAAATAAAACCTTATTAACAGATTTCGTGCCGTTGAAATAAATCTACGTCTCCCGTTATCATTATGAAATATAGTTACGACTGATGCCGCTGCCGTTGAGCTACGCCTTTCTACGTTGCTTACCGGCGCCGGTTAACAGCAGCGTGCTGCGGACCGCATGTTCCATTGATAGACCATAATAAGGGACGGACCAAACTGGAACGGAAGTGTGTGTCCGCCAACTAACTTGTCCGTGGGGAAACATGGACCGAAATATGAAATATGACTTTTAGATGAAAATCGCTGGCACTGGCTACCTCAAAAAATATGAAAAAGGGCTGGCACTGGGAGTGTTAATGCAAGCTTTCAGTGCCCCCCCCCTGACTTTGGGCCGCCCTACAATTGTCCCCCTTTTCCCCACGTGTCTACGCCCGTGGTAGCAACTACCAACATGACGCAGGAGTCGCACAACCAAGGGAAAAAATGAGAGGATAACCACCTCTTTCGTTTTTGTTTATCTCCGAAATGCAGCCTTTCCCATCTGTCTGTGTTGTCATTTGATTAAAAAAAAACATGCATTTAAGGGGCTTATCTTTAAAAAAAAATGAAAGAAAAAGCATGCGAAGATCAACATGCATGCTCTCAACAGTGTTTGCATTGCTAGCAGTAAATCCCCTTTGATAAGAACACTTAAAACAATCTCCCTCACACTTTTATCTGCCCGATTTGTCACCGTTTTGGTAACTTTTTTTTTTTTTTTTTTCCTTATAAAAAGTGCTGTTATTTAAGTGAGCTAAGATCACATTTCGTGTTTGCTACACGCAGGGGCGATGTAACATTTCCAATAATAGGGGGGGCAGGAGAAAGATGGTAGGCTGCGGCTTCATCGCCCGGCCGATGAAGTCACCCCCATACCGTTTTCTGTTACAGGACTTTTATTAGTCAAGTAAAGCATCAAGAATAACATCAGTTGTTGTTGAAGTTGCAACGGACACGCAGCATGCATAAAGCTAAAGGTCTGACTCCGAGAGTTTTCTGTTTTCAATGATGAAATGCTGTTGGTTTTAGTGGTGCCACAATTCGAGTTAGTTAGTAGCAGTGGTAGTGTTTCAAGTCATTTTAGATAGAAGCACTTTAATTTGAAATATCTTGGGTTGTTTTGCATGCCGTTGTGTTTGGTGAGGCAGACTGGGCATTTAGGGGTGCGTGCATAGATCCGCCCCTGGCTACACAGTGAAATCCTCTGTGCTCAGTTACCCATTTGCAGTGTAGGGCAGTAACTAATTTTAGATTACGTATTACTGTAATGTTATTACTTTTGCTCCAAAAAGTAAAGTAACGAGATTACTCTGCAAAAAGGTGTGATAAGTAACGCATTACTTTGCAAGTAACGCCAAGTTACTTGTTTAAAATGAGCTTGTTGTTGCATGCAAAAATGGAACAGATTTACAAGCTATCGACACGTACTGTAACAACAGAGATGTGCAGTAGATTGTAGATCCAGTCCACATGCTGCATCCTGCTCACAGTTATGTACACTACAAATCGCTTGCTGCTTTATTTTGTATTTTATTTTTAAATACAAGACCTCAACTGTCTTTGAAAACAATTGTGAAAAAGTTTAAAAAGTCAAAGAGACAGATTTTGTTGGCTTTGTTTTCAGGTGCAGTTTGTGGGATTGGAGACAATTATTATTCCAATAAATTGGATTCAGTTCTAAAAAGAGCTCGCTAAACAGATTATGTTGTACATCTCTATTTTTTCAAAGGCGGTGTTGAGAATTGGGAAAAGTAATAACGTAATATGTAATATATTAGTCTTCGATTCCAGTAATAAGTAAAGTAATGATATTACTTTGTCTAAGGGGTAATGAGTTGTAAAGAAGTTACTTTCCTAAGTAATATTGACCAACACTGCCCATTTGTATAATTTGTATCAAGTCCCACTCTGAGAGTGTAAAAAATGTTACCGAATAAGGGACCCTCATGAGACCCTGGCGTTTCTGCTACACTCTTATCTCTTCACGCTGGTGATTTTTGTCTGCGTAGACGCCAGATGTCATTGAAGCAAATTTACCTTAAGCTGGGAGGCTATACAGACCGTCTGGCCTATAAGCCAACAAGCAAACACAGCAGTTTAGTAGGTTTAGTCTGGGTTTTATCTTCATTAAATGGAGGAGGGAGGTGGTGGGCAGGGACGGATTGGCACATATTTTCCCACCGGGACAATTTTGCCTTTGCCAGGTCACCCTTGGGGGTGGCAGCTGGTTAACCAGATGTAACTCTTTGAGAGCGCAAAAATGAAACCAATCGGTGCTGGATGGCATCGCGGGTCGTCGGTGCGGTCTTATTTGTGCGTGCATCAGGAGGAAGGAGGACAACCAGGCAAATGGTTCTTGTTGTCTCATCGTGGTCTTTTTATTGTCAATCGAGCAGATAACTTGACTAAGTCAAGGACAGGCATCTTAACAGCAATAGTTAACAATGCAATATGGCGTGAGGAAGAGTGAGAGAGAGGGAGAGAGAGAGAGGGTCTCTCCCTGTGTCTTGCAGCCTCTCATCCCTCAGTGTCTGTGTGTCCTAGTGTCTGTCCCTAGTGCCTGTGTCAGTCTCAAAACTGACCACCCCTAATATTACAAACAGTAGGTGTGGGTGTGTCTCTATACCTGCATGTGTGTGTGTGGGTGTGTGTGTGTGTGTGTGTGTATGTGTGTGTGTGTGTGAGGGTACGTGTGAGTGTGTGGGTGTGTGTGTGTGTGTGTGTGAGAGGACTGGAAAACTACCGGCTACCTACAGATGATAATCTCTAGTATACACCTCAGCCTCGGGTCAAACAGCAATGCCCTCTGTCAGGGACTGAATGACCCAACCCAAGTTTTGGCCACTAAGGAATGTTACTTTCCCTAGGCAATAGCCATCATTAACTCAAGACTTATTTGTACATGGGTTTAAACTTTAGACTTTAGACAAATAATGGAATTTAACTATAGACGTTTAATGTGGGTTCTCTCCAGATACTACATATTTCCCCACTTTTGATATGCAAATAGCATATCAACACTTTGTAGAGAAACCACATTAAAAGTCCTCCCCACTTTGTAACTTTTAACATCCCAATTAATAATGATGATGAATAATGAATCCGAACATAAACACAGAACAGAAACTTAATATGACATGATAGATTTTGAAAACAACTTTGAGACAACATAACGAAGCAAAACAAACATTGAAAATAGAAAAACAAAATAAAATAATGAAAAACTCAAAAAATGTATTGTTGGTAACTTTAGCTTTTTTGGAATTAACAAATAATAAAAACAATCTGACTGTAATTATCACTTAACCATGAAAAATAAAAGCATGAAATGAAATAACTCTTACATTCATTCAATTCAATTAAACAAAAACAGACAATGGAATTTTTGTGTTCCTCCAGGGAAAATTTAGCTTCCCTTCGGACAAACACAAATGGAATTTTACTACCACACTACAGTAACTGCATGGCCAGTCCTGCCCCAAAGTGTAATTACTGCTGTCTTGTTAAAATGAAACAGAACAAACACACTATCACTCAATCACAAACACTGCAACCACTCACTCACTCACTCACTCACTCACTCACTCACTCACTCACTCACTCACTCACTCATTCATAGCTTCAGTCACTCATTCACTCACTTGCTCACATTAAATCACACAATCATACAGAGTCCATTCATCCAATACAAAATGAGATCATATACTAAAAAATATTGTCTATACTGCGGTGAAAGACAATAATATCGGATTATAATAATATATCTTCCACATTCACTTAAATGTAGGGCCCAAAAAATTCCGTACTTGTTAAATTTTGCTTACAGAGACCATCTATGTTACTGTCTTAACCTAACCTAACCTAACCTAACTATACTATTCTATTTCTTTAAAAATGTTCTTAGCACAAGAATTTGAAATTACTGCAGCTGGTTGTTTGTCCAGCATCGATCATCTAAATACATTGTCACACATTACTTTACTTCAGTTTAAATGGCCAATTATTAGTAATACACTCACTGATGTCCTACTCAATCAACAAGGCTTGGCAAATGGTGGATATAGGCTGAGGGGCAAATAGTTTTAACCCAATTATTCCAACTACGGCTCTCTCTAGTCTACATGCCACAGCGAAAAGGTCCACACATCTGTGTGGGGGTCAACTCGTGTCCCTCTCAGCTCATAAGCTATTAGCTACTCGAGGGCAACTGGGTCTGGCCACATTCCCAATACACCCATGCACTTCTTCTGTCTTAAAGAGCGCATGTGTACCGTCGTCACAGTACACTCCCCTTAGAAAACTTTCTGTGCACTGAGTTCAATAATTGTTACACTCACACCAATTCACCAGTTCCTAAAGTAATCCTTGTGATTGCTACATAGACACCAGACTCAAAGCTAATCATCCAATCTCAAATCGGTACCTACTCTACACTACCCTAACTGCATCTTACTAGAATTTATTCTCACTTCTTTTTCTCTGAACTATAAACTTGCTCTTCAATTTACTTTTTAGCGACAGACAATGGTCTCCATCAGCAACTTTTTTTTTTTTCCTCAAAATTCTTAATCCGCCCTAGTAACTTTGGTAAAAGCAAAACACACTCATTCCATCACCTCTTGCACTCTTCACATCACTCATTCTGTCCACCATTCATCCATCATTCTTTTCATTTTGCATGTATTCGTCCATGCATCCATCTATACATTCATTAATTTAACCATACATTCATCCTTCCATCCATTCAATCATACATCCATCCACGCACTCAAATCATTCAGTCATTCAGACATACACACATTCATACTTCTTTCTTTTTTTTTTTTTTTCTTCAACTTTCCTTTTGCCTTACAATCTACCTCCCTTGTGTCATTCATAACTACTTTCCTGCGCCTTTCCAATTTTTCAGTCCCTTCCTTTCTTGCCCTCTTAACACGTCCGCTATCCTTCCTCATCAACTTCCTATATTTTCCTTTCATAATGGTCCAACTTTCATTTTTCCTTCTCCTAACTACTTCTCTTACATTCACACCACTCATCAGTGTTGGGACATATTACTAATATATATTAGCAATATATTACTGATAATCAATGGCAAATATTACTTTCCGAAGCAATATTTCCCAACACTGCCACTCATACACCAAGTGCAAATACATTGTCCAGATAACATTTCTATATAAACTGCCTTGCCCATTTCTGAACTACCGACAAAACTAGCCCTAGCTCTTCAGGCTTAAAAACAATAAGGAGGAAACGTGTTTAATAATCAATCAAGATTACTGGTCACGTATTCCGTTCCCGCAAAATATGCTCCCAACCATTCAGCCACTGAAAATAAAAAAGTTCGACAACAGAGCAAATCATGCTGTCTTCTCATCCTAGCATGTTTTCTGGACAACCTATTCCCACCTGCCAACTTTCATTCCAAACTGAATTATTAATACTAATAGTCTTATCAAACTACAAAGGGTTGCCAAACTCAAACTGTTTCTGTTGCAAGTTGCAGCGTCAGTCCAGACTCCAGATGGGTATCTTGGGTGTCATCTGTGGAGTGTCGCTGCATTCAGACGGGGCCTCTGGGCGTTGACATGAGACCCTCCCCATCTGATAGGCTGTAGCTTGGCTCCCCTCGAGGCTCGGTGTGTGTGTGTGTGGCCAGTGCGGCCACACCCGGATGTTTGAAAGACAGAGAAACACACACATCAAAAAGGTTGAACTATTGAAGACTTCTCCTGGCTGAGCTCGGCCACTGTGAAGTTAATCGGTGCTGGATGGCATCGCGGGTCGTCGGGTGCGGTCTTATTTGTGCGTGCATCAGGAGGAAGGAGGACAACCAGGCAAATGGTTCTTGTTGTCTCATCGTGGTCTTTTTATTGTCAATCGAGCAGATAACTTGACTAAGTCAAGGACAGGCATCTTAACAGCAATAGTTAACAATGCAATATGGCGTGAGGAAGAGAGAGAGAGAGGGAGAGAGAGAGAGGGTCTCTCCCTGTGTCTTGCAGCCTCTCATCCCTCAGTGTCTGTGTGTCCCAGTGTCTGTCCCTAGTGCCTGTGTCAGTCTCAAAACTGACCACCCCTAATATTACAAACAGTAGGTGTGGGTGTGTCTCTATACCTGCATGTGTGTGTGTGGGTGTGTGTGTGTGTGTGTGTGTGTGTGGCTCTATGTGTGTGTGTGTGTGAGGGTACGTGTGAGTGTGTGGGTGTGTGTGTGTGTGTGTGAGAGGACTGGAAAACTACCGGCTACCTACAGATGATAATCTCTAGTATACACCTCAGCCTCGGGTCAAACAGCAATGCCCTCTGTCAGGGACTGAATGACCCAACCCAAGTTTTGGCCACTAAGGAATGTTACTTTCCCTAGGCAATAGCCATCATTAACTCAAGACTTATTTGTACATGGGTTTAAACTTTAGACTTTAGACAAATAATGGAATTTAACTATAGACGTTTAATGTGGGTTCTCTCCAGATACTACAAGCGCAAAAATGAAACCAAATGGACCCTTGCCGGTCCATTTGGTTTCATTTTTACACCCTCAAGAGTTAAAATATTCATCATGTGAATTAGCCCAACTTAGTCTACACAACTAGAGAATGTAGAAGATTAATGGTCATTTTGATCTGTATGTTCCAGGTGAGCATCTAGCGCATTCTAGTGCATTTTGGAAGTGCCACTAGTGCATTTTGGATCTTGGCAGTGTGCAACACTGCCTCCAGCAGCGCGAGCACACTAGTTTGCCTGGATTGGGCCTGGCACCCTGGCCTGCCCTGGACTGAAAAAAACAAACAAACAAACAAACAAAAAAAACTGTCCAGGCCACTAGGTGGCACAGGCCACTGGGAAAACTCCCTGTACTCCAGATGGCCAATCCGCCCCTGGTGGTGGGGGTGGCGCAGCCAACAAGTCAGCAGCCGGTTCAGGGCAGAATACAGTGTAATAAAATAAATAATAAACATAACTAGTAACTAGTGGGGACAGCCTGGCCTTTAAACCAACAAGCAAACACAGCAGTTTTAGGCTCAGGTCTGAGGCTCCTCTTTATTGTTCCTTCTATCACAGGTCATTTTGAAGAACTAACCTGATTGGTCAAATGCAGTTTTAGCTTTTTGTTTTAAAGGTAGGGGAAGTGATTTCACTTTTGTCAGATATCACCCAAAAAATATTTTTTTTCTGTTAAAATGCTCTATTATAAGGTGTGGAAACCACATATGGAGTTTCCCCCTCCCCCACGTTAGCAGAGGAGCTAATAAAAGTTCCCCAGGTCACCACAATTCTCCTCCAATCAAGAGAGAGCAGCAGGTTCACATAGTGTAGCTACTTTTGGGGGCCCCTAGTGCACCAGGCTGGTACTACACCATGAATTTCAAATCACTTCCCCTACCTTTAACCACCATGAAGTCACAGCTAATCAATACAAAAATTTCAGCAGGTGTTTTTGACTGAGTGCAGCAGACTGGGTGACTAGTTTCTTGCAGGGGCGGATATAACATTTCCCAATACCATTTCCGATTACAGGGCTTTTATTAGTCAAGTAAAGCATCAATAATAACATCAGTTGTTGTTGAAGTCGCAACAGACACGCGGCATGCATAAAGCTAAAGGTCTGACTCAGAGAGTTTTCTGTTTTCAATGATGAAATGCTGTCGGTTTAGTGGTGACACGATGGTAGTTATAGTTGATAGCCGTAGTAGTGTTTCAAATACTTTTAATTATAAGCACTTTAATTTGAAATATCCTTGTAATTCGGGTTGTTTTGCATGCCATCATGTTTGGTGGAGCATTTCTGGGCATTGCCCCCCCCCCCCCCCCCCCCCCCCCCCATGCCCATGCCTAGTTCCGCCCCTGGTTTCTCGGAACATTAGAATAACAATATTACACTCAAGGGTGTAATTCTTGGCACTTCAATGATGCTTGCGGCACTCGACTACGTTGATTATTGGCACGACCGCATCACAGTCGTGCCAATAATCTTGTTAATCCACACCCTCTCGTGTAGTATTGCTTAATTCACCCAGTGAATCCAATGACATCCCAGTAGGTCCCTGTATAAATTTGTGTGCTTACAAGAGCTCCTGGATATTTGGTCCCAGTACGGCATTAATTTTAACATTGAAGTACATTTTTGGGGTGTCTGTACTTTACTCAGTATTTATTTTACTGAGTACTTTTTACTTGTATCCGTTACATTTTACCACAAGTATCTGTACTTTTTACTCGTTACATTTCAAAACAGGCTCGATCGTTACTTTAGTTATGTCCAGCACCTCCCGAAACCAATAGATACTGCAAGGTATTCATTCCATTGTCCAGAGGTGCGACAACAACAATAGGTTACGCTAATGACTCCTGCCTAATGCCTATGCATTCAGTATAGCTCGCCGATCGCCCATAGGCATGCTAATTTAAGTCTTTGTTTGAATGGGCCAATCACATCACCGTGGACTTTAGGTAGCCTACTTGCAGAGCTGTGGGAAACACAGGCACAGCTATAAGTCTTTATGCTACGGTAAAGCACGGTGCCCGAGCTCGTCCAAAACAATGCATTTCCAACTCGGAAGGGAGAATCGGAGCACTCCTTCTCAACTTAGTTCCTACACGTGGAATCAAAATGACAACAAACATGATGTTGTGCTTTTACCCTGTCGCTATCGGAGCTGAATAAAAGAAAAGGTGATTCCAAGTCAATGCTGTCGCAAAATATCAGTAGTAGTCCACAACCCGCGGGTTCAGATTTTGCAGAAGGAAAGGATTAAAACGCTTACTAAAAACATAGTAAACAAGAGAGCAATTGCAGCTTCTCTCAATGCTGCATAGAGATACATGGTTACTTTTTTGAATGATACTTTTACTTTTACAAAAGTACTTTTTTACACAAGTAATTGTACTTTTAGTTAAGTACAAAAAAAGTGGCCAGTGACAAGATATGAGCAGATAGGTGCCTGTTCTTCCTTAGCCCTGAGGCAAACGTTCCCCAACATTGTGGCGTCGGATGGATCCATTTAGGAACCCACATCCTCGACACGCAACCCGTTACGGTCGATTAATGTGAAAAGTGCATCCGAGTGCTCCCTGGCCCAATACAGACGAATCTTTCTGCCAGGTTTAACTGATTCTACATGACAAGCAGGCTCATAAGGTGTTTGCCGTGTCGTGTCTCATTCTTTGAATCGCTCCGGTAGTTATGCACGGTTGCTAGGGCCCCTCCTAGCACCCTTTGTTTGGGGTTTCTAATTCTGATTATCCATTGATTGTGATGGGAATATTGCTGCGTTCTTAAAGATGGAGTGCCATATTTTTTTCTACCCTAAAACATGATCATGAGGTATTAATATTAATTATTATTATTTTTTTCCAAAAAGTGTACAGTGTTTGTTAAACTGTCATTTTTATGATTCCACCCAACCAGTTCATTAAGTATGCCTGGTTTGCCTGGTGGGTGGTGATGGGTGGAGATCCACCTGAACTGAAGCCACACCCACAGCTTTAGTTGCATGCTAAAGGGGGAGGAGTTAGGGGAGGAGCTGAGCACATGATGCCACTGTATTGAAGTTTTTTTCATTGGCACGTTTGACTGGAAAGGTTCAGCCCCCAGGAAGAAACCCTAAATACAAAGGGAAGACATCATTGCACATAAAAACACACCAAGGAGTCTATTTACATAATGTCACCTCTTAAACATGTACAAAATTGAAAAAAAAAAAATACAAAAATCACGGCACCCCCTCTTTAAACTTAATATAGGCAATTTTAGTGTGTTCAAAATTGGTGTTTTTGGATTTGAATCTAACACTCTATTGGCTCATTATGAAACTGTTGGATACTGCTGGGCTGGGACTGGCTGGAAAACGACGCCTCATTCCCCACAACCCCCTCCCTCCACACACACTGGCACCACCTTGTCATGAGCCCGACAAAAAGGACTCGTTGGCAATAACAAAAGTTCTGGACTGTATGCAGGGCAAAGCATGTGTCTGTGTGCAGGGAAACAGCTGCAGCATCAAAGTAGAAGCAACATAAATGACAAAATGAGGGGTGGGGGGAAAAGAGAGGGGAAAAATAATATTTTTTTCCCGATGAATTTGTTTGTTTAGCTCATACCTGGGCATTATGCGGCCCGGGGGCCAAATGCGGTGCTTTGGCTGACTCTGACCGGCCCGTGGACCACCAGTGGTCCTTGAGAGAGTTCCAGTTAAATATGGAGGGTTGGTTAACCAGAAGTAACTCTTTGAGAATGTAAAGAATGTGAGAATGTTTCATGTTTACACTCTCAAGAGTTCAAATATTCATCATCTGAATGACCTAAAATCTACCCAATCAGATAATGTAAAAGAATGGTCATTTTTTTTATCTATGTTTGCCTGTTTTGTTTCCCAAATCCAGCCTGGTATTGTGAACAAAAACAAAAGAAATCTTTAGTTTTGGCGTCTGTGGGGCCAAAATGTCCTCAAATGGTGCTCCTCTGTGGGTCAAATAGGAATAAATAGAGGGCCCCGGTATCAAAAAGTTTGGTCTTACTCTTACTTTCGTCTTGAAATTAAATTAATACTACGCAGACTTTAGTTCAGCCTTTCGTCTTGGCCCTCCACAATATTTTATGTGTCTCATGTGGCCCCTTGGGAAAAATAATTGCCCACCCCTGGTTTAGCTAATAAGACAATAATGGATCCCAGAGCTGTGCGTTGAGAGACGTGACGTGTCGTGCTGTGAGCGCGCAGGTTATAAAAGAAGCAATACGTCTCTGGTGTCAAAGCAAATGGACCCTTGCGGGTCCATTTGGTTTCATTTTTACACCCTCAAGAATTAAAATATTCATCATGTGAATTAGCCCAACTTAGCCCAAATTAGCCCAAATTAGCCCAACTTACTCTACACAACTAGAGAATGTGGAAGATTAATGGTCATTTTGATCTGTATGTTCCAGGCGAGCATCTAGAAACATTTCAGCACCACAGACAGCTCCCTGTGCTTTTCTATAGAAACACTTCAGCACCACAGACAGCTCCCTGTGCTGTTCTATGTTCTATAGAAACATTTCAGCACCACAGACAGCTCCCTGTGCTGTTCTATGTTATATAGAAACACTTTAGCACCACAGACAGCTCCCTGTGCTGTTCTATGTTCTATAGAAACATTTCAGCACCACAGACAGCTCCCTGTGCTGTTCTATGTTATATAGAAACACTTCAGCACCGCAGACAGCTCCCTGTGCTGTTCTATGTTATATAGAAACACTTCAGCACCACAGACAGCTCCCTGTGCTGTTCTATGTTATATAGAAACACTTCAGCACCACAGACAGCTCCCTGTGCTGTTCTATGTTATATAGCAGGGGAGCCCAACCAGTAGATCGGGATCTACCAGTAGATCTTGGCCTGATCATGAGTGGATCTTGGGAGATGTGGGAAGGAAAGAAAAAAAATGAGGTGGAAATGAAAAAAGAGCGATATTTTTGTGTGTATGTGTGTGTGTGTGCGTGTCTGCGTGTCTGTCTGTCTACGAAGCGGCTCATTTGGAGGATTGTTGTCTGCTGTTGTTCTGCAACTTATAATGGACTATTCTGGACTGTTCTTATTATGATTGCATTTGCAATGGCAGTGTTTGCCCAAGTCTGTTGTAGGCCTATTTATGACAAGTCTGTTGTACTTTATGCTTATATGGACATAAAGTAAAGTGGTAAAACAACGTAGTGTTGTGTTGTTGTGAAGTTACTGCAGGCTGACAACGATGCGTGTGGTTTGAAATGTTGATATTGGACTGGTAGATCCCGGAGGGGTTGGCTGCTGAAAAGTAGATCTTGGGTCAAAAAAGGTTGGGCACCCCTGATCTAGCACATTCTAGTGCATTTTGGAAGTGCCACTAGTGCATTTTGGATCTTGGCAGTTGGCAACACTGCCTCCAGCAGCGCGAGCGCCCTGGCGCACAGGAGTGAACGGGAATATGGCAACTCTCCTACTTGAAGGCTCTGGTGTAGGACACCTTTTCTTTTTTGAAGGATAGAAACACTAGTTTGCCTGGCCTGGGCCTGGCGCCCTGGCCTGCCCTGTACTTAAAAAAAAAAAAAAAAAAAAAAAAAAAAAAATGTCCAGGCCACAAGGTGGCGCAGGCTACCGGAAAAACTCCCTGTACTCCAGATGGCCAATCCGCCCCTGTCTCTATGACTCACTGCTTTGTTCATTATCCATTCCCTTCTTTACTTATCTTCTCCCTGCTCTGTCACATGTAAAAGCACACCTTTCCCTTTCATCGGCCGCGTCTGCCTGCCGGTATATTCTCTGCGCGATATCCATCAGAACCTGTCATGAAAATAAAGATAAAAGAGAGCCTACACAACACCTTGCATGTGAGCTTCATGGATATTAACATTCAAACATTTTTTTCGGAACATTTCAAAGAACAGCGTCGGTGTCATCACGTCAGTTTTCTGCATGCATGCGTGCGTGCGTGCGTGCGTGCGTGCGTGCGTGCGTGCGTGCGTGCGTACGTGCGTGCGACAGATTTGTCACATGTAAGTCGGCCAGGTGCTCTCCGGGGAAATGAAGAGAGCCCAGGGGCGGATGTAACATTTCCTAATGGGGGGGGGAAGAGAAAATGGTATGGGGCCGAGGGCGATGAAGTCGCATCCACCCATACCATTTTCAGTTATTAGGCAAGTAAAGCATCAATGATAACATCAGTTGTTGTTTCAATTGGTTCATAATTAACATTATGCTTGGGGACCCCCTGGAACTCTATTCAGGACCTTTAGCGGTCCCCGGACTCCGCTTTGGGAACCACATGGTCTGCAACCGCAATATTCTTGTATGAATTACTATTCTCAGCAAAGCAACACATCGTGATGGATAATCATATATGTAGGTGGCGGTAATTCACAAATACATTTGCCAACCTCCAATTAAACGCCTAAAAGAAGAAGAACCACTACAATAACACTGGATTACGACTCAAAAGTTTGTTTAATGTTTTGAGAGGATTTTAAGAGCAGAAAAGAGATTGACCACATGGCTGCAATCATAAGCTGCAGAGGGGCTATAGGAAGGAGTCATTTGGAGGAAACACTACAATGGGACCAATGCAAAAAAAAAACTAAATGTATCGTCATGGTACCCGCCAGAGAGCATTATAAAGGTGGGAAATCATTCTTAAATGACACCTGGGTGCACTGCGGTCATCTCAGTCTGACTCTCTCACACACCCACGCATACATAGACATAAAGCCAGTCCAAGCCAAGACATACAATAGTGAGAGCAGCCATAGGTGCGTCTAGAAGTGCCAGACTGCTCTCTCACAATGCTGAAGTGAAACGGCTCCTCATAATATGGGTCTAACACGTCTCCGACTCAGATTCTCTCAGCAGGTAACTGGTAGATTGTGCAGTCCAAGTAGTAGTATAGGCAAAGGGGTTTACGTATCTCGGCAGGGGCGGATCGGCACATATTTTCCCACCGGGACAATTTTGCCTTTGCCAGGCCACCCTGGGTAAGCAGATGTAACTCTTTGAGAGCGTAAAAATGAAACCAAATGGACCCTTGCGGGTCCATTTGGTTTCATTTTTACACCCTCAAGAGTTAAAATATTCATCATGGTGAATTAGCCCAACTTAGTCTGCACAACTAGAGAATGTAGAAGATTAATGGTCATTTTGACCCGTATGTTCCATCTAGCACATTCCAGTGCCACTCGTGCATTTTGGATCTTGGCAGTTGGCAACACTGCCTCCAGCAGCGCGAGCGCCCTGGCGCACAGGAGTGAACGGTAATATGGCAAGTAGTAGTAGTAGTACTACCTGCATTCTACATTCATTAAAATACTAGTAGTATTTTAGAATTACTTCATTTTCAAGGCTTTTTTTACTGGCCCAGTCGGCCAGTCATTACGAGCCCCAGCTGTGTGGTGCTCAAAGGAGCTTTCCACTCACGGATTGACAGCTCATTGTAGGATTTTTGGTGCTCCTGAGCACCGGAGCACCACTTATGTGCACCCCTGTTTATGATATTGCATTGTAGTGACTGGAGTGGACTCGGTGGCAGTGTTGCCAACTGCCAAAATCCAAAATGCACTAGTGGCTCTTACAAAATGCACTAGAATGGGCTAGAATGCGCTAGATGCTTGCCTGGAAGGGGGAAATAACCATTAATCTTCTACATTCTCTAGTTGTGTAGACTTGGGCTAATTCACATGATGAATATTTTAACTCTTTCATTTTTTACGCTCTCAAAGAGTTACATCTGGTGAACTAACTGTCCATCATTTAGCCTGGGGGCCACTGTTTGAAAACCACTGTCATAGGAGGAAAAATGGTGAAAAATGAGGGTTTTATCTCTGGCGCCTGTCGACTAATTTCGCCCCAACTCACCAGCCAAAAAGCACTAGATTTTCCACCAGGAGTTTTTTACTAATTTTGGCGCTAGGGGTGTCTGGAAAAAAAGCTAAACATAGTGACAGAGTACAATCCTAGTCAAAGTAACTCAGTCTTGGCTACGAACGTTGAGTCACTGCACCTGTAATGTTCATGTTTCCACAGCGCCGCGTTGGTTTTGGCTTTCCTTTCAGCTACGACGCATTGAAGAAAAGGAAAGCTATTACTGAGGCACTTCTAGTTCCTTTTTGAAGTAAATCCAGTTCAGATGGCAGGAGTAGATGAACAAAGCCAGCATGTTCAGTGGCTCAATAGCAACTGTCTTTGATCGTGCATGTAAAATATGAATGTTTGTAAACACTGATGATGAGCCGATCCATGCGTGCCAGTGTTGTTTTTGTCGACTAAGACTAAAGACTAAGTCGACTAAGGTTTTTGATATTTAGTCGACTAAGACTAGACTAACAAAAATGAATTTCAAAAGACTAAATGGAACTAAGACTAAGACTAAGACAAAGACTAAATCATAACTTAAGACTAATGGAAATAGGAAACATTTTTAAGTGTGTGAACATATCTGCAGTATAGATTGCATACGTTTTCAGGAAAGGGACTTATTACTATTGCAGTAATTTTATACAAAGAAATAAAACGAGACATGTTTCATACTAAAACAATAAATCTGTAAAACATATAGACCAAACTACCAAGACTAAGACTGAGACTAAGACTAAATCAATGTTGATATTTCGTCGACTAAGAATAGAATAAAAAATGAATTTCGGAAGACTAAATGGGTCAAAATATTCTCAAACAAACAGCACTGGTGCGTGCAGCATCGGAGACGGTGATCTTCTGAACATTATAGAATAACTTCTTACATAATAGAATGCTAGTGATAGTGAATGTTGGCCTGAGCTGATCTATCGTTAGTGCCATGTAGCGATGGAAAAAGTTAACGGCTAGACGAGACGGACTGAAGGAGAATGTGGACTCGAGTCGAGGACTCAAGCACTACAACGCTAGTATACTTTACATGCACAAGTACATACTGTACTGTACCCTCTCAACGTACCAACCATACGCTGATAAATGACTTTGAAACGCTAGGCTGTCCTTGGCGCTACAAAATCTGTATGTATGACTTCTTCTATCTTTTTTACGGTCTCTCCTTTCCTCTTGTTTTATGAATCTGCAGAAGGTTGAGTCCATACGCTCTTCTATTGATCCTTCGTTTTACAGCCTTTCTCTCTCTCTCTTTCTTATCTCACTCTGTCTTTCTATCCTCTTGTCTTCTCTCCACTTCCAGGGGCGGATGTAACATTTCCCAATTGGGGGGGAGGGGGGGGGCAGGAGGAAATGGTATGGGTGGCGGCTTCATCGCCCGTGGCGCGAAGCCACGGGCGACACCATTTTCTTCAGTTACAGGACTTATATTAGGCAATTAACCATCAATAATAACATCAGTTGTTGTTGAAGTTGCAACAGACACGCAGCATGCATAAAGCTAAAGGTCTTACTCAGAGAGTTTTCTGTTTTCCATGATGCAATGCTGTTGGCTTAGTGGTGAGACGATTGTAGTTACTTAGTAGCAGTAGGCCCTAGCAGTGTTTCGAATACTTTTCACTGAAATATCTTGGGTAGTTTTGCATGCCATCATGTTTGATGGGGCAGTCTGGGCATTTAGGGGGGGGCTAAATTGCATGCCCCCCCATGCCCATGCCCAGTGGCGGCTGCAGGATTTATTTTTTCCCTGGGCCGGGGGCTATTTGACTGGGCAATTGGATCTACCCCCCCCCCCCCCCCCCCCCCCCCGCCGCCGCACAGCGAAGGCGGCTTTAGCCTATAATGACACTTGGCCACCCCCTCCCGTGTGTCAGCCCTTGCATTGGAACAGGGTCCCTCTAAACAAGTCTCTGGAGTTCCCTTAGCAAAAAAATAGTAAAAAAAAAATACAAAACACCAAAACTGTGTGGATGGTGATACACATTGCACTGGCAGTCTACAACCAGACTGAGATTATTTGAAATTTTGAATAAACCACTATAACTATCTAATTGGTGGATTCACTTTCTCTCATTTCACTTTCTATTTTCACATCACTTTCAGATCCCAGACCCCAAGGAGTCCTTGAGGGAGTTTCAGGGGGTCCCCAGCTAAATGATGATGAGTTAATATAACCCAAATGGATCCTTATCTGTAGCTTTGAGTGAGCAAATGTAACCAATTGGAAACACTTCTCTCAAAGTTAAGTGTATACAAGGGAGTCCCAGAGCTATTAAATGGGGCTCTGTAGACTAATCTATGTATACTGAGGATCCTTGGAATGGACCAACGTTTTGTTGGTCAAATTGAATAAATGATGTCATCAAGTGGTGTTTCACCACGTTAATATTATTTTCAGACCTCCATTTCTAGGAAATAGATTGGGGGAACAACACAACATCTCTAAGGTGCATGTTAATTACTAGGCTGTTGTATTGTGCTTTCTGTAAGCATGTGTTACAGAAACATTCTTCTTCATTTGGTACTTTTATTTACAGTTTGGTATAAAAAAAAAACAACAAGTCATGATTTGTTGTTCTCAGCGTCTTGTTTCCCCAATTACTCTATGCATATTGACACTATAGCTTGCAGTTAAACAAAAGCCACCTGATTATCATTTGAATATCTGATGGCCTGTTCTGTAGCATACATTTGTTTACATTTAGCAGTGATTATTAGCATGCCTTTAGCGCCAGGTGAACACAATGAACTACTCTAAACTAGGCTATTCTGGTCATAACGTTCACGCAGGATTTCTTTGTCCAAAGCCCACGTTAGTTGATCATTTGAGCAGTACACACACACGTCGCTGCAGCCAATAGAACTATTACGGTTTGTCCCTATTCAGGCCATTCAAATTCAGACACCTCAATGTCGCACCTCTTCTACTAGAAGTGTAGACTAGCGTGGATGAGAGCCTGGAGATAGAGGCTATGTGTAGACAGACTTACCTAACTCCCTTCACTTCATGGGGTCAGTCCAATGGTGGCTCTTCTACATAGATTTCGTTGCGAACGGGACGAAAAATACGCTGATTCTCTCGCACACTAACACACACACACAAACGGCCGGCTCCTTTCCCCTCTGGACAGGCTTCGCTCAGGCAGGCAGGCTGCCAGTGTTAATAAAACTATTTCGCGCATACTGCAGAAAACAACAACAACAGTAGCTCATCGCGGAAGTCAGAGCCATCATTACACTATATGGGGCCATCTAGTAGAAGAGTTGCGACATTAAGGGGTCAGAAACGGAGCGCTCGAGCGCTGTTCATGCAGCACGATTAGGGGCAAACTGCCGCCGCTGGACTGGCCCCATGAAGTGGACGGAGCTGAGAGAACCGTAGAGAGAATAGTGAAAGACATCATGCAGCTCAGCACTGCGCAGTGTTTACGCAGCTGCAGAGTTGGAGCTGCTCAGCATTGCGCCGGCGTTGCGCAGAATCATAAAAATAATATTTTATTCGTTCTTTTCGTACCTGGGCCGGCTTCATAAATGGGTGGGCCTGTGCCCACCCAGGCCCAGTCCTAAATCCGCCCCTGCCCATGCCTAGATCCGCCCCTGTCCACTCCTCTTCTTTTCTCCAGCGCTCTGTGTTCTACCTCTCAAACTAAAATGCCAGCGATGTCAAAGTCGTCCTTGAGTTTGTTTTCGATCCTTTCCTCTTCTCCCCTGTTCTTGCTGGAATTAAAGCCTTTCTTCTTTCTCAAACGACATTATTCCGTGTCCCTCGGTTTTTGCATTTCGTTATCCGCGAGACCGACTTATCCACAAAGAGACCCGTCCTTTCGTTTCAACCAACTTGTGCACTTGACATGTGTTAGTCTTCCTGTCAAGGAGACACTTTTTTTTTTCTTTATAGAGCCCATTAACCCTTAGTGTCCTGAACGCGTTTTGGTGTTTTATCTGTTGAAAAATAGCAGATCAACAAGCTCATGTCGCGCCACTCGGTGGCGCGACATGAGCTTGTTGTTCTGCTATTTTTGAAAAATTGTGAAAATGTGCTGCAAATCTCTGAATATGTTATTTTGGAAGCAAACATTTTTAACTCAAATTTTTGCATCTGGGGAATCCCTAGAACAACAGGTTTTCAGATGGGGGTCCTCTGCAGCCAAATATGGATAATTCTGGTGGTCCTTGGCTTGGCCTTGGACACAGGAACACAGATTTTTCAGAAAAACTAGAATCTAATGTCAGAGACTATAGAATCTAGTGTCAAAAACTCGATTCTAGCGTCAGAAACTAGATTCTAGTGTCAAAAGTAGATCCTATCATCAGAAACTATAATTTAGTGTCAATAACTAGAATCTAGGGTCGGAAACTACTGTAGAATCTAGTGTCAAAAGCTAGAATGTTGCTGCAGCTATAATCTGGTGTCAGGAACTACTGTATAATCTGGTGTCAGAAACTCCAATCGAGGGTCACGACACAATGGGTTAAAAAGTGAAGAAAAGTTTGAAGCAAATTTTAAAAAAAGTGAACAAAAGTACAAAGCAATGACACAACATCGTTTTGGTATGCAGGGCACAGTCGCAATACGAGAATCCATGGGGCGAACGGACAATAAAAACATGACCTTCAGGGAGCCATACAACCATTCCACAATCTCTGAATGCAATATATTATATAGCATGGGTCCAGATTCAAGGAAGTTTTCATTTCCGTTCATGATATATTTTAAAATATCTTTCTTGATGCTATTTCTATTTCCGCAAGGCAGCAAGCTACTGTATATTAATATATACCTAGATGATTTAGATTTATATTAGGATGCGTTTGCGCGACTGTAAAGATGAAATGTAAGCTCAGCTTCCACCTTGCACTGGCAGATTTAGGACTACAGTCGTCTGTCTCCGCAGGATGTCTCTGAAAACTGAACTCTGGGGGTAAGATATGAGAAGGATTTTCATACTTATCAGCTCCAAATACATCTAGGGCGGGGGTCAGCAACCTGCGGCTCAGGAGCCGCATGCGGCCAACATAATATTAACATTTCAGTCACTGACAGCAACCAACACGCCATGTGTTGTCTGACAGTTACATAGCCAGTTAACGTAGCACTTGTTGGCCATGCCACAAAAGCCCAGCACTTATCAGAGATTGAGCTTTAGTCTGAACCACCCATTCAACAGTATACTATATCATTAATATACTGTATCTTAGAGATGTTGTGTGGACTGGACATGATAAAAAAAAAAAAAAAAAAATCATTAACATGGTGAAACACAACATGACGTCATCAAGTGTTTCACCATGTTAATGATTTTTCTTTTCGGTCCTTTTTTCGAACCAAATGGACCCGCCAGGGCTCTTTCAACATCTTGGGTTGCCGACCCCTGATCTAGGGTGAACCGATGTCCCTCTTTGCGCGGAATTTTCAGGTGTCCCACAAATTGAGCCCCTGCCCCACATTGAGATAAGTGTTCAAATGCCCTAATAGGTGGCTTTCTGTTGTATCTTTTCCTAACATAGATCTGTTTCTAAGTCTGTTAAAATAACCCGACTATTCCCCCCCATGGTGCCACTATGTTTGATTCTGGTCAAAAAGTACAGTACATGCAATTCCGTTCTGGTAAATGGAGACCGTCTGATATGTTTGAGATTGTAAATAGACTGCAGGCGACACGTTTATAATCCATTTGTAACAGATAAAAGCCTTGGCCTTCGAGAGAGGTCATCAGGTTTCTTTCAACCTTCTTAAAGTGTATCGACCGTTTAAACCACAACACACTCCGGTCGGTGTCTCCGTAGTGATTGGTCAAATTGCTGCACTTCTCGTCCAGGCTTTTGTCCTCTTATGCCAGAGCCATCAGGGCAGGGGCGGATTGGCCATCTGGAGTACAGGGAGGGGTGGCCTGCACTACCTAGTGGCCTGGACAGTTTTTTTTTTTTTTTTTTTTTTTTCTGGGCAGGTCAGGCCCAGGCCAGGCAAACTTGTGTTTCTATCCTTCAAGTAGGACAGTTGCCATATTCCCACTCACTCCTGTGCGCCAGGGCGCTGGCGCTGCTGGAGGCAGTGTTGCCAACTGCCAAGATCCAAAATGCACTAGTGGCACTTCCAAAATGCACTAGAATGCGCTAGATGCTCGCCTGGAACATACAGATCAAAATGACCATTAATCTTCTACATTCTCTAGTTGTGTCGACTAAGTTGGGCTAATTCACATGATGAATATTTTAACTCTTGAGGGTGTAAAAATGAAACCAAATGGACCCGCAAGGGTCCATTTGGTTTCATTTTTACGCTCTCAAAGAGTTACATCTGGTTAACCAGCTTGCCCCCACCAGGGTGGCCTGGCAAAGGCAAAATTGTCCCGGTGGGAAAATATGTGCCAATCCGCCCCTGCAACAGGAGGCTCTCTCTCTCTATCTCTCTCTCTCTCTCTCTCTCTCTCTCTCTCTCTCTCTCTCTCTCTCTCTCTCTCTCTCTGCCTTGTGTGTTCTGAGAGTTCCGTAGAACCCTGTCGCTTCTCCATTTTTGTCCTACCTGATTTCACCAGTGAGGGTTCAAAATCAACAGACAGACAAATGTAAGACTAATGTTGCTCGAGAGAGAGGGAAAATCTGGAGTGCTCTGGTGGAGCCCCCGTGACCCGACTACGGATAAGAGGTTAAATGACGATAGAGATGGATGGGTGCAAATGGGGTAGGGGAAAAAAATAGAGGAGCGTCTGTTACTATTTGCTTCCTACCCTCAGGGTCCTCTTGTACTCACCAGGCGTTTGTGAGTCAACCTCGTTTGTTCAGAAAATCACACATTCAAAGGAACTTCATTGGCAATGTAAACGTTTGTTTTCTCGTGCCAATGCAGCTCCTTTGAATTCAATTGAATTGAATTGAATTAAATTGAAGTGCATGGAAAAATTGGCATGAGAAAACATACATGAAACATTGCAAAACTAAAGAAACTAGTTTTGAAAATGGTGAGAGCATATACAGTCGGAGGGGTACAAAATTAATAATCAGAGCTATGTGACATTGCTTTGTTATATACTGTACATGTTATATTTGCCGCTGCATTGGGCGAAAGAAGACAAACAAAATTGAGTTTTACTTTTACGTACCTGTGCGTACCTTTGAACAAAATTATCAGGATTTTTCCTCAACTCTGGACTATACTAGACTATGTCACTGTCCTTGTCGACTTGATGTTCATAGTCAAACTACTGTGGTTTGACTATGTTTGTGAGTCAGTAACCACGAAAAGTTGCAAATGCCAAAAACTTTCTTCATGTTTGTCTTGCATTCTCTTTTTGCTCCTGCGCTGGTCATGCTTCATAAAAACAGACAACAAAACAAAACAAACAAAAAAAAAAAAAAACAGTTGATTGCAAAAATAAGGCACCAGCTTGAGTTTTATTTGTTCCGGGACAGAATAATGGCATCGGCGATATTCATGAGATATCCCAGAGAGGCACTTCATCTCAGCGGGGATGAGAGAATTCCTGGAAATGATGCCAGCAAATCAAAATGGATGCGTTTTTATCTCCGCCTATTACATTAATCATCTTCCACCCTCATACATTTTCATTGTACAAATTATCAAAAGGCAATGGAATGTGAAAAGACGAAGGCTTTGCTCGGCTAGGGGAGAGATCTGCGTTCTGCCATCTGTATTCAAAACCACAGCCGTCCACTATAAACAAGCTCCGTCGAAAGAACAACTTTTGCTCTTTCCGAGGTTTACGGCGCCGCGTTTATTTGATGAGATTGCTACCGACTGCTGTGTGTTTTTTTTTTTTTTTACAGATCTGATTACCAATAAACCTGATGGACATGGCGGTGAGAATGTTTTACATCAGCTAATTAATAGTGCTCTTTGCAGATTAATCCTGCACCGAAAACACAAAAGGTTCGGGGTAGAAAAGCCTGACAAACCTTTCAAGAAAAGTCCTGGGGCTTATGGGGGTTACGTAATAACCGAGATTAATTTCTTATCGCAAGTTTACAAGAGCCAAGAGCTATTTCTCTAATAAGGCGTAATCATAAAAATAAAAAATAAAAACTATACATAATATAAAAAGCAACAACATTGCTGTGCAAATAAAACGTTCCAAGAAAGAAATTGATACTGGCGCTTTATACGCCAAGCCAGGGCCAAGAATGAATGCATTCTGTTAACGGTAGTGCAAAGAGACACAATAATAGCCAGCCATTCTGTTCTGCGGCCCTAATGGACACTTGGGGTGCTTTGCTCTTTAAAAGCTAGTTCTGCCGGCGGCGACACTCTATTTGGACTTTGTATTGGTTCTACCTGGGGCAGTATGGGGTCCTGTTGTTTCCACAGCCATTTCAATGAACTAATAAATGATACTGTTGGCTCTGCCAAGCCATTAGGAAGGGAAGGAGAACTTATACAGTAAAACAGCCCCATGGCTGGTTGGTTGGTTGGTGCTGGTGGCTTGGGGACTGCCCATATAACACTAGCCTGTGGCTTTGGCATGCGTGGCTGGTTGATCAACGTCAACAAGCAACGTCAATTATCAACGTTGACTTTTCACTTTTCTGTACAAAATGATCAACTCCTGGTTGTTCAGAAAAGTCAGATCTTTAGCGCCCCCTCTACTGGGCAACATTTCGGAATCCTCCAATCACAGCCCTCCTGGGCGTCACCTGATCCTTTCTCCCAGACTGAAACCATGGCTGCTGCTGCTGCTGCTGCTGCTTCACTGCTGTGGACAAAAACAAGGATTCTGTAACTTTTATTCCGCTAAATGAACATTTTGAGTTGGGTGGCAGCTGGGTGAAAATGATTCAATGCAAACTAAGATTTTTTTTTTTTCTGAGAGTGTACAAATGGAACCAAATGGACCCGAAATGGACCCGCTAGGGTCCATTTGGTTCACATTTGTACACTCTCAGGAAAAAAAAATGAAAATGGGTGGAATTCCCCTTTTAATGGGAGGTGTTGCCTGTTGCCATGTGTGTCATCATGTTGCCCGTTGATGTTGACATTGCTAGTTGATATTGATCAAAATATTGCTAGTGTATCAGGGCCTTAATAAGTAAGAACCTGTGGTTTCTGTGTTTTGATAGGTTTAGGGTTAGGTAACGTGCATGTGTTGTGTCCGAAAGACCAGAGGTGGACCTTGGTGTATGTGCCGTCGGCCCGTTGCACTTCCCCAATGGTTGAGTGTGTGCATGTGCACATTTTGTAACTGGGGAATCGCTGCCAACTAATATTTTTTTTTCAATAACGGACATAGTCACTATGAACACAAATGTCCCAAGAAACCATCTAGCCTAGTCGTCAAGTCTTCTGCGCTCTAGGAGGGAGGGAAAAAAACGCAGCTGTAATCTTTGTTTTGATTAGCCTGTCGGTTTGAGCCACTGCACGTGACATGTTTTAACCCAGGGGTCGGCAACCCAAGTTCATTGACACACTTCGGCAGGTTGCTGACCCCTGTTTTAACCAATCAGATTAGTTCCTCAAAACGACCTGTGGTATCATTTATATGTATATGTATGTTCAAAAGCTTTACTTTTCACGGAATACTGAGGGATACTCCCATTGTAATTAGCATTTAGTCCAGGGGTCAGCAACCTGCGGCTCAGGAGCCGCATGCGGCTCCAGAACACAGCCCTAGTGGCTCAGTGATTGCAGCATTATTACATACACACACTGGGGTGATCCACACCAAAATAACGTGCCAAACAGCCAAAACGTGTTGCGCTGTCTGACGGTTGCCAGTTAAAGTAGCACTTGGCCATGTCAAAAAAGCCCAGCAGTTATCAGAGGTGGAGCTTTCAATCTGAACCACCCATTTTCAACGGTTTACTCAGTTTACTGTCATTAATATACCTTAGAGATGTTGTGTGGACTAGAAATGGAGTTCTGTAAAACTCCTTTATTTTTTTTTAGAAACTCCATTTCTGAAGAAAGTGTTTCACCATGTTAATGATGTTTCTTTGAGGACCTTTTTTTCTGAGTTCACATTTGCACACTCAGGAAAAAAAAATAATAATAAAATGCGGCTCCAGACAGATTTTGAATTTAATTTTGGGTTGAAAATGGCTCTTTCAACATCTTGGGTTGCCGACCCCTGATTTAGTCACTCAGCTCTTTCTCCTTTTCCCCCCATTTCTTTAAAACAAATGCCTTTGGACAGGTTCCCACCCGTAATGGCACTCGTGTTTGCTTTAACTTGAGTTTGCTTGTTTTTCAATTCTCTCTTTAAGTTGTCTCTCGCGTATACTCGACGCTGATTGGTCCTTGACCATTCCCCAAACTAATAAGATAAGATTTAATGACAATGTTTACTTCTCTCTGGACTTCCCTTCCAGACAAACTTTTTTTTTTCTCTTCTCTTTCGCATCGCTATCCTCTTATAAAGGAGATTAAAAGGAGATTAAATTGAGCACTCGGGAGATGCATGTCCCCCCCTCGGTCGCGCACGCATCCCACTAATGATCATGTTTATCCCACAAAGCATTAGCACCTGCTAACTTCCCCCAATCAGCGGATGCCCATTCAATCATCGTAAATCGACCGGCGAGGCCTCCTCAGATGTAATCAAGGGAGAGTCAATCAGCTGCTGCAGCTGTAACGAGCTGATAATGTCAGTGGGATGCAGATGAATGGCTTCGCCCGGGTCAGGTGCAACAAGGTGGATGAGCCAATCGAATGATACTTCCAAGGCACCCTATCTATCACCTGGCCAATCAGAGGCGCGCGTGAAGGGCCATTAGGGCGAGGCAATTAGAATTGAAGGATCAGAAAGGTGTCCTCTTTTCTTTTTATGTACTTAAAGAGCCGTGTTATACGACACTGTACAGCTGAATACCGTTCTTGAGCGGCACGTGCCGCCCCAAGGAACAGGTCGCGTGTGTCCCTGCTATGTCCCCACATATGTTTGTGTAGTGTTTGCAATACCTAAACTGACACTGTTGAGCAGGCAAACGCGCACATACACACACACACATGTGCGCACACACAGGCTTACATTGCAACACTCGGTTTGCACAATTCGCAATGTAAAATTCAAAACAAGAAGCTATTGTTTACCGGCTGCTGCAGACACCCATCTCTCACAGCAGAATATTTAAGTTGTTCATAATTCCCCTTCCACATGTTTCACATGCTTTCATCTCTCACACAGGCAGCGGAAAACAACAACAAACCTCATCTGCCCCAGCAGCGTTCTGCTAGCAAACGCTCATGCAGTCCCTGAAAAACAATCTGCTGTGCATGAGCTGCGTGCGTGCACAGATTAAACAACAGGACATTAGGCAGTGCTGCTGCGTCGTGGCTGGAGCCCAGCATGCCTGTTAAGTCGAGAGGAGCTTCATGGATAACTCTCTCCGTGTGCCACGGAGGTCTGTGTGCTTTTTTTAACAACACGCTGTTTGCGCGTTCGCGGGGAGCCCGCTTGACCATCAAAGGTAGACGTTTGTGCCTCCCGGGAGAGTTCACAGCTCAGACCTTCTTTCCATCGCGGCTGTTTTTATCCACCCCCCCCCCCCCCAACAGACTGATAAATCCCCAGCGCTGGACCGAGCTGAATATAATATATACGATTGTAAATGGACTGGAGTGTATACAACCCTCGCACGACCACCAGCATACCGATATAGCAGCACTGACTGTGTTGCCCAAACCGTGGAACACATCTGAGTCAGTGAGATGGATGGGTCACTCACAAACAGCATCCAGCAAAATATTTATTACAGAATGAGAGTGTTGGCATCCGGCGCCGCTACAGTATAGTTATGACCGGCACAATTAATCAACCATCTTTAAATGTTAAATTCAGGGAGATTTAGACATAGCATCAATAATTGATCATCTCACGGGTGCGGTATAAAAGAAAATATCCTCCTTTACAGTCCGTCAACATTATTTTCAAAGATATAGTAAGTGATTTCACTCAATTCTAATTTGTTCTATTTTGTCTAATCCACCCTAAGGATCTGAACTGGCACACGCACGTGGAAACACTGTGTTCCAAGATTCACCAGCGTTTGCACTTCCTTAGAAGGCTTCGGCTCTTCGGAGTAAGCCTAAATATAATGTTGACCTTTTATAGGGCAAGTATAGGGTCAATTTTGAGATATGGTATACTGTAGGTTCAAATTATCATTTGTACCTTTGTCAATCAAAATGCTAAATCAGTGGTTGGCAAATGATTAGATGCACTTTACCAACTTAAGCACTTTAAGAGGCTTGTGCAATATTGCTCTGTCTTTCTTTCTCTGTGTAATGTGGTTGTGTTTTTGTACTGTGTTATGTTATAGGTATGCAGAACTAGTCTCTGTCTCCAAGATGAATTTCTCCTAAGGGAGACAAATAAACGGGAACTTGAACCCTACTTTAGAGGGTGGTGACCATATAAGGAGTGTCTCTTTATCCCCCAGTGTGCCCCTGGGGTTGGGAGGAAAGCCTTTCGTCCAATCGAGATTTCCCTTGGTGTACATGCTGTTGGACTGTTGCTCCAACAGCCCCCACTGTATTATATGCATGTGCATATCTTGTTACCAGCATCCAGCATCAAGATCATGCACCATAAATTATCTAAAGCTCTGCACGGTTACTGTAATCAGCGTCCAATCAGTTGTGCAGGTTTTAATCCATTGTGTCCTGATCAGATTCTAGTTTCTGATGCAGGAGATTGTAGTTTCTGAAGTTAGATTCTAGTTCCTGACACTAGATTCCAGTTCCTGACACTAGATTCTAGTCCATGACACTAAATTCTAGTTTGTGGCACTAAATTCTAGTCCCTTTCCACGAGATTCTAGTTTTTTTTTTCTGGAAAAAACATCGTTCTGTGTCAGCGATGCTTAACATATTTCATAGGAAGGACCCCCAGAAACATCTATTATTTGGCTGCAGAACCTCATCTAAAAACGTGTTGTCCTAGAGGTCCCCCAGAAGCAAAGATTTAATTTAAAAATGTTTTGCTTCCGAAACAATGTATTCAAAGATTTGCACCACATTTTCACAATTTTTCAAAAATAGCAGAACTACAAGCTCATATCGCGCCACTCGGTGGCGCGATATGAGCTTGTAGATCTGCTATTTTTCAACAGCTAAAACAGGGTTAATCAAAGCGTTCTTTGGCCCCAGTAATGATTGTAAACAAACAAATCCATGTGTTGGAAGTGCTGTTGATTGTAACGCCTTACTGGAATTAGAGCCAGGGCGATGCTGCTATGATGACACTGTGGTTACTGTGAGGTTGAATCATATGCCTTCCACATTCAAAAGTGCTTTTGATAACGAGACAGTTTCAATGCAGTCACTTTTAAAGGAGAATTGCACACCAAAAGTTTTTTTTTTTTTAATCTTTATTTGCACTTAATTTGTTAGAAAAAAAAGTGGTCCAGGTGTTATTTTGTGAAAACACTCTTTAATGCCTGTTTCCCCTCTCCCAAAATAGGCTTATAATGGGGCTAAGGGGTCAAATGCAAGTTCACCTATATTCATCGCTCCAAAATGCAATTTTCTGCTATATGTTGTCTCCCCACCATGTCAGTAGTGTGTTAACACTCACACTTTCACTTTCACTTTTGGTACGGCAGTGATTCAGCTGTTTCAAAAGTTGGGGGTGTGGCACATGGTTGCAATGTTGGTGAAGAACTTATTTGCTACGTCTAGTTTGTCTGTAAAGAGGGTGTTGTCTGTTTTAATGTTAATATTTGAGCTGGCTGTTAAGCATTTCCCAGAGCTCCCGGGGATTGTATGTTTTCTTCAGTTTTGTCATTAATGAAGTTTTTTTTTGCGGACTTGATCATGGTGGTTACTTTGTTTCTCAGCTTATTTCTTTGGTTTTTCAGGATTTCCAATTGGAATTGGAGATTAGTGTCGAATTGATTGGTTGATTTGGACTTGCATTTTAGTAGTTCTGCACATGTTTAGATGATTTAAAATGTTCCACAGAGTCACTATAATCATTTGTTTTCCTCAGTGAAAAAAGGTAGTCGAGGAGCATGTCCCGTCATAGGTTTGTAGTAAAGTTGAGGAGCTTTCACAAACAGTTGCATGTGGATAATAGAAATTTCTGGAAGAGGCATCATCCGGGGTGCTTAAAGAGTTAAATCAGGGGTTGGGACCACCAGTGGTCCTTGAGAGGGTTCCAGGTGGTCCCCAGCTAAGTTGGTTAACCAGATGTAACTCTGAGAGTGTAAAAATGAAACCAAATGGACCCTTGCGGGTCCATTTGGTCTCATTTTTACACTCTCAAGAGTTAAAATATTCATCATCTGAATTAGCCATTTGGGAATGTATGTTTGCTTGTTTTGTTTCCACAAATCCAGCCTGGAATTGTGGACAAAAGCAAAATACATCTTTTAGATTTGGGTTTTGTGGGTCCAGAATGTCCTCAAATGGTGGTCCGTGGCTCAAATGCTGAATAAATGGTGGGCCCTGGCATCAAAAAGATTCACCTCTGCCACTGTGAGTCCAGTCTGTATCACACAGGGCCAACACGGCAAGAAGTGCTGGCCCTGTTTCATTAGTTCTTAATGGAGCCAAAGTGTTTTTGCGTCCATTGTCAAGGAGGGTTGAACAAGGTCTCCAGCCAGCACACTGCATAACAGCGGCAACACGTGTATTTCCTCCCTCTATTCAATCTCATGGCTTGAGGAGAAATCGCCAAAACATTTAACGCCTGTCAGGTGGTTTGCGGCACTATGTGGCAGTATGTGGCGTTTTCCTAATCGTTCCAACAAAAAGATCATGATAGGAGAAATCCATACCAAACACATGTAACCCAAATCAGACTATAATCCCATATCGATATAGACCTGCGCAGTGACGTCACTGCCCCTGTTCCAGAAGTGGATTCCCCATTGATTTTCCGCATAGACTTTTCGAAAATGGTTAACAAAAACAGGATTGCGCGGCGGCCAAAGCCAACTCGGGTCGTGACAAAGCATGACAACAAAGACAATATTGTCATATAATATCTAATTAGCAAATTAGTTAGCAAAAGGTAGAAAACAACAGGATACAAAACTTTTTGTTTCGTTTTTCTTCTTAGAAATTATCTGATTGTCTCAAAAGTTTGTGTGTGTCATCATGATTTCTCACGACCCGAGTTGGCTTTGTCCGCAGCGTAATCGACTTCGACATAAATATAAATTATTTTCGAAAAGTCTATGAGAAAAATGAATGGGGAATCCACTTCTGGAACAGGGGTGGTGACGTCACTGCGCAGGTCTATACAGCACATGTTGGCCTTGAAATGTTTCATAGAAGCAGGGGAGGATTATCCACAGGCATGTTGGGCCCAGGGGCGGATGTAACATTTCACAATTGGGGGGCAAGAGAAAATGGTATGGGGGCAACTTCATCGCCCGTGTCGCTTCGCGCCACGGGCGATGAAGTCGCACCCATACCATTTTCAGTTACAGGACTTTTATTAGTCAAGTAAAGCAGCAATAATAACATCAGTTGTTGTTGAAGTTGCAACAGACACGCAGCATGCATAAAGCTAAAGGTCTGACTCAGAGAGTTTTCTGTTTTCAATGATGAAATGCTGTTGTTTAGTGGTGACACAGCTGTAGTTAGTTAGTAGCAGTAGTAGTGTTTCAAATAATTGTAAATATAAGCAATCTAATTTGAAATATCTTGGGTTTGTTTTTGCATGCCATCATGTTTGGGGGGGGGGGGGGGGGGGCGGCAATCAGGGTATTTATGGGGCATCCCCCCCCCCCCTCATGCCCATGCCTAGATCCGCCCCTGTTGGGCCCAGCCCAAGGGTCCCCTGAGCTAGGGTGCCTGCGTAATTGCTGCAAGCTAGAAGGTCCTGGTTCGATTCCCGCTAGGGGCGCTGCTGTGGGTGCTGGCGGCGTGTCTGCTCCTCCGCGTCATCAGTGCCCATACCCGAGGCGGGGTTGGTGAAAGGGCCTTTCTGTGTGGAGTTTGCATGTTCTCCCCGTGTCCCCTAGGGTAGATACCCTCACAAAAACATGCAGTAATCCTGGGCTCTAGACTGCCTCCCCCTGGCCAGCCGGGGCGCCTGATGGAGGGGACAGGAACTGGTTGGAATAACGTGTTCCTTCCACGCGCTACGTCCAACCAGGGAAACTCCCCCCTGTCAGGTGAAAAGAAGGCAGCTTGGACTCCTCATGCATTGAAGGAAGCATGAGGCCAGTCCGCTGCCTCCCCAGGTTGGCGGAGGATGTGTAGAGCCCAGGATCACACTAGGAATTGGCACTGGGTGAAAAAATGGGTTACAAAAATCGTGGGATAAAATATATATAAAAAGAAATGCTACAAGCATTGATTGACTGTTTTTCTTCCCGTGTGTTTCCATGTCTCAGCAGAATCTCTGTTCAGCGGTCTTGGTCTGGGGGTGGTGGTGGGCCTGGGTCTGGGGGCTCTGCTCCTGTTCCTGGTGCTGGTGGACATCAGCTGCTTCTTCCTGCGGCAGTGCGGTCTCCTGGCGTGCATGACGCGCACGCTGTGCAGCAAGAAGACGCACACCACCAGCGGCAAAGGCAAGGAGATGGAGGAGGGCAAGGCGGCCTACCTGTGAGTCCACCTTTGATCATATAACCCAGGGGTTTTCAACCTTTTTGACTCCAGGGACCACCATTTATTCAGCATTTGAGCCACGGACCACCATTTGAGGACATCCTTATAGCCCCACAGACCCCCAAACTAAAGATTTATTATGCAGACCAAAATGACCATTAATCTTCTACATTCTCTAGTTGTGTAGACTTGGGCTAATTCAGAGGATGAATATTTTAACTCTTGAGAGTGTACAAATGAAACCAAATGGACCCGCAAGGGTCCATTTGGTTTCATTTTTACGTTCTCAAGAGTTACATCTGGTTAACCAACTTAGCTGGGGACCACCTGGAACCCTCTCAAGGACCACTGGTGGTCCCCGGGCCACTGGTTGAAAACCCCTGATATAACCCTTTTGTGTACTGAACAGTGTTGGGAATATTACTTTACCTTGTCAATATATTACTTATTAATTATTACCTTCATTTTAAAGCAATATATTATATTACAATATTACGGTCTGAGCAAGTGTAATGTATCAATATTACTATTACATATTACTTACAAAAAACATTTTTTACAAAATATATAATGACATATTTAGTATCACTATTAATCAAATATTGCGTAGACCAGTGGCATACCTACAATAAAGCAAGCGCACTTGGCTATCTGGCCAAATACATATGAAATCAACTTGAAAAAACGTCACTCCTGAATAAATATTAATTGGTGACAAATGATAGAAAATAAGTAATTATTCAACTTTTGCAGTTGTCAATATGATTTCACCAGAGCATTTTCAATGAGACAGATTGACAGAAAGTAATATTGAAAGTAATTTGAGCTTGTATCCGACCACCGAGTGGCGCTATACGAGCTTGTAGTTCTGCTATTTTTTTTTTTTGAAAAATTGTGAAAATGTGCTGTACATTATTTCGGAAGCAAACATTTTAACTCAATTTTTTTGCTTCTGGGGGATCCCTATAACCTTTTCAGTTGGGGGTCTGCAGCCAAATATGGATAATTCTGGTGGTCCTTGGGTTGAAATACGTTAGCATCACTGACACAGGAACAGATTTTTCAGAAAAACTAGAATCTAGTGTCAGAAAATGTATAATCTAGTGTCAAAAACTTGATTCTAGCGTGGTCAATTATTTTTCCCAAGGGGCCAAATGAGATACATAAAATATTGTGGAGGGCCAAGACTATAGGCTGAACTAAAGCCTGCGTAATATTTATTTAATTTCAAGATAACAGTAAGAGTATAAGACCAACCATTTTGACACCAGGGCCCTCAATTTATTCAGTATTTGAGCCATGCACGGGCCACCATTTGATGACATTTTAGCCCCACAGACTCAAAACTAGAGTCTGTGGGGCTTTTTCTTTTGTTCATAATTCCAGGCTGGATTTCACAAGCAAAACAGGCAAACAATAAAAAAATGACCATTTATTTACATTCTCTGGCTAATTCAGATGATGAATATTTTAACTCTTGAGAGTGTAAACATGAAATCAAATGGACCAGCAAGGGCCCATTTGGTTTCATTTTTACGCTTTCAAAGAGTAACATCTGGTTAATCACCTTTCCATATTTAACTGGAACTCTCTCAAGAACCACTGGTGGTCCCCGGACCACTGGTTGAAAACCACAGTACCCATTCACGGGCCGGTCAGAGTCATTCCAAAATGTCTAATTCAAATGATGAATATTTTAACTCTTGAGAGTGTAAAAATGAAACCAAATGGACCCGCAAGGGTCCATTTGGTTTCATTTTTACGTTCTCAAGAGTTACATCTGGTTAACCAACTTGGGGTCCGCTGGGGACCACCTGGAACCCTCTCAGGGACCACTGGTGGTCCCTGGACCACCTGTTGAAGACCCCTGTAATAGACAGAACATCTTCATTCACTTCCATGGAAAGGTCTAATGGCGGCTGCTCTACCAAGACCATCTGTGACAAATCCTAGACCGGAAGTAGTTGTCTCCACCGTAAAGGTGGTGACTATGGATCGTACCCCGTCATTCCGTCCGTGTCTGTCCGCCATCATGTCCGTGCATAGGATGATGTCATGATGACGTCATAAATCTCATACCCTCTCCATCCGAAAAATTTTAAAATGTTAAAAACATATTTATATAGTGACTAAGATACCTTTATACTAAGGCTGTTGAAAATAGTTTAATTAATGGGATTAAATTAATTTAGTTGATTAATCTGATTAAAAATTTTAACGCAATTAACTCATGTGCACACTGACTCAACCCACTGAGCAATTTCTCATTGAAAACAATGGGTAAAGCACAGCTTTACGGAGACTTATAGCTGTGTGTCTCCCTCTAACCAGAGCCATAGAGTATAGCTGGAGGATCTCCAAGCATTGAGGGCTTGTAGATCACCTATTATGATCAATATTTTAAAGTTAAATGGTTATTTTTGTCACAGATTGTTTCTTTTTTAAATGTTGAAATCCTGTACAAGAAAACATGGCATATTTTGGACATAGTTCGAATGGTGATTAATCATGATTAAATTAATTTTGAAGCTGTGATTAATTTGATTAAAATTTTAATCATTCAACAGCCCTACTTTATACATAGTCATGTTTATTCTATCATTACGCTCACAGTAAACACGTTCAAACCTGAGCCGGACGGTGGAGACCTGTGGCCCGTAGGGCACAACTCTTGTTTAGAAATGCATTGAACCAGCCAACAATCCAGCCTTAATGATCTTAAATCTCTTTATTGTCTCCACCGTAGGTGGTGACTATAAAACGCCCTCTGTCCGTGCACGTAGCCCGTCTGTGTGTTCCTCGCTCTGACCGTGCACGTAGCCCGTCTGTGCGTTCCTCGATCTGTTTGTGCACGTAGCCTGTTTGTGCCCTCGATCTGTCCGTCCTCCCAACTATGACGTCATGATGACGTCATAGTTGAGCTAGGAGGGCTTTGAGCTAGGAGGACCCTTGAGGACCCTGAGATGACATCAAGCTAGGGGGGCCTGAGCTAGGAGGACCCCTGAGCTAGAATACATAGAATTTGAATGATTTCTTATTTCCAACTCATCTGAAAAAGAGATTTCAAATTCAGAAAAGACATCATTGTTTTATCTCTACAGGATATACCTGCTTTGAGAACTCTAACCTTTTTAAGGATATTATCATCAAGTCTTACCATTTTTTTTTTAATCCTGAAAAGAAGTTAATGTTTATATATAGTCATGAGTATTGTATCATTACGCTCACAATAAACTACTTTGCAATGTGCACACGTTCAAACCTGAGCCCCAGATGGTGGAGACCTGTGCCCCGTAGGGGCACAACTCTTGTTTTAGATAGTTTTGTAGTGATAGCACAACATAAAACTTAGAGAGACCTCTAGCCGTTACAGTGCAATCCAGTTGACATGTTGCACACTTGTCTAAAATAGCTCTTATTTGCGCCGCCCTCGTTGAAAACGATGTACTGTATTTCCAACTCCAGTTAGTCACAGATCAAAGCTGCACGAACATCTCGCAAGCTGATCTCCACCAGCTCCCTCGAATTGCATTTGCTCTGATAAGAGTATAAAAGTACCTTGGATTTTTCCCATATCATACTGTTTGCTTCAAGAGACAGCGCAGAAAAAAGAAAGAAAAAAATCACACTTGTGTGAAGTGAGGGGCGCTCTTGTCATACATCATCGCATTGCACGCTCGGCCGATCAAATCATCACGTTCCGTGTTACGAGCACAGACGCACAAAGCTGGGCATATAGGAATGCCCACTAAAAAAACGTTGCGGTCGTTAAGTTCATCTTCATTTCACCTTCCCCTTAGATAGCCTTGATACCCGGGCTTTCATTTCAAAAGGTGAAAGCCAGGACTAACTCATTGGTGATGGTGGCTTAGAAGAGGAGGGTCCGGGACTTGACTGACAGCTTGGTAAGATCCAATCGGGCCAGTCGGTGCCTGCCACTCTAGGCCAAAATGCTTTCAGGTTAGCTCAGCCTACTCCTTAGCAAACATCTGCTTCCCCAAGTCTCTTCCATATCTGTCCATGTGTCCCTTATTTGCCCAAAGCATCACTTTGCATTTCATTCCTGATGGAGAACGGCTGGGCGTATAGAACTTCCTATACTCAGTTCTTGGTCAGAACAGGTCTTGAGGTGAACGTCCGTCTGCGCTGTGGACAGCCGAACCTCTCCGAGATCTTCTTTGTGGTCATGTCAGCCCCTTTCTTTCAGCTATACTTCCACCGGTAAAATCCATGGCCTGAGGAGGTGCTGCTTCTGTTCACGTTGGTAGTCATGGCCGTCAGTTCCCACCTGATGTCGTGCGGGAGTCCCAGCTGTTCCAGGCCGTGGTGAATGACCGCCAGCTTGCACAGCGTCTTCAGAGTAGGACTTAAGTCTAAGATGTACAAGTCATCGGGCGTGTACCTGTACCCTCCGAAGAGGACGACCCGCTCTCCCACCACGCAGCAGCACATGCTGGTCATCCCGTGCCCTTTCCCCTTGGGCTCCACCTTCGTCCAGGAGAAGGTCTCGGGGTTGAACTTCCACAGGTCGTCCAGGAGCCAGTCCAACCTCGCGAAGTTGTCGCCGCCGAAGATGTACAGCTCCCCGTTGTAGGCGAAGGCGGAGTGGTCCTCCCGCCCCTCCGGGAAGAGCTGCGCGGAGCGAGGCGCCGCCGCGACGTCGAGCCAGCGGTCGGTCTCGGTGTCGAACACGGACACGCCGTTGTAGTTGGTGAAGTCGCGCCTGCCGCCGAACGCGATCATCTTCGTTCCGATGATGGTGGCCGAGTGGCATTCCGAGACGGGCGCCAGGGCGCCGCCCCGAGTGTCGACGACTGACCAGGCCATGGCGGCAGTGTCCAGCTTGTAGATGTCATTGGTGCGCTGGCTCAGCTGGTTGTACCCGCCGTAGACGTACATGACTCTCCCCAGGGCGCAGGCCGAGTGCTTGTACCTCGTCTCGGGCGCCGCCCCCGACGCCTCGGGCCTGAACCAGTGGTGGGCTTCCACGTCAAACGTGTACACCCTGTTCGAGGAGAACGCCCGCCGGTACGTAGCGCCACCCCAGATGTAGACCATGTGGTCGTCCACGACCACGGCCGTGTGGCCGTAGCGCATGGACGGGACATCGGAGGCTAGTCCCCTTCCCTGCAACGTCGTCCAGCACAAAGACACCGTGTTGAAGACGTGTACATCTATCTTGTCCGTGACCGTGACGCTCTTCACGTTGCACTTTCCCCCGAACGAGTAGACCTTGTGTCGGACTGCCACAGCAGCATGGTAGTATCTGTTCAGGACCCCTCTCTGGTGCACTGTCCAGTGCAACATTCCACACATTCGAGAGGGCTTCAGCGACACGGAATGGAGTGCCTTCGGCAACGCCGCCGCTTATATGGACGTCATGGTTGGCTGCGCGTCTGGCTGGCTGACTCTCCTCACCCACATGTGGAGGTGGCTGATGTTACGACATCAATGCAATTCATGTTTTCTGCCTCAGAATATGACAACTGTGATATTTGTTGCATTGGTGGTGCCCTCTATTGATCGTATTGGAATTGATTTTGGTGCTGTCCATATAGATTTTGTAGAGACCATAGAATAATAAAAGGATAGAGAGTTCAACCGATAGCACCACCCCCTTGCTGTTCATCTCAATAGGGGTTGCTCGGTGGCGATTTTCTGCTCCCCCATAGAATAACATAGTACTTGCCCACCAAATTTTGGTGTGCACGGAGCAAATGCAGAAGCGCTGACGCACATGAACGTTCCGCAGCTTCAGGTCAGATTGCCCTTTATAAACAATGATGTTTGGTAGAAATTCACCTATAGCAAAGACCCAGCCTCTCCTACTTAGACACTCCCACTCCGACACTTTCCAGCCATTCCTTCCAATGTAAATACCATAGTGTGTACACACTAAATGCTGGTTCATTTTTGGAGCCATACCTGCAAATCTGTTAACAAGGCCTGCCATATGCACTGGAAAAATATTTGCATAATATGGTGTCTTTGCTTTATTACTTGTGTGTTATTACTTGCGTATTAAAACAAAAAAGGGCAGACCAACATCAAGGTTAGATGTGTATATCTAGAATAGGGAGAGACCTCTGGAATAACCTGGACAACAAACTTAAATTATGCTCATCACTTAGCAAATTTAAAAAGCTATGTTAAAGTAGTGTTCTCAATAAATCTTCAAAATAAAATATTATAAAAACATAATAACTATAGTATAACGTTCCAACATTATCATAATGTTCAAATTATCATAACATAGAACAGCACAGGGAGCTGACCACCAGTGGTCCCCGAGAAGGTTCCAGGTGGTCCCCAGGCTAAATGATGGAAAGTTGGTTAACCAGATGTAACTCTTGACCCTTGCGGGTCCATTTGGTTTCATTTTTACGTTCTCAAGAGTTAAAATATTTATCATCATCTTATTAATTAGACAACATTACAACTACAACTATCAATGGTCATTTTGGTCTGAATGCTTTGGATCCCCCCCCCCCACACACACACAGTTTCAGCCTGTTATTGTGGATAAATGCAAAATAAATCTTTAGTTTTGGGTCTGTGGAGCTAAAATGCCCCCAAATGGTTGTAACTCTTGAGAATGTAAAAATTAAACCAAATGGACCCTTGCGGGTCCATTTGGTTTATTTTTTTACATTCTCAAGAGTTAAAATATTCATCATCTGAATTAGCACTATTTAATTAAGAAGTCTACACTGTTTTGTTTGCAAAATACAGCCTGGAATTGTGGACAAAACCAAAAGAATTCTTTAATTTTAGGTCTTTGGTGTGAAAATGTAATCAAAAAGTGGTCCGTGACTCAAATGCTGACTAAATGGTGGTCCCTGGCATCAACAAGGTTGAAAACCCCTGCTAACATAGAACAGCACAGAGAGCTGTCTGTGGTGCTGAAGTGTTTCTATATAACATAGAACAGCACAGGGAGCTGTCTGTGGTGCTGAAATGTTTCTATATAACATAGAACAGCACAGGGAGCTGTCTGTGGTGCTGAAGTGTTTCTATATAACGTAAAACAGCACAGGGAGCTGTCTGTGGTGCTGAAGTGTTTCTATATAACATAGAACAGCACAGGGAGCTGTCTGTGGTGCTGAAATGTTTCTATAGAACATAGAACAGCACAGGGAGCTGTCTGTGGTGCTGAAGTGTTTCTATAGAAAAGCACAGGGAGCTGTCTGTGGTGCTGAAGTGTTTCTATAGAAAAGCACAGGGAGCTGTCTGTGGTGCTGAAATGTTTCTATATAACATAGAACAGCACAGGGAGCTGTCTGTGGTGCTGAAGTGTTTCTATATAACATAGAACAGCACAGGGAGCTGTCTGTGGTGCTGAAGTGTTTCTATAGAACATAGAACAGCACAGGGAGCTGTCTGTGGTGCTGAAGTGTTTCTATAGAAAAGCACAGGGAGCTGTCTGTGGTGCTGAAATGTTGACATAGACATTATCATGTAGACAAAAGTTATATTTGAGCTTTTCTTAGCTCAAATATGAATCAGTTCTCCATTCAAATGTTCAATTCAATTGTTGGAATTTTAAAAGTGTGATTTGTGTTTCTTTTGTATTTTCTTTTCTTTCTTTAAGGCTGGGAAGTATAAGCTTCGGCTTCAGCGTAGACCTCTTCGGTGCTGTTTTACTGTATGACTTCCTAATTACAAGCGTTGTAATTTACATGTACGTTGTAATTGCAAAGCACCGAAATAAACCATTCATTCAACTCAATTCATTCACTTGCGGAGCGGGCGCAAGTTAAGCGATCGGTGCACAGTCGGTCGGCGGCTGGTTTAAGTGATGACGTAAGTAAGAGACCTTTATAGCTAATGTCATAAGTATTCGCTCAATCTGTTCACACAAGCAGCTCATGGCCTACTTGTGCGCAACGTGCAAGTTTGCACTCTATGAGTGCTGATTTAGTTATATAGGAAAACTCTTGGTGGAGAGGTTTGTCTATCACACGTTATGCTTAGCTGTGATTGGACCACAGCAGTTTGGGGGAGGGTCAATTAGATATCCCAGGTACTGTATTATCTGGAGATCACTGCAGTACTTGCGCTGCTAGTGCACAAGTAGGCCAAGTAGGAAATGCGCAAGTCACTTCAGTTCTGGTTTAGTTTCACTCAGTTCTCCTCAGTAACACTGATATGTAAACACTTTTTGTAAAAAATAATTATGTGAACAATTTTTGTTGTCTCCACCAGTATGGTGGTGGCTATGTTCCCCCCGTGTCCGTCCCGACGTCTGTCCATGCACACGTCTTTCCATGTTTAACCATAGAGTAATAAAATATAGAGAACTGACTCGAGCGATAGCCCCGCCCCCCTTGCCGTTCATTTCAGTACAAGTTGCTCAGTGGCGTTTTGAAGCACCCGGAAGACTGCCGGAAGTTCCCATTGGAATAACATTGTAGGCAACTTCCGGACACCAAATTTTGGTGGTCACCAGTGTGCCGCCATGACACCTGTGACGTCATGAAGCCGTTCACTTCCATTATAGGGCTGCACTTCCACTTTTCACCACCAGGGCCCGTTGCTTCAAGCCTGGAGGCGCTGTCGGTGGATGTGGGTAAAACACAGTCACCACCATACTATTGTTGAGTCACCACTCAACAGTGACCGGTGACTGTTACGTCACCCTTAGCTCTGGTCCAGAGCTTCGCTGCTTCTGAGTCTGACTTGCATTGGAGCTCTGTTGTCTCCGTGCATTCGGCCATTACTGCACCCGACCAGCCTCTCTTCTCTAGTGATATATAAAGAACGTTTTACTTACTCACCAAAATAAACACGTCTTGTGTCATTAGAAAGCCTACTTACCTTAGTGGTCACACTCTTAGCCCCCCACCACACAGATTAAATGGACTTTTTGGCCAGAACGCGATCGTTTTTCACCGGAAAAACAACCAGGATTTGCGCCCTCTACCGATATTGCCAATAGAAAAGTTCCACAGGAAATATTTTTCCTTCAGTGAAAAACGATCGCGTTCTGGCCAAAAAGTCCAATTTATCCGTGTGTGGGGGGCTCAGAGTGCGACCACTAAGGTAAGTAGCTTTCTAATGACACAAGACGTGTTTATTTTGGTGAGTATGTAAAACGTTCTTTATATATCCACTAGAGAAGAGAGGGTGGTCGGGTGCAGTAATGGCCGAATGCACAGAGACTAACAGAGCTCCAATGCAGGTCAGACTCAGAAGCAGTGGAGCTCTGGACCAGAGCTACGTCACCCTCACAGGGTGACGTGACCTGAGCTGGTGGAGCACAGATCTAGTTGTCATAGTTTTCAGCAGTGGCGTCGATAGGTGGGGAAAAGTTAGACAATTTTAGGTTGGGCCCAAAGCCAGGGGGCCGGGCACTAAAAGCTTGCATTAATAAGGTATTATTTTTATTGATTATTATAAAAAAATATTTGTGCACCAGATTGAAGCATTTTAAAGGGGAATTCCACCCATTTTCAACATTCTAATAGGTCATTAGTACACCTTAGAGGTGCTGGGTGGACATGATGGAAACGTCCCCCCCCCCCATTCTGTGTTTCCTAGAAATGGAGGTCTGAAGAAAACCCACTAACATGGTGAAACGTCTTGATGACATCATCAAGATGTATTTTCACCATGTTTGATTGATTTCTTTAGACGCTTCTTTTTTTCTGAGAGCGTACAAATGGAATCAAATGAACCCTGACGGCTTCATTTGGTTCCATTTGTACGCTCTCAGAAAAAAAAATATTGAAAATGGGTGAAATTCCCCTTTACCGCCGCCGGGAAAGGGGGGGCCCATGTGGAAAAGCTTTGCAGGGGGGCCCAGAATTGCTAGCTACGCCCCTGGTTTTCAGTCAACTGCATTCTGCATCGTGAGTGCGTTTGTTTTTTTTTCCGTTTTTCTACCACAGGAAACTACCGCTGAAGGAGGAGAACGGAAAGGACGCCCTGAAGCAGCCGGACACCATGGAAATCAAAGAGCACCGCGGTGACAACAGCATGCACACCACCACACACCACCACCACCACCACCACCACCACCCCCACAGCAAAGCATGAGAGGAGGACCACGCCCCGCCCGCCCCGCTGCCATCCAGCCCCGCTCCCCTCCCCCCACCCCCCACACAACCCCCGGACCCTTCCAACAAACCACCAACCCCCACCCCCCACGCCCACCGCTCGCTCCTCCACCGAGACCAAAACCCAGAGAAAACTCTGTACGGGACAGAAAGAATTTAAAAAAAAAAAAAAAGAGCAACTCTTTAGAGTTTTAATGCCTCTGGGAATGGCATTTTGTACTGTAAATAAACGGAAATATTTCAGAGGATAAACGGGAAGGCTATCCTACCGAGATGAGTCGGCGCTACAGTAGGTGTTTTTTTGGGGGAAAAAAACGGACCCCGTTCCGTTCCTTTGCGCCTTCTATAACTTAACTGTCAGCGCCGCGTGTGTGTGTGTGTGTGTGTGTGTGTGGTGTGTGTGTGTCGGCTGGCAGTCTGAGCGGAATGTTAACACAAAACTCTTCTCCTTCAAAATGTCAAGGTGTCATTGCAGGTTTTGCAGCGATATGGACTGCGCTAGCCTACACACGCGAGAACCGGCAATGACTATTATTATTACTACATCAGGAGGAAAAAGAGAGAGACCTGTGTCAAAAAAGAAAAAAAAAACACAGTGCTTTACACTACAGAGAAAGCAAAACAACAAACAAACAAAACGAGAAAAGTTTAAGGACCCTTAAAAATTGATGGAAAGCTCCGACCTCAGCTTCCCATCGGTAAACCACACCGACAACGGCAAGACGAGGAAGCTTCGTCTGATGAGGAGGCAAAGCAGCGCTCCGACCCGCTGAGGAGGGACCAGCCAAGGACCCCCTGCCCCCTCCAGAAAGCCCCTCCGCTCCACCCCAACAGGTCAGATACAGTATGTCAGAGGGACTTTCACCGCTATGGTGCTATGATGTGCTATGGGTTTATGATCCGAATAGGATCAGAAACCTTTCTTAAATTGTGTTTTTCGGACTGCTATATGGTGTTTTCTATGCCGACAAATAACAGTCAGTCTTGCATATCATTTAGGAGAGGGTTTTCAACCTTTTTCATACTAGGGCCCACTATTTATTCAGGATTTGAACCACGGATCACCATCTGATGACATTTTATCCCCACAGACCCCAAAACTAAATATTTATTTTTATTTTTTTCACAATTCCAGGCTGGATTTCAGAGAAAACAAAACAGATGGTAAATATTTTAACTCTTGGGAGTGTAAACATGTAACCAAATGGACCCGCAAGGGTCCATTTGGTTTCAAGTTTACACTCTCAAAGAGTTACATCTGTTTAACCAACATTTAGCCCGGGGACCACCTGGAACTCTCTCAGGGATCACTGGTGGACCCCTGGTTAAAAACCACTCATATAGGAGCTTTAATGGAAATTGCTCTCATGAACAGCTCATCTAATTGCTCCAACAAAGTAGGATGACACTGATGGCAATTTAGTTTTACAATCTCTGCCATTGTTGATCTCCCCAATCAGGCATAGAATGGAAACAGGCCTGGGTTAGCATGAGTAGCATATTGCCTCAAATATAAAATAATCTGCCTATCTCAGTGCCTCCACCACCTCAGGACATTGTGGTATTGCAGCTAAAACTGCTTTCAAAGTTCAGAGAGAAATGACCAGGACAGGTTATATCAGAACGGTGATCGAGGCTCAAACCATCGAGATACCTTCCCAATAAACTTGTGAATTGTACTATGAAGGCTTTTATTGGGAAGTAGTATTATCATCATATCATGCTCTTAAAAGGATCCCTGACTAATAAGACAAATATGCCTAAAAACACTGTACTTGCCTTCTATAACTAAAACATGCAGATAAAAACACCTTCACTACTTCATTTCTTTCATAAATAGAGAATCTTTCACTCAATAGGCGGTGCTCCGGTCGCAGGATGATGACGTCACAATTGTCACATGAGCATGTTCATCCATATATCCTATAGAGCTAGATCACACGTGACATCATCACCCTGCGCCAGGAGCAGTTCCTGTTGAGTGAAATATTCTCTATTTAGGAAAGAAATAAGATGCCATTGGTGTTTTTATTTGTTTATTTTAGTTATATAGGAAAAGTATAATGTTTTAAGCGATGTTTATCTTATTAGTCAAGGATCCTTTTAAGAGTTCCAGGTGACTTGCAAGACGTATACACAACAAACCTCCCACCAGGCATAATCCTTGAAAGACATAATGTGTGCATTAGTTACGTAACATTAAACGATAAAAGGGCCAATGAAAACCAAATGGCACAGTCAGTAAGCTGCATAAATTGACTCTGTTATTGTCGTTGCAATATAACTATCAACCTAAATAAGTGTATCAAGAAGTATATTCAAGCTGATGCCTTTCTTTAGTCATCCATTGTGTTCATGACTTCATTATTGTTATCATTATCTGACTATTATGCAATGCAAGTGCTTTCTCCATGGCCACTAAGTATAGCATGTACAGTACTGCACTATATAACAATCTTCTGTATTTACAAAGCTAGCTGTTTTATCAGGATTATGGGGCTATTGACCTTTTACTTTTGCAGAGACTTTGTTAAAACAATATATAAATCATGTTTTTAAAGTAATTATGCTAGTAATATGAGGATTTATAGCTGATCGTGGGTGCTGTGGATAATTTAATGCAACATTTCACTTTGTGTGTCCTTCCCTCTCCCTCCTGCCTTCTCCAGATTGAGTTTTTCCAGGAAGCTCGTAAGCAACGACGATGATGTCATATCCTAACTCCTTACAAGGTATACTTTGACCATCACGGCCGGCCCCGCCCCTGCTCCTCCTCCTCCTCCAATCACGGACCTCGGCTGTTTGTCGTGTGAGGTTTGATTGCGAGACACGCGATCGCGCTGCGCATAAGATGTGGCGTAACGGCCGACGGAAGGGATGCTTGAGCCGCTGCTGAGCTCCAGGTGAAGGAACCTATTCGGGGACAGAGGGGCATTATGGGAATCGGAGTCTTAATTGCTCAGAATCTGCCCTGTAGTTCCACGGAATAGCGGAACGGCCGCGAAACACAGACCTTCACCTTCCCAACAAAGGTCCTACTGTATTTGTTGGGGTTAGGCCACAAGAACGAACATGAACTCCTTTTGACTGATGGTGAAATTGTTCCGGCGTCGCAGTTTGACATGTTAATTTGTAGTGTTGTTGATATCGAAAGTATACGTTTGGACTTTTGTTTTTGTCTTTTGAAGAAAAGAAACGTAAATATATATCGATCATTGCCTGCCACTTTTGTCCGCCCGACAAAACAGGCAAACTCGGCAGTTTAGAAACTGTCTAAACTTACAATGGAAATGTATTTTTCCTGATCATATTGCTGAAATACAATTCACCTGCCACCCCCCCCCCCCCCCCCCAGGCATGTCCATGTCCATGTATTCCACATCAATTGATTCCATTGATTCCACGACATCAATGGTGAGTTGGATGCAAAACAACACAAAAAGTCTGCTTACGTTTACAAACTTGGCAACCATTAATCTTACCGGTATAGGTATTGATTTCACATATATTGTTTATACGGTAAATAAATGTATATGGCTGAATTGGTTAAATGTACACACTGTCATGGCAAACTGATATGTACAGTGGTATAGTGGTATATATAAAGTAAGAAAATATATACGATAGATGTTTGGATGGATGTTGAAATCATTGTGTGTGAATTTGAATTGTCTTGGGGCACGGTGGCACCGTGCTCAATGTGCCTCACGGTTAGAAGGTCCCGGTTCGATTCCCGCTAGGGCCGCTGTGGGTGCTGCAGGCGTGTCTGCTCTTCCACGCCATGAATGCCCATACCCGAGGTGGGGGTTGGTGAAGGGGCCTTTTTCCCCGTGTCCCCTAGGGTGGGTCCGCGTCACGGTTCCGACGGTCACGGTTCCAACGGTCACGGTTCCGAGGGTGCACGAATCCGAGGGGGCACGGCTCCGAGGGCAGCAGGGGCGAAATCCAAAAGCGACCTCGCCCGCGGCGCGCCCGCTTTCACAAAAACGGGCGCCCGTTTTCAAAAGCGGGCGCCCGGCAGGACCTATGGGCAGGACAAGGTTTCCTGCGCGCAATTATCGCTATCCCCCCCCCCCCCCCCCCCCCCCCCCCACACACACACACACACACACACACACACACACACACACTCCACCACTCTGCGTAACAATAACAGATTGTGAACTTGCAGAGCCGCTATTTACCATATGCACTGATTCTCTCTCTCTTTCCATCTCTCTCTCTCTCTCTCTCTCTCTCTCTCTCTCTCTCTCTCTCTCTCTCTCTCTCTCTCGATTGCTAATAAAATAAATGACTATGCTGTTCTAGTGTTCTATGCATATGCAATGTTACACCGTTTATAGATCTGTTATACCGTTTGTAGATCAATTATAGGCAGTCGGGTTATTGCTTTGCTTTGGACGGACATTAAATTTAAATAGTGCCAAAAAAATTACAAATAGCCTACACAGCAATATATGCAATTTAATAGCGTAATGGCGTACCTGATTGTCATGGCACGGGTTGTAATTCATGCCGTTGTTGCGCACAGGACAAATGTATAAAAAATCTCACTGCGTTTAGGTCAGGCTTGCACAGTTAACTTTGCAGTAGGCATATTTTTTTTCGCATAGGCCTAAAGTTTATAAAGTTACAACCTCACTCATTTCACACTTTCACACAGAAGCGCGGTGGTCTCTCTCTCTCTCTCTCTCTCTCTCTCTCTCTCTCTCTCTCTCTCTCTCTCTCTCTCTCTCTCTCTCCTCTCTCTCTCTCTCTCTCTCTCTCTCTCTCTTTCTCTCAAAAGCATTGTGCAGCGTGTGTGTGTGTGTGTGTGTGTGTGTGTGTGTGTGTGTGTGTGTGTGTGTGTGTGTGTGTGTGTGTGTGTGTGCGCGCGCGCTGCGCTGCTGTTTCAAGACAGCCTGATATCGCATTGTATCGCATGGCTCGTTAGCTGTTTTTTGCGTCTCTGTATTGTGGAATACATCCATACGCAGTTTGATACTAAACGATTCATTATTTAATGTGGAGAAATCCTGTTATTTTACATGTAACTCAATGGTTGACAAAGGCAGTTTGGCAGAGTGGTGAGGGTTGTCATAAAGTTATTATTATGGCTCTACCCATCATGGACCCCTAAATGAATATTTGACTGTGTGGATGTCCATCTGAAATATATTTTTGTGTGAGCTTGCAGATGGGCTTGAAAATAGCCCATTGCATCTACAAGCTCACACAAAAATAGGCCTAGGCATATATTTTTAATGTTGCCAAAAAGCTATAGCATACTTTTTGTTGTTTTTCCACATAATTATAGGTATTTAGGCTATTAAGTATTTCATTGCAATTGCTCATGATATTTGCATAGAAATACCCCCACAGAGGCTCTCTCTCTCTCTCTCTCTCTCTCTCTCTCTCTCTCTCTCTCTCTCTCTCTCTCTCTCTCTCTCTCTCTCTCTCTCTCTCTCTCTCTCTCCCCTCCATTTGGAACCATTTTACGCACGGCCAAAAGAGAGACAATTCCGTATTTATATTTGTTTAAGCAACTGATGAATCATGTAAACTGCTGGTTGAGGGCTCCAGGGACCATGCAGTCTTCTAGGATTCGACCACGTCTATCAGCTGTGACTGCCTGGTAGCGGGCCTAACGACACATCCTTGCACTGCGTAAAATGTGCTCTCTCCATTTCCAATTGCATATTTCCTTATTATCGGCCACATTATTTGCTTACTTTGCTTGAATCGAGCATGTAAGAAAATGTCGCTATCACAGCAGGAGGCCATAATCCTATTGCTATAGACGCAGACAGTGCGCTTTATTTTGCCAGGTATGTGAAGCCTCATTCAAATCCCAAAATGCAACAAAGACTCGCATTTTAGGCTGCTTGATTTTGATATGGTGCAGGTGGAAATGCATTCCACGTAGCAAATAAAGGAGAACCGTGGAGAGGAGAAGTTGCAGAAGGGGTATTTTACGCAGCGGTAAGATGGTCCGTTATTAGGCTATAGAAAGGAGACCTCTGTCTGTCTGTCTGTCTGTCTGTCTGTCTGTCTGTCTGTCTGTCTGTCTGTCTGTCTGTCTGTCTGTCTGTCTGTCTGTCTGTCTGTCGGTGGGTCTTTCTTCATCTTGTTTAAATGTCAATAGATACTGCAAAGTTAACTGTGCAAGCCTGACCTAAACGCGGTGGGATTCTTATACATTTGTCCTGTGCGCAACAACGGCATGAATTACAACCCCGTGCCTTAGTGGCAATGAATCAGGTACGCCATTACGCAATTAAATTGCACATTAGCCTATGCAGTAGGCGTAGGCGTATTTGTATTTTTTATTTTTTTGCGCTAACAATCACACCAATGGATTTCGCACCCACTGCCTATAATGGATCTATAAACTGTATAACAGATCTATAAACTGTATAACATTGCATATGCATATGAGAGAGAGAGAGAGAGAGAGAGAGAGAGAGAGAGAGAGAGAGAGAGAGAGAGAGAGAGAGAGAGAGAGATCAGTGCGTAGCGGCTCACAATGTGTTGTTGATACGCAGACTGGTGGAGTGTGTGCGTGTGTATGTGTGTGTGTGGGGGGGGGGGGGGGGGGGGGGGGCACGTGTAGCGCAATAATTGCGCACGGAAACCTTGTCCTGCCGGGCCGCGTATCACAGACCCGGCCGTCGGAACCGTGCCCCCTCGGAACCGTGCCCCCTCGGAGCCATGCCCCGTCGGAACCGTGGGTCGTCGGAACCGTGAGTGGACCCCCCCTAGGGTGGATACCCTCAGAAAAAAAACATGCTGTAATCCTGGACTCTAAACTGCCTCCCCCTGGCCAGCCGGGGCGCCTGATGGTGAGGACTGGAACTGGTTGGAATAACGTGTTCCTTCCCACGCGCCATGTCCGACCCCTGTCAGGTGAAAAGAAGGCAGCTTGGACTCCTCATGCATTGAAGGAAGCATGAGGCCAGTCCACTGCCTCCCCCAGGTTGGCGGAGGGTGTGTAGAGCCCAGGATTACATTAGGAATTGGCACTGGGTGACAAAATCGTGGGGATAAAAAAACATTGGATTGTCTTCAAAACATTTAGAAAAATACATTTCTAAATTTGTCTAGAGAAAGATATGGTCAATCCTTGTAGTATGTTATTGTACACCGTAATAAAACGGATCCAGAGAACAAAGTCTGTTCAAATCCAGACAAGAAGGGAGAATAATACTGTAATGTGGGAGTGAACTTTCAAACCGTATTTCTCCTAAATGACCTGGCATTTTGCCTGCGCTTGGTGAGATCAACCCTTTAAGACAGGGGTTTTCAACAGGTGGTCCGGGGACCACCAGTGGTCCATGAAAGCATTCCAGGTGGTCCCAGCTAAGTTGGTTAACCAGATGTAACTCTTGGGAACGTAAAAATGAAACCAAATGGACCCTTGCGGGTCCATTTGGTTTCATTTTTACACTCTCAAGAGTTAAAATATTCACCATTTTAATTAGCCCTAAGTCTACACAACTAGAGAATGTAGAAGATTAATGGTCATTTGTATCTGTATGTTGGACTGTTTGGTTTCCCCAAATCCAGTCTGGAATTGTGGACAAAAGCAAATAAATCTTTAATATCATCAAATGGTGGTCCTCCGTGGCTCAAATCCTGAATAAATGGTGGTCCGTGAGATGAAAAAGGTTGAAAACCCCTGCTTTAAGAGAAGAGGGAGTGAGTCGACAAAAATAACTTTTTTTTTTGTTTCCATCCAAGGCACCCCTGAATTATATACTGTATGTCATTACTTAGCGGTATGTCATTATATAGCAGTTGCTCCCAAACCTTTTTTTTTTTTTTTTTTTTTTTTTTACCTGTGACCCAAAAGAGAGATTTGTATCTCTATCCAGAACGAAATGAGTGAAACTCGCTACAACTTAAACATTTGATTTTGTGTTTTTGATTTTTGGTTGCTCATTGATCATCAAATGCTATTTCAATGTGACTAAATGAGACTGTATCGGTAATATGTGCCAACAGATTATAGCTGTAGGTTTGATAATCTGATTGCCCCTGTGAGTGATTGTGTGTGTGTGTGTGTGTGTGTGTGTGTGTGTTGGGTGTGTGTGTGTGTGTGTGGTGTGTGTGTGTGTGTGGTGTGTGTGTGGTTGTGTGTGTGTGTGTGTGTGTGTGCGTGCGTGCGTGCGTGCGTGCGTGCGTGCGCGCGTGTGCGTGCTTATGTGTGTTCGACAAAACAGGTCCGCAAAATTGCAAGCCATATCGACTTCTAAACGGAGCGTTTGGCTGTAATACCACAGTATAATAAAAGCGATCTCGTAAATCCCGTATAAGGAATTAATTTAAACGTGCAAATGGAACACATCCAGTGTGTGTTCTCATCGCAATCTGGCCATGAGAATGAGAACGGATTATCCATGGAAAAAACGTACAGTTCCATAATAACCCATACAATAAGTGTGACGACACCCAGAATGATTCATCATCTTAAAGGCCTACATTATTCCCTGCATATGCGTTCGCTTTGTTCCCCCAAAGGAAATCATCATCTTACATTCAATTCAAAACTATACAATGTATATAGATCTACCCCCCCTCGGTGATGAGCTTTTTTCCCCCTGTGCCCCATTTGAAAATGTCAGCACAATAATGAGGTTCTAAAAAAACGGAAACATAATTAGGTTCAAGCTGTGTCTTTCTGATTGTAGCCTATAGACCTGATCAGAGCTGCATGGTTTGAAGTGAATCTCTGTTAGACCATCGCAAGTTAAGGCAAACACGACAATGACGACAACGTTCAAATACTTTAAAAGTGAACACATGTAACTTCACGAATAAATGTGGTCTTTGTGTCCAATGTCCATTCATGAATTCCGCTGTGTCGATGTTGTCGAAACCCCCGATGCGATTGTTCGAAGGATTTCTTGCCTCACGCAGTGTTTGTAAAGCAAACGTGTGCGAATAAATTGATACATGTCAATGTTAATATCTTTACAATGTTTTCATCTGGTTTTCTAGTTCAGCAACTTGTGACTTGCAGCAGAAACGGGGGGCGGATGTAACATTTTCCAATTGGGGGGCAGGAGAAAATGGTATGGGTACGGCTTTTTGGTATATTTCTGGGTTAGATGTTTAAAGAGGTGCGTTGCTTCCGACCAAAAGGCCGATAATCTCTGCCGATAATAGGCCACCGATTGGATGGTCAAAATGTCCAGGATTTTTGTCAGACACATGTGGCAACCCTACGTAAGTGACAAGTAATAGTGAACCCTAAATGAGTCAGCTAGTTTGCAGGTAGTTTGAGGATCCAATTGAGTTATAGATAGGGCACACTTTTTTACTACTTTTGCCATATTTTGCACATAAAGGGTGATCAATAGCTGATTCATGAAAACAACGTGAGTTACCTGTATGTGGTTTCTTCTGGGCAGGTGATGTATACTGTATGTCCCCTATAGCAGGGGTTTTTAACAGGTGGTCCTTGAGAATATTCCAGGTGGTCCTCGGCTAAGTTGGTTAACCAGATGTAACTCCTGAAAGCGTAAAAATGAAACCAAATGGACCCTTATGGGTCCATTTGGTTTCATTGGGGAGTCAGTGAGTTATCAGAGGAGAAGGTGAGTGAGTGAGTGAGCAGGGGCGGATTGGCCATCTGCAGTACAGGGAGTTTTCACGGTGGCCTGCGCCACCTAGTGGCCTGGACAGGTTTTTTTTTTCTTTTTTTTTTCCAGGGCAGGCCAGGGCGCCAGGCCCAGGCCAGGCAAACTAGTGTTTCTATCCTTCAAAAAAGAAAAGATGTCCTACACCAGAGCCTTCAAGTAGGAGAGTGGCCATATTCACATTCACTCCTGTGCGCCAGGGCGCTGCCTCGCGCTGCTGGAGGCAGTGTTGCCAACTGCCAAGATCCAAAATGCACTAGTGGCACTAGAATGTGCTAGATGGAACATACAGGTCAAAATGACCATTAATCGTCTACATTCTCTAGTTGTGTAGACTAAGTTGGGCTAATTCACATGATGAATATTTTAACTCTTGAGGGTGTAAAAATGAAACAATTCATTTTTACGCTCTCAAAGAGGTGGCCTGGCACCTGGGGGGGTGCCAGGCCACCCCCCCAGGGTGGCCTGGCAAAGGCAAAATTGTCCTGGTGGGAAAATATGTGCCAATCCGCCCCTGTGAGTGAGTGAGTGAGTGAGTGAGTGAGTGAGTGAGTGAGTGAGTGAGTGAGTGAGTGAGTGAGTGAGTGAGTGAGCCTATACTTCATCCATGCGTAGTGCAATACAATTCTGTGTGTGGGAACCAACACACGGGCACCGGTCGCGAGGACGTCCCACATTAACATATGTGGATATACTCAAGACAGACGCAGGAGCACGGAGCACCAGTGAGCTGGCTGGATGTATGGAGAACCGGGACGACTGGAAGCGACGATGGAAGGCTCGTCTGAGGACGACCTAAGAAGAAGTGTTGCGGCTTGCGATCTGCCAGAGGCTTTTAGAGACAGAGTTACACCATTTCCGTTCACTTCATGGGACAAGTCCAATGGCGGCTGCTATAGCACCTCATTCACGAAGTGACATTACCGTGAATGTCACTTTGAAGATATTACTGTGAGACTGTAACTTGGTGCTATTGGGAAGTACAGTATAGGCACAAATGCATTGGACTCAGGCAATAGCCCAGCTTTAATGACTTTAAATTAAATCCCTTAATTTTATGTATTTTTTTTTAATAATAGTGCATCATACACATTACAGATACTTTAGTTCTATGATAAATAAAGAGGATAAAACACAGGGGCGTGGCGCAGGCTGGTGCCGGAGGTTTGCACATGCTCAGTGTAAACAGGAACTGCTATGGTGGAATGTTCCAGCAGAGGCGCTAGAGTTACTGACCCTGAACTGAAATAATGCAAAAATAATATAAAAAAGAGAATACTCTAATGCTTTCGTCTTTAGTTTAAATATTATGTCATTTTAACTACTGTGTGGAGGGAAAAAAAGCTGTTTATAACAGACTGAAAGACAAGAGCAAGTAACCTACATTTACTGAATGGAAATGTTTTGTACATTGTTCTTTTGTACATTTTCTGATATGTTCAACGTTTATTTTTGTGAAATGAAATGAAACCAAATGGACCCTTGCTCGCAAGGGTCCATTTGGTTTCATTTTTACGCTCTCAAAGAGTTACATCTGGTTAACCAGCTGTCCCCTCCCCCCCCCAGGGTGGCCTGGCAAAGGCAAAATTGTACCGGTGGGAAAATATGTGCCAATCCGCCCCTGGCTTACTGGTAGTCGGAGAGAGGCTTTGTGCGACCACATCGATGCCGCGGGAGGCGCAGTAGTATGGCAGGTGTTTATTACATGGAGCACATGTAGGCCATGCCCCCTTGTAGCCTTACTGCCCTTAAACTAATGAAAAATCCAAATGTCCTGAGGGTCACTGTGCACATGTATGCACACAGGCCTGGCGCATTGCACCGCTCCGCTCCACTGTCTTTCGCTGAGGCAGGAAGCCTTTCATTTGCCTCCCTGCGCGTCTCCATCTCAGAGTAATTAAATATAGAGAGAACACCCTGAGGAAATCTTGAGGCGAAATGGACATAGTGGCCAAAGTTGAGAATGCAGTTTGAGAGCATGGGGCCAGTAACATGAACGCGCAATAGTAGGGCGGGTCATACTTTTTTTATTTTTGAAATTCAAAATGCTTGGGTGCCTATTTTATGTTTTTGGGTATGGGGAATTCAAATATGATATTCTTTTTTTGATTGGACAAACCCTAGCTACATCTATTTGCATTTCTATATCAGTAATTGTATCGATTTTACCTCAATTATGAGATTTAAAATCTAAAGGAAATTCTAACATGTGGGGTGTCTAAATTATGTGTTTTTTGATGGAGAATTCAAATATAACATTGTTTTTGGGATAGAATAAGTCTAACCTACATTTTTCTGTACTTTGAAATTGCAAATTTTGCCCGCTTTTACCTATTTTTTAGGATTTTAAATACATAAAGGAAATCATTTATATCAACAAAGCCAAATCAAATTAAGCTATTTATTAACAATCCAAGTGCAGATATATCTAAATAAAATTGATGATCAATCACAGTATCACTTTCTGAACAAGTCCTGCTTTGACTCAGCCATACACATCAGCCGATCTTCGGAGCCCTGATTCCTTCATCCCTTAGCTTCTAGGTAGAGTAGAAGCCAAGTCAGTTTGACCACCCTTCCAATGCTTTGAGTGTGGCAAGGCCAGTTAGCCTCCTCCATGGGGGTTTTGATTGATGGTCTTAATCTTTGAGGTGTTTATTGCACAGGTGAGATACTCTGACACACCATGCTGGGAGCATCATATTTGCGTGCTCTGGTCCTTTGCCCCTGATGGCCTGGATTCTCTCCACTCCCTCAACCATTTCATCCTGATCCTTTGGCACAGCAGTGTTTGAAGGATGGCTTCATTGTGATCACAACAAGCAGATCTAGCAGTTGGCATCACAATGCCCAATACATCCTTCCTCTGGGACAGTCCAGTCCAGTCATGAAAATATTAGACCACCGTTGTTATGGTGGTCTAATAATAGGGTGGTTTAATAATTTCTCCATGACTGTAAAAATAATGGTGTATTCAGCAATGCACTTCAGATTTGTCAGATGCAGATGATTCTTTACTTTCACCATGCTTTGACATTCAGAGTCTGAGATATCTTTTTGTTGCAATGAGCCAGCAGCTGTGGTTTACTGACCCATTCAGAGCCAGCCTTGCAGCTAGGAATCACTATCCCTGACTGCATAAACCATTCTATAGCCATAGTGTTGATCAGTCAAGATCTTTCATCTTTAATGACCTTGTCAGACAGATCGATCAGTTAGGGGCCAACAAAGATGATGGATTGAAGGTCCTAGGCAGCAAAAGTTTCACTTGGCCTGTGACAAGTCCCAGAGAAAGGAGGTATGGGGAATTGTGATGCCAAGCTGCTTGCCGTGCCCACACAGTGGAGCCATCATGAAGCCATCCTCCAAAAACATCTCAAGAATCAGAATGAGATGATTGTGGGGAGGGAGAGAATCCTGGCCATCAGGGGATAAGAAGACTGAGACACTCAGGTGAGAGACGGCAATGAAAAGAACCAGAAAAACATATCCAACATTGGTGGATTGATTATCTGATAAAAAGGTGTCTTTGACCTGAACTGAAGACCTTTATCAACCCCCATGGAGGTGCCTAACTGGAGCACATTCAGCACATTCAAAGCATTGAGAGAGGGTGGTCAACTGGTCATAGTGGCTTCCGCTGTACCTGCTTCTCTCAAGAAAAGAGGGATGGAGGAATCAGGGCTCAGGAGAACTTGTTCAGTGATTTTCAGTGATACTGAAAATTGATCATCAGAATTTTATTCAGTGATATATGCACTTGAATTTTTAATAAATAACTTTGATTTGACTTTGTCAACATAAAATATTTCCTTTAAGTATATAAAAATCCTAATCCTGCTGAACGGATAAGGACAAAATGATTTAGGGAGTGGAGAGAATCCAGGCTCATGGAGGTGGCTAACTCAAAGCATTGAGAGGGTGGTCAAAATGGTGACTTAGCTTCTACTCTACCTACTTCTCTCAGGAAAAGAGGGATGAAGGAATCAGGGCTCAGAAGATCGGCTGATGTGTATGGTTGAGTCAAAGCAGGACTTTGGACGCTCAGAAAGTGATACTGTGATTGATCATCAATTTTATTCAGATATACCTGCACTTGAATTGTTTATAAATAGGTTAATTTGATTTGACTTTGTTGATGATTTCCTTATGTATTTAAAAATCCTAAAAATATGTCAAAACGGGCGAAATGTGCAATTTTGAAGTACAGAAAAATGTAGGTTAGACTTATTCTATCCAAAAAACAATATTATATTTGAATTCTCCATCAAAAAACACATAATTTAGACACCCCACATGTTAGAATTTCCTTTGGATTTTAAATCTCATAATTGAGGTAAAATCGATACAATTACTGATATAGAAATGCAAATAGATGTAGCTAGGGTTTGTCCAATCAAAAAAAGAATATCATATTTGAATACCCAAAAACATAAAATAGGCACCCAAGCATTTTGAATTTCAAAAATAAAAAAAGTATGACCCGCCCTAGCGCATTAGGCTCCGCCCCCTCCATAGCTCCAATCAAGGCAAAGACAATCTGTCAGCGACATGATCAGTGCTGTGAAGGCCTTCAAAGCAAAAGTCTCATTTTACATGCAACAGGTAAAAAAACAAGAGACTGCAGCATTTTCCTTCAATGAGGAAGGTGTTGGAAAACAATGCAGAGGCAGTTGATGTGTTGGATGTGGATAAATATTGTGACCTACTGTCCAAGCTTGGGCAGGAATTTGAGGACAGGTTCAAAGATTTTGGTGAACTGGAGCCCTGTGTGGCATTCATTGCTAACCCTTTAATGGAGGTAGATGTGAGTGTAATATCAGGGCAGATGGCTGACATGTTCAATGTTAATGCATTTGAAATGGAATGGAGATTATTAATCTCCAAAATGATGTGCAGGTAAAAGCACAACACAGAATTCACAACATTGAAAGTGAGTGCTTTATTTGGCTCTACTTTTCTTTGTGAATCTGCATTCTCTGATATGAATGTGATCAAATCCAAACTAGGTAGAACTAGGTGACTGATGATCATTTTTTATGACTCTATAAGAGTGAACCTGAGTGGATACACCCCAGCGTTCAAGTGTCTTGCCTCTCATTAGAGGAGAATGCAAAATGTGAATGCACTTTTGAAAAAAAAAAAAGCTAAAAGTGAAGTAGCTCTTGGCCCTCAGATTTTTTCAAAGTAGCTCTAAAATGAAAAAACGTTGGAGACACCTGCTCTAAGGTCTCCATCCCCCTGATTTGCCACAGGGCCGATCTAGCCAACCCTACTAGGGTGGGCTGGAAGAATGGCAGGGTCTATGGGCACCTCCAAAGTTTTTCATACGAAGCAGGGTTTTCTCTCTTTTGACACCAGGGCCCACTATTTATTCGGCATTTGAGCCACAGACCCCAAACTAAAGATTTATTTTGCTTTTGACCACAATACTAGGTTGGATTTAGTAAACAAAACAGTCAAACATACAGATCAAAATGACCATTAATCTTCTACATTCTCTAGTTGTGTAGACTTGGGGCTAATTCACATCATTAATATTTTGAACTCTTGAGAGTGTAAACATGAAACCAAATGGACCCGCAAAGGGTCCATTTGGTTTCATGTTTATGCTCTCAAAGAGTTACATCTGGTTAACTAACATTCCACCATTTAGCCCGGGGTCCACCTGGAACCCTCTCAAGGTCCCTAGTGGTCCACTAGTTGAAAACCACTGATATTACCTTTGATTGGGTGGGCAGGATGCACATTCGGGTGGGCTGTGTCCACACCATTTTCAACATAGCATTATAATATATGTTTTGTAGATGTTGCCGCCCCCCCCCCCCCCCCCCCCCCCACACACACACACACACATCTTGATGTCATCATGATGTGTTTTACCATATTATCTTTTTTCAGACCTCCATTCTTAGGAACCACAGATATTTTTCCACTACTTCTTGGATCGAGATATTGTACTTTAATGACATTTTTTACACTCATTTGAAAATTGTAGTTACTGGTAACTATATATTTTGATTTTCTTGTATTACAAAACATATATTCCCATTTCTCTTTTTTTTTGTTTGTTTGTTTTCTTTGTTTTACTTCCAGTACATTTCAATACCAATACCTTTGTACACTTTTAAGTGTTGTCTGGCTAATAAGCCAAACTGAATCAGCTGTGCACTTCCTACTTCCAGAAAGTAGGGCTGGCCAATCAGGACACGGTATGCAAATGTGAGCAACAAAATGCGTCAAAAAAGAATCCGAACCAAGAGTGTTTGAGGCTCGCCCAGAGGAAAGGACAATTAGCTCTTCTCTAAGCCCCACCCTTTGGGGTGGGGTTTGCTCACTGTCCAATGGCAATCCAAGTACTTTAGCAACTGTTGCTATCCAGGTCAAGCTTTCCTCTTCCAACGTGCCTATTGGACAAGACCGGATTGGGGAGGGGCTTAGTGAAGAGCTAATTGGACACACATTTTTATTCCAGACCCATACCACAGGTCAATGTTATCAGTCTATTAGCCAGGCTATTTCTATATTGCAGTGTCCTCAAGACACTGGCTTACAGTACGTCAACTAGTTATTGTATTACAAGAAACGTGCAGATGGGATGTTGCAGTGGTAATTCTACTTCTACTGGTAAAACATTGGAGTATTTTCCTGGTAATACTGGGAGTATATTTGCTACAAAATAGTCAGTCCCTCCCTGGGCGATGGCAGGTGAAAGGCCTGCTCTCCCGAGCCCCAAATCATCCCAGTAGTGTGTAGGTAACTGACTTCATGCGCGCTGTTCCATCAGAATGCTATTTTCCTCTGCATCTCAATACCCACCCCTCCAAGCCATGCGGTCTGCAGTATACCAATTTAGCTGTCAGCCGGCTGACATTTCTCCGCATTCACCCTCCTCCTCCCTCCACACCACCCAGCCACCACATGGCTGAAAAGGTGAGAGAAAAGGTTCTTCTAGCAGATATGATGATCCGTTGCAGGGGCGGATCTAGGCATGTGCATGGGGGGGGGGGG
>CM076988.1:222098-246110 GCA_039105355.1 Benthosema pterotum
TTTCCTCCTATGACAGTGGTTTTCAACCATTGGACCCAGGCTAAATGATGGACAGTTGGTTAACCGATGTAACTCTTTGAGAGCGTAAAAATGAAACAAATGGACCCGTAAGGGTCCATTTGGTTTCATTTTTATGCTCTCAAGAGTTAAAATATTCATCATGTGAATTAGCCCAAGTCTACACAACTAGAAGAATGTAGAAGATTAATGGTCATTTAATGGTCATATTCTATTCCAGGCGAGCATCTAGCGCATTCTAGTGCATTTTGGAAGTGCCACTAGTGCATTTTGGATTTTGGCAGTTGGCAACACTGGGTAGAAGATATGGAACTATATCAGTGCTGTCGGTGGAAACCTCAGGGAATGGAGAAAAGAATTCGTCCTGGGCGCTGTTCCAGTATTTAATTAATAGTTCAACGTGCCGTCCCAATCTTAGCTAGCTTGTCATTATAGACAGGAATGTTCAAAAATAGACATTTCAAAATCTTTTAAAGACTAGATCTGGCCCCAAGTTGTAGAACATGGCCTACTTGCGTGTGAGTAGAGAAAGTGACCGGAGAGCAATTACCCTGACACCTCTAGGAGATAATACTCATGACAATACGTATAAAGGTCTCTTGATTACATCAGCATTACCGCATTACAGCATTAACACCTAAACCAATGAAAACATGAAATTCCATAATAAAGAGAGTTGCAGTAATCTATTCGGGGGATATGACCACTACCATCTGGTATTACCATTTCCAGATCATGAGTGGAGAGAAAACGTTTTATTTTACTGATTTGCCTTAATTGGAAGAATGCACCTTTAGAGAGGGACATGTGGTCACCCCAACAGGTACACTGAATCAGTGTTGCCAACTGCCAAAATCCAAAATGCACTAGTGGCACTTCCAAAATGCACTAGAATGCGCTAGATGCTCGCCTGGAAGGGAATATGACCATTAAATGACCATTAATCTTCAACATTCTCTAGTTGTGTAGACTTTGGGCTAATTCACATGATGAATATTTTAACTCTTGAGAGTGTAAAAATGAAGCCAAATGGACCCGTAAGGGTCCATTTGGCTTCATTTTTACGCTCTCAAAGAGTTACATCTGGTTAACCAATTATCATCATTTATCCTGGGGACCACTGGTTGAAAAACCACTGTCATAGGAGGAAAAATGGTGAAAAATGAGGGTTTTATCTCTGGCGCCTGTCAATCAATTTCACCCAACTCACCAGCCAAAAAGCACTAGATTTTTCCGCCAGGAGTTTTTCACTAATTTTGGCGCTAGGGGGGGGGGGGGGGGGGGTCTGAAGCGACAAATGCGTCAAGTTGGCAACACTGCACTGAATTCAACGCGAATGCTTTCTTTCCCACCGCTGGCAACAGCAAACAAGCCTCCTAAGTCTCCGCTAGAGCCGCAGGGCTTATATAGCCTCTCCGTGTTCGGAGGAAGTGGACGATCCGATATCACGTCGCCGGTATAGGCCCATACGGAGCGGCCAGGATGCGACCACGGCCGGATCTAGCCAGCCCTACTAGGGTGGGCTGGAAGAATGGCAGGGTGTATGGGCACCTCCAAAGTTTTTCATACGAAACAGTGGTTTTCTCTCTTTTTGACAGCAGGGCCCACTATTTATTTATCGGCATTTGAGCCACGGAGGAGGACCACCATTTGAGGGCATTTTAGCCCCACAGACCCCCCAAAATAAAGATTTCTTTTACTTTTGACCACAATACTATAGGTTGGATTTAGTAAACAAAACAGTCAAACATACAGATCAAAAGGACCATTAATCTTCTACCTTCTCTAGTTGTGTAGACTTGGGGCTAATTCACGTGACGAATATTTGAACTCTTGAGAGCGTCAACATGAAACCAAATGGACCCGCAAGGGTCCATTTGGTTTCATGTTGACGCTCTCAAAGAGTTACATCTGGTTGACCGACATTCCACCATTTAGCCTGTGGGGACCACTGGAACCCTCTCGAGAACCACTAGTGGTCGGTCCACTGGTTGAAAACCACTGATATTACCATTGATTGGGTGGGCAAAGACGGTTGCACATTTGGGTGGGCTGTGTGTGCCCACCCCCGCCCCCCTCTAGATCCGACCCAGGATGCAAGAGGGCGCCCCCACCCCCACCCCCCTCTCTCGCCCCCCCCCCCCCGTGGCCTCCTTGTCTGCGCAGCCGGGAGCAGGAGCAGTGACCTTTGCGGTTGCATCGGTTCCTCGGCTGCATGGCTATCTCCCATTGAGTCCTGACCCTCGATTCGAGTTTCGTTCACTACAGTAATTTCCGACACTAGATTCTAGTTATGACACTAAATTATAGTTTCTGATGCTAGGATCTACTTTTGACACTAGAATCTACTTTCTGATGCTAGAATCGAGTTTTTGACACTAGATTCTATAGTTTCTGACACTAGATTCTAGTTTTTCTGAAAAATCTGTGTTCCTGTGTCAGTGATGCTGACATATTTCTAGCCAAGGACCACCAGAATGATCCATATTTGGCTGCAGACCCCCCATCTGAAAACATGTTGTTCTCGGGGTTCCCCAGAAGCGAAAAATTGAGATAAGATGTTTGCTTCCAAAATAATGTATTCAGAGATTTGCAGCACATTTTCACAATTTTTTCAAAAATAGCAGAACAACAAGCTCGTGTCGCGCCACTCGGTGGCGCGACATGAGCTTGTTGATCTGCTATTTTTCAACAGAATAAAACACCAGAACGCGTTCAGGACACTAGAGGATATCAAATCCAATAATCACATATATCCCTGAGCCGCGCCGAGGCGCCGCACAATATGGGAGAAAAGACAGGGGAGAAAAAAAAAGAGGCGACGGACGCCCCGAGCTCATTGGTGATATGCTGTGAATAATGGAAGGCCTCTATACCATGAATAACCTCACGCACGCGCACGCACACACACACACACACGCACGCACACACACACACACACACACACACGCACACGCACACACACGTGTACAGACGTACACACATACAGACAGAGACTGTAGGTAGGGAACGATAGACTGCGCATGGCTGGTTTGGGAGTAGATATCATTCTCATATTATTATCATCCCATTCCATGACAACGAGATCTCCCCTTAGCGTGTGTGTGTGCGCGTGTGTGTGTGTGTGTGTGTGTGTGTGTGTCTGTGTGTGTGTGTGTGTGCGTGTGTGTGTGCGTGAGTGTGTGTGCGTGTATCAATTGAAAATCAGCCCGGAATTCTCTCGTAATGGGAGCAGGTGGTGGAGCATTAGTGTATTATTCGCTGCTGATTTGAACGTAGCTTAGCGTACAGCGTACGTCTCTCGCCATTGTCGTAGCTCGATTTTTTTCCCCCCATTCACGGTCGACGACTTTGAAACGCGAAACACGGCCGCGCACGCACGTGCCCCTCCAAAACGAATGCATTGCGAGGAATTGCGTCGTCGCTTGGCTTCACTTGACACTGCTGACTCACGTCGTTACGTGACACCGACTCGCGGAATATAATATACGGCTTGTTGAGAAATCAATTAGGACGGCTTAAAAAGGGGGATGGGACCGACGGAGAATGGCGTTTCTCTATGGATATAGGCCGGGGGTTTTCAACAGGTGGTCCGGGGACCACCAGTGGTCCCTGAGAGGGTTCCAGGTGGTCCCCAGCTAAGTTGGTTAACCAGATGTAACTCTTGAGAACGTAAAAATGAAACCAAATGGACCCTTGCGGGTCCATTTGGTTTCTTTTTTATGTTCTTTATGTTCTTCATTAATTTCATAAAAATGTCCCCAACTGGTGGTCCACGGCTCAAATGCTGAATAAATGGTGGGCCCTGGTGTCAGAAAGGTTGAAAAGCCCTACATTAGATAATTGGCACAGGGGTGAAAAATAGGTTACACAATCGTGGGATAAAAAAAATGTATGAGTGAACAGTGAGTGGGGCCTTTTTTTGATCTGGGTGGCTGTTGGCCTCTGTCATGTAAGTCACGTTATTATCCAGCCCAATGGACTGGTTAATGACACTGAAGTCTATTACGCACACATGCATAAACAGAGGCCTGCGTTGCCAGCGCCAGGAAAGTGTCACCTTGGTGATTTGAATCTCCCCTGCTGAGCTGTGAGCTGCTGCTGCTGTTTTAAAGTCAGAGAAAAAAGTGACAATATACTGTACTTAGTGTTGCCACACGTCCCGGATTTTCCTGATTGTCCCGGATTTTCATGGTCTGTCCGGGAAAAAATAAAATAAATCATGGACACTTGAATGTCCCGGATTTTTATACATGGTCAAAAGTTTTTTTTTTTTTTTTCTTTTTTTTTTTTACATGGCCAAAACTACAGACCGCAACTAACTATGAGTATGATAGTCCTATTAAAATTGTAGCGTGTCTGTACGTACCAGTGTTGCCAACTTGGCACATTTGTTGCTATATTTACCACTTTTCCAGACCCCCCTACCGCCAAAATTACTGGAAAAAACTCCTGAATCTAAATCTGTTCATCTAAAGATAACTGCGATGAGAAAAATGAAAACTGGACTGCTCCAGAAAGAGTTGGAAATGAATGGTTAAGTAGCCTATAATTATTAATCTGATATGTAGAAGAGTAATACAATAATGAGAGCAGTAACATTTCAGTGTAAAAGTGTGATATATTTCTGGGTTAGATGTTTAAAGAGGTGCGTTGCTTCCGACCAAAAGGCCGATAATCGCCGCCGATAATAGGCCGCCGATTGGATGGTGAAAATGTCCAGGATTTTTGTCAGACACGTGTGGCAACCCTAAATATACTGTATATAAGAGAGTTGAAGTTTGACTCAGCGTATTCATTCAGTATGTGTTCTGCTCAGCTGGGTTAGGCCACTGTTGTGTAAACACCATCATTTTATCCCACGATTTTTGCAACCCATTTTTTCACCGAATGCCAATTTCTAATGTGATCCTGGGCTCTACACACCCTCCACCAACCTGGGGAGGCAGCGGACTGGCCTCATGCTTCCTTCAATGCATGAGGAGTCCAAGCTGCCTTCTTTTCACCTGACAGGGGGGAGTTTCCCTGGTTGGACGTAGCGCGTGGAAGGAACACGTTATTCCAACCAGTTCCTGTCCTCTCCATCAGGCGCCCCGGCTGGCCAGGGGGAGGCAGTTTAGAGTCCAGGATCACTGCATGTTTTTGTGAGGGTATCTACCCTAGGGGACACGGGGAGAACATGCAAACTCCACACAGAAAGGCCCTTTCGCCAACCCCGCCTCGGGTATGGGCACTGATGACGTGGAGGAGCAGACACGCCGCCAGCACCCACAGCAGCGCCCCTAGCGGGAATCGAACCCAGGACCTTCTAGCTGTGAGGCGACAGCACTAACCACTGTGCCACCGTGCCCCCAAGCACTCGTTTTTGTTCGTTTCCAAGTCGAACATTCTTTTGTTGTCGTTGGCTCACTCACTGTTTTGTTATGGTTGCCCTCCATGCTCCCGCTATTTCATCACATTAGCTTCTGCTGCAACTCGCGTTGTGGAGTACCGTTTTTATGTTGTTCACATGAATCATTGAATAGGACGCAGCCAATCATGACTATGTTGCCAATAAAGTCGCCGCTAAAGTCAACTTTACGGTCGCCAGTAGTGGTGGATGCAAATGTTGCCCAGATGCTTCTCAAGCACCTGGCAAACAACGGAATGGTGATTTACTAAGACTGCACAAAACACGTACGGCTAGCTTAGAGTTATAGGCTAGTAGGCTAGTGAAAATCTGTTGCATATGAACTTGATATAATCTATACCAGGGGTTTTCAACAGGTTGTCCGGGGACCACCAGGGGTCCCTGAGAGAGTTCCAGGTGGTCCCCAGCTAAGTTGGTTAGCCAGATGTAACTCTTGAGAACGTGAAAATGAAACCAAATGGACCCTTGCGGGTCCATTTGGTTTCATTTTTACACCCTCAAGAGTTAAAATATTCATCATCTGAATTAGCCCAAGTCTACACAACTAGAAGATGGACAAAAGCAAAATAAATCTTTAGTTTTGGGGTCTGTGGGGACAAAATGTCCTCAAAAGGTGGTCCGTGGCTCAAATGCTGAATGAACGGTGGTCCCTGGTGTCAAAAAGGTTGAAAACCCCTGATCTATACTACCGTATTGTCCCGAATATAAAAACGACTGTGGTTAGAAGACGACCCCCATTTTTGAAGACTAATTTGCGGCAAAAAAAGAACATTCAATGCCAAATAATAGTATAGCCCTCGAATACAATACGCCCTCATTTTTTTATATTTCCATTGGGGGGAAAAATAGTCTTATATTCAGTTACACTTCTAAAAAAAAAAAAAAAAGTGTTTACCAATATCGCTACAATGGAGATGCACTATATGGCTATATGCGTATATAATCTTGCTGTTTTTTTATCTACTTATAGTAGCCTGTGTGTTACTGACTGGCTGACTGAAACACAGGTGAGAGCATAGGTTTGTTTTTTTATAGGTACTCCCAGTGCATACTGAACCTTGAGCCATTTAAGGGACACTTAGGCCTACAGATATATAGTATAATATGGCAAAACACAGCCACAAGATGGCAATGCAAGAGCCTGGAAATGTTGCCCCCGAAGTCTCACTATGCTGTTCAATAATAAGAAGGAAGAATTTCCAAAGCTGGATCCAATGTGTGTAAAAAAACGGAAAAGAGTCCAGTACCATTTATGTACGGAAAGTCATCGGTCACGCAGGTTTCCTCTGACAGCCACTGCTTTTCCCCACAGGCCCGGACTACTGTGTCAACCTACTACTGCTGAAGGAGAGAAGATGAAGGGGAGAGAGAGCAGGGTCGGATCTAGGCATGGGTATGGGGGGGCAATGCCTCCCTAAATGCCCAGACTGCCCCCCCCCCCCCAACCATGATGGCATGCAAAACAACCCAAGATATTTCAAATTAAAGTGCTTCTATTTAAAATGATGTGAAACACTACTACTGCTACTAACTAACTACAGCTGTGTCACCACTAAACCAAACAGCATTTCATCATTGAAAACAGAAAACTCTCTGAGTCAGACCTTTAGCTTTATGCATGCTGCGTGTCTGTTGCAACTTCAACAACAACTGATGTTATTACGGATGCTTTACTTGCCTAATAAAAGTCCTGTAACTGAAAATGGTATGGGGGCGCCCCCATACCATTTTCTCTTGCCCCTCCAACATGTTCTCTTGCCCCCCCCAAAATGGAACATGTTACATCCGCCCCTGAGAGAGAGACGGTAGGTATACCGCGCACCAAGTTCTCTTCCTTTGATCTTTTTAGTCTACTACAATAAAGATTGAACACATACTCTCTCTCTGCTATATGCCGCGCCACACAGCAGTAATCGTATATAGTCTCCGGGGGGAATAAAACAACGTTCCAGTCGCTTCTCTGTCCCCCGTCGACCAGAGCCACTGCTAAGCAGCAGTGTTCTATACCGACTGCAACAGGGCCTCATTGTAAATCTCAACCGTATCTCTTTAACCTTTTCAGGTCGGGAATCCATTTTTTTTTTTTGGATTCTGTATACGGCAGGGCAGGGGTTTTCAACCTGTGGTCTGGGGACCACCAGTGGTCCCTGAGAGGATTCTTGCAGGTGGTTCCCAGCTAAATCGTGGACAGTTGTTAACCAATACCCTTAGAACCCTTATAGATCTGTAACTCTTGAGAGCGTTAAAATGAAACCAAATGGACCCTCACGGGTCCATTTGGTTTCATTTTACACTCTCAAGAGTTAAATTATGTTGAATTATATTGAGTGTCTGAATGACTTCATTTTCAAGAATCTTAGAAAATGTAGAAGAATTGTTATTTTGACCAACGTACGTTTTGCCAGTTTAGCTCTCCTAAATTGTGGACAAAAACATACTTTTGGGTCCAAGAGATTAAACGCAACATCAAAGGTGGTCCTCCGTGGCTAAAATGCTGAATAAATGGTGGGGACCTGGTATCAATATTTTAAAGTTAAATGGTTATGTTTTCACAGATTCTGTTTCTTTTTTAAATGTTGAAATCCTGTACAGGAAAACATGGCATATTTTGGACATAGTTCGAATGGCGATTAATCATGATTAAATTAATTTTGAAGCTGTGATTAATTTGATTAAACATTTTAATCATTCAACAGCCCTAATATATATATATATATATATATATATATATATATATATATATATATATATATATATATATATATATATATATATATATATATATATATATATATATATATATATCCAGAAAACTCGGGTTAGGCCTAAATGTGTTAAGTAGCACTCACGTATAAAAAAAAAAGACCCCTTGGGCAATTGAGCTGCAGTACATGAGCCAGGCCTTATTAGCAAGCCAAACAGTCTGCTGCTCACTGCCCAGCGTAGCTTATAAAAGTCACTTAAATCCCAATAAAAGGTGAGAGGAAATGTGCCGCCTGGACACCTTAATGGGCGCCGGCCTGGACGTGTTGCCGTCTCGTCTTTTCGGTTAATGAACACGCAGGTGTCTAATAATTATTTAGGGGCGGTGGTGGAATAAAAAAAAAAAAAAAAAAGGAGAACCTGGCTCCAACTTGGTCTTTAAAAAATATAGGCTACTGTGGACACTTAGATTTAACTCCGCCTCCACCTCCACTGCCTATTGGCTCCTATAAATTGCGCTGCTCTGTGAGGATTGGACTAAAACTCCGCCTCCACCTCCACTCTATTGGCTCGTTATGAAATTGCGAGACTGCAGCTCGACCCCCCCCCCCCCCCCCCCCCCCCCGCACCCCCACCCACAACACACTAGCATCTGCTTGTCCCGAGCCGCGACGAATGTTTTGACAATAATAAAGTTCCGGGACCGTCTGCAGGGAAAAGCAAGTGTCTGTCTGAAGGGAAACAGCTGCGGCGTCAAAGTCGAAGCCACGTAGAGGGGAAAAAGGCAAAAAAATATATATACAGGTATATACTGTATATATATAGTTATATGTACATTGTCATTTTTCTCTAATACCTTTAACCCAGGGGTTTTCAACCTTTTTGACGCCAGGGACCACCATTTTTCAGGATTTGAGCCACGGACCACCACTTGAGGACATTTTAGCCCCACAGACCCCAAAACTAAAGATTTCTTTTGCTTTTGTCCATCTTCTAGTTGTGTAGACTAATTCAGATGATGAAAATTTTAACTTTTGAGAGTGTAAAAATGAAACCAAATGGACCCGCAAGGGTCCATTTGGTTTCATTTTTACGTTCTCAAGAGTTACATCTGGTTAACCAACTTAGCTGGGGACCACCGGTTGAAAACCCCTGCCTTTAACCAGTCAAAAATTTCACATGTGACTCCTCTTATCCGCTCCCTCCATTGGCTCGCTCCTAGCCCCCAAAACTATGGAATGCACGTCCCATTGCAGTCAGAACCGCAGACTCACTCCCCCATCTTCCATCGTAAAACACAGCTCTTGAGATTCCACCTCGGCCCATAGCACTTTCCAGTACATGTCAGGCCATAGCACTTGTACCAGCCTAGGTAGTTCAAAGGCTCAAATGACAAAGAAATAATGGACCTTGATATGAAAAAGGTTCAAAATCACTGGTATAACACGTTCGCATTTACTGGCTGGTTAACCAGATGTAACTCTTTGAGAGCGTAAAAATGAAACCAAATGGACCCTTGCGGGTCCATTTGGTTTCATTTTTACACTCTCAAGAGTTAAAATATTCATCATGTGAATTAGCCCAACTTAGTCTACACAACTAGAGAATGTAGAAGGTTAATGGCCATTTTGATCTGTATGTTCCAGACGAGCATCTAGCGCATTCTAGTGCATTCTAGTGCATTCTAGTGCATTCTAGTGCATTTTGGAAGTGCCACTAGTGCATTTTGGATCTTGTCCAGGCCACTAGGTGGCGCAGGCCACCGGGAAAACTCCCTGTATTCCAGATGGCCAATCCGCCCCTGACTACTGCACTCAAGAGGCAAATACTGTGCGATTTACAATCACGTGAAAGCTTTATAGTTGCTAGCTAGTTAGTCTACAGATTTATAATGTTAATATGGAACATACAGCACATTAAATGTTGCATTATGATGTACTGTATATTATAGCTTAATTGCCATCCCACCCTTTTACCAGCTGCTACATTAAAGTGATGAACATACATGGAGTAGACACATTACTGTTGCATGGGACACTAATGCATGATGGGTAATGGCCCCGTCATTTTCAATTTAATGCTAAAACATAGGACATTTTCTCGCAACAGTTACAGGACATGTTCAATTACATCTGGATCTCTTTGTGTGTTTGACCTGAAATATCTAAAAGGACGCCGGCATGGTGGGCCGGGCACCACGCCTGACAGCGTGTCGCAGGTTCGATTCCCGAAGACCTTTTTTGTGTCTAATAGTGTCTAGTAATAGGACTCTAGGAGTGGCCAGAGTAGATTTTCACCACCGCTAAACCCCTTATCCCTTAACCTTTTTGCCATTTTAAACCAGGGGCGGATTGGCCATCTGGAGCACAGGGAGTTTTCCCGGTGGCCTGCGCCACCTAGTGGCCTGGACAGTTTTTTTTCTTTTTTTTTTTTTTTTGAAACGTCCAGGGCAGGTCACTAGGGAGCCAGGCCCAGGCCAGGCAAACTAGTGTTTCTATCCTTCAAAAAAGAAAAGGTGTCCTACACCAGAGCCTTCAAGTGGGAGAGATGCCATATTCCCGTTTACTCCTGTGCGCCGGGGCGCTGCCTCGCGCTGCTGGAGGCAGTGTTGCCAACTGCCAAGATCCAAAATGCACTAGTGGCACTTCCAAAATGCACTAGAATGCGCTAGATGCTCGCCTGGAACATACAGATCAAAATGACCATTATTCTACATTCTCTAGTTGTGTAGACTAAGTTGGGCCAATTCACATGATGAATATTTTAACTCTTGAGGGTGTAAAAATGAAACCAAAAATGAAACCAAATGGACCCTTGCGGGTCCATTTGGTTTCAAATGGACCCTTGCGGGTCCATTTGGTTTCATTTTTACGCTCTCAAAGAGTTACATCTGGTTAACCAGCTGCCCCCACCAGGGTGGCCTGGCAAAGGCAAAATTGTCCCGGTGGGAAAATATGTGCCAATCCGCCCCTGTTTTAAACTATTTAAAAGTTATAATGGACAGTCTAAAGCTCACAATGTGTCAATAGATTGGCACGTTGACACTATTCCAAAAAGTTTATAAAAATAGTAAAAAAGCGATAAGGGGTTTAGAATGTAATGGAAATGGAGCCCATAGTGTGAATGGGAGACAGACTGTGACATTTTGGGTTGCAACTATTGTTTTATATCAGGGGTTTTCAACCTTTTTGACACCAGGGACCACCATTTATTCAGCATTTGAGCCACGGACCACAATTTGATGACATTTTAGCCCCAAGCACCTAAAACTAAAGAGCTATTTTGGTTTTGTTCACAATTCCAGGCTGGATTTGGGAAACAAAACAGTGCAGACTTAATTTAACAGTGCTAATTCAGACGATGAATATTTTGACTCTTGAGGGTGTGAAAATGAAACCAAATGGACCCGCAAGGGTCCATTTGGTTTCATTTTTACGCTCTCAAGAGTTACATCTGGTTAACCGACTTTCCATCATTTAGCCTGGGGACCACCTGGAACCCTCTCAAGGACCACTGGTGGTCCCCGGACCACCTGTTGAAAACCCCTGTTTTATATCAATTAAATGACTGCTATCATCACCGGCAAAGTCGTATCTTTGTGTCTGTCCTTGATTTATACAAGTGTGTGTCCCTCATATAGGACAGAACAGGGAAATACTACTTATTTTCCTCTTGCACACCGCTTTGGCATTTCATGATGAAATCCCTCTTCTAAAGCCAGAGCAGCATTTCCAGAATTCTGCTGATGTGCCTTTACTTTTTTTTCTATAGAAAACAGCAAAAAAAGTTGATGTAAATATTACATCAAACGCGGAAATATGCAGGGGTATGCACATCGGCAGAGAAAGGAAAGGAAGTCCGAATAAGATTGTTTGCAACCTCAGTGCACACTTTATATAAAGCAGTGGTTTCTCAAAACAGTCCAATGTCAAGCAACGGTCAAACTGGCACGTATTCGGGCCCACGGATTCCATTTGGAACTTAATTACCTATAATGGTGAAATGGAGAATTAACAAAACTAAAATGTGGAAAGGATTTCTTTTCATGTGTTTCTTTTCATGCCCACGTTTTTTGTTTTGGTTCTGAATTCTTTGATTCAGCCCCGGTTGTTGTTTCATTTCAAGCAAAACTTTGACATTCTTCCAGCAATCAAAAGGAATACATAGTCAAATATAATCCCCGGTGTTGTCTTGAGGGGGATGTCTCATCAGCACGCTGCGCTAATTCGTGTGTGTTTTGGAGAGGATTCTGAAGGTGTGCTGAAAAAAAAAAAAAAAAAAAAAAAAAAAAAAAAAGAAAAAAACATTCCGCCGTCCTCCCCTCAAGTGTTGTTGTTACATAAGATTTAGCAGAGTGTTCTAAGACATCTCTATTACATTAGACACATTAGACAGGGCTGGATTAACATCATTGATTAACATCATTTAAGTTTACTTCCTACTTGGGTGCTTTAAACCAGGGGTTTTCAACAGACAGTCCGGGGACCACCAGTGGTCCCTGAGAGGGTTCCAGGTGGTCCCCAATTAAGTTGGTTAACCAGATGTAACTCTTGAGAGTGTAAAAATGAAACCAAATGGACCCTTGCGGGTCCATTTGGTTTCATTTTTACGCTCTCAAGAGTTAAAATTCATCATCTTAATTAGCCCAGGTCTAGACAACTAGAGAATGTAGAAGATTAGGTCATTTTGATGTGTATGTTAATTTGCCTGTTTTGTTTCCCAAATCCAGCCTGGAATTGTGGATATCTAGAAAGCAGGGAAAGACACAGAGGTAGAGTGCAATGACTGCCTTCAAGACAAATTTATCTTGTGTTGTGTTATAGTGCACTAAGTTGCACACTTGCCCGATCGGGCAACCAGGTAGCAGTCTTCACTTGCCCCACCATTTTTTTTTACTTGCAAGCGGGCAAGTGTTAGTGTCAAGCCCTGCCTGGAATGGTCACCACACCAGGAGTTCATAATCATAATAACCTTCGTAAAACTATTGCTAAACCGTAACTTATTCTTAAAGACCCCATAAAGCAAAAAAATATATGATACAAAATGTATTCCCAGTTTGTCACACCACAGAGTAATGTATTATAGCCCCACAGACCAAATATTTATGATTAAAAAAGTTGCTATGTTTCAGAAATGATGTTTAAACATGTGTGAAATACAATGGAAAAAAATCTGGCCTGATTCTCCAGGACTGTAGGGGCGTGGCCAGTACTGTAAGCTCATTAGCATATTCATGAGCAGTATGCTAATTAGCATATCTCGCCGTCCAAACCATACAGCCTAACTGTTTGTCAACAACAAGCCAGTACTACAGCGCGCTAACTTTACTAGCGTCGTGTGTGTGTGTGTGTGTGTGTGTGTGTGTGTGTGTGTGTGTGTGTGTGTGTGTGTGTGTGTGTGCGTGCGTGCGTGCGTGCGTGCGTGCGTGCGTGCGTGCGATCTGAGAAAAGAGACTGACTGACTACAGCGGTCCCATCATCATGGTCCCATAGCCTGGACGGCCACGGTCGGTCCCTACAGGCTATGGGACAGCCAGGAGTTACGACAACTCCGTCCACTTCATGGGTTAGTCCAATGGCGGCTCTTTTATTTTCTGCCCTCATTGAAAACAATGCATTTCCATCTCCACTTTGTCCCTATTCGGGCTGCATGAACAGCGCTGGAGCGCTCAGTTTGTGACCCCTCGATGTCGCAACTCATCTACTAGATAGCTCTGATGGTACGCAGCAGGGCTGGCAGGCAGTGTTGCCAACTTCGCGCATTTGTCACTATATTTAGATTTTTTTTCGAGACCCCCCTACCGCCGAAATTAATGGAAAAACTCCTGGCGGAAAATCCAAGTGCTTTTTAGGTATGAAAATAGTTCTGCTCTAGCGCATTCGAGTGCATTTTGGAAGTGCCACTAGTGCACTTTGGATTTTGGCAGTTGGCAATACTGCTGGCAGGCAGCAGCAGCCGTTAGATAGTCCTTGAATGTGAAAACGTCGCCAACCTCTCCATCATCGACAGTTACTAAAAACAGTAGTTTTCAGCTGTCATCCACAAAATCACGCATCGAGAGCAAACAAATGTCAGTGCTTGTCAGCCTACAGGCAAAACACACTGTAGTAACTACACTTTCTTATATGTCTATGGTAGCTAGTAGCTACTAGCTAGCTATCAACCAACACCACCACCACCAGCTCCGCTCCGCTGTGAAGAAGAGGGGGCGGGGCTTCGGCTTCTAACTGACTATATGGAATATGATTTATATACAGTAGTACAGTAGGCTCATTAGCATATAATTCGGCTTGACTACGTCATCAAGCCGAATATGCTAATGAGACAAAACCTACCCATGAGATTAACCAAAACACATAAAGTGGTCTTATTCTACAATGCTGTAAAATAAAGTTTTAGTTTTTTGTCCAGGGGTATAAAAATGACTTTTGTACATGATTTTCATGTCTACAAGAAAAAGGCTGATTTTGGTTTACGGGGTCTTTAACTAAACAGTGATGCCAATTTTCGCTATATTTAACTTTTTTCAGACCCCCCTAGCGCCAAAGTTAGTGAAAAACTCCTGGCGGTAAATCTAGTGCTTTTTTACTGGTGAGTTGGGGTGAAATTGATTAACAGGCGCCAGAGATAAAACCCTCATTTTCACCATTTTTCCTCCTTTGACAGTGGTTTTCAACCAGTGGTCCCCAGGCTAAATGGGCAGCTGGTTAACCAGATGTAACTCTTTGAGAGCGTAAAAATGAAACCAAATGGAGCCTTGCGGGAAGATTAACGGTCATTTTGATCTGTATGTTCCAGGCGAGCATCTAGCGCATTCTAGTGCATTTTGGAAGTGCCACTAGTGCATTTTGGACTTTGGCAGTTGGCAACACTGTGCCTAAGCCTAAATTCATCACTAACAAGAACCAGGAAAAAAAATGTTTATTCCATAACAAAATACAGAGGGATGCAATTAAAAAAAGAATGCTGTTTGCATAAACAACATCAACTACAGAGCTACAGAGTTTCTGTAGCTCAAAGCGACACGTTGATAAATCACGGCTCACTGCAGATGGTATACATGAATGCAATACATGTATTGGAACTTCCCTTGGATAGGCCTATGCTACAGTATATGCTGGGGCGGATTGGCCATCTGGAGTACAGGGAGTTTTCCCGGTGGCCTGCGCCACCTAGTGGCCTGGACAAGATCCAAAATGCACTAGTGGCACTTCCAAAATGCACTAGAATGCGCTAGATGCTCGCCTGGAACATACAGATCAAAATGACCATTAATCTTTTACATTCTGTAGTTGTGTAGACTTGTGTAGGCTAATTCACGCTCTCAAAGAGTTACATCTGGTTACTGGCACCATTTCAGCACCACAGACAGTGGCAGACAGGTAAGAGTTGAGAGGGGGGGGGGGGGGAAAATAGAACGCGTGAAACCAGGGCCACCTATGATCACTTCCAATGAAGTTAGACCCACCGGCATTTTCAAGACAAAGTTACGTGCAGATAACATCATCAATACTGCAGGCGGCTGTTTTAATGTGCAATCCGGCGGAGCTGCAATCGCCCCGGATATTGAGCCGGCTGTCCCAAACGGCCTCTCCTTCCGTTCATCACGAATTTTCACGGGCAAAGTCCTTTCTCAAAATGCCAATTGAATCGGCCCAGAAACCTTCCGTGCGGCGGATGCAACATGTTTAATTAAAGCCTATTCATTAAAATGGCGGCTTTATATACAGTATGTGTGCGATTCCATTTGTTTCGCCGTCGTTTCATTTATTTACCTTTTTCTGTTCTTCGCCGCTTGCCCAATTGAGTGGCGATATATATACTGTATATATGTTTTTCTGTGACCAATCAGACACCGGCGTCCTCGTTTTGCTTTGATGTTGCCTGTCGATCGGGGCTCTGTGGTGGAGAGGCTGTAACTTTAATCACGCTCACCGATTGAAGAACGAACGGCGCGGCATGCGACTTTGATCTCCTCCACGCAAAAGAACCAAGTCATTTTCCACCGCGCTGCGGCTTGGTAATATTGGATTAAAAAAATAAATAAACATGCTATTCACCTGTGCTGTCCGCTCATGTATGGTCTAAAGGCACGGATGCGGCACTGCAAGATCAGACAGATCGAGAGGCGAGGCAAAATCGACACATCAAAAAAAACGACAGAACTTTCTTCTTGAGGTTATCAGAGCTCATGCAAGGTGTGTGATGAGGCGTGAGTGGCTGCGCGGACGGAAAACATGCCTGTCATGTCGATATCTTTGAGGACTGGGCATGTGTATGTTATTATTGTTATTATAGGTTTAAAAAGCAGGGCTTTGGTTGTGTGTACTGTAGCATGTGTATCAAGCAAGGTCCACAATGAATGAGTCTATTAGTTCCTTCATGTGTGGATATCATAGAACAGGGGTGCCCAACCTTTTTTGACCCAAGATCTACTTTTCAGCAGCCAACCCCTCCGGGATCTACCAGTCCAATATCAACATTTCAAACCACACGCATCGTTGCCAGCCTGCAGTAACTTCACAACAACACAACACTACTTTGTTTTACCACTTTACTTTATGTCCATATAAGCATAAAGTACAACAGACTTGTCATAAATAGGCCTACAACAGTACAACATAAGTACAACAGACATGGACAAACACTGCCATTGCATTTTCTTATCCACCGCCTTTTTTTTCTTTCCCCCCCACATCTCCCGAGATCTACTTGAGATCAGGCCGAGATCTACCGGTAGATCCCGATCTACTGGTTGGGCTCCCCTGTCATAGAAGGATGTATTGCAGTCCATGGAAATGTCTATTTTTTTTTTCTTTTTTTTTCTCCAAATCTGAATAACTAAAATTTGTCAGGACTAATGCTTTTCATTATGTAAACTAAAGACTAAAGTGGTGAATAGAAGTGACTAAAATGTAACTTATACGAAAAGAGTCAAGACTGAATAATTTAAAAGATACCAGCTCTAGGCAGCTAGTTATATACTCTAGCTTAAATAAATTAGGTAAAATACATGTTTTCAGTTTTTATTAATTTCCTTTAATAAAATGAAATGGAACTAAAGGTTTTGAGTTTTCCACTGACTAATACTGCCTAAAACCTCTTTTGAGTTTTCTGACTGTCTAAAACTAGGCTAAAACTGACGTGACTAAAACTAAATTAAAGGTATTATCGGCAATTTTAGTGTGTACACAATCCGTGTTTGTAAACAGATTTGAATCCAACTCCGCCTCCCCTCCACTCTATTGGCTCATTATAAAACTGCTGGAGACTGCTGTGCTGTGATTGGCTAAAATGCTGCCCAACACGACCCCCTCCCCCTATACACACCATCACCGCCTTGTCATGAGCAAGATGGAGGGCGAAGAGAGGGCAAAGAGAGTGCCGGCTCTATTTTGTCCAAATGAATAAGATGTGACACAACACTGGAACCTAAAGGGGTATTCCACTTTCAAAAAAAAAAAAAAAAAAAAAACTTTTGGTCATTTTATGGTCTACTCAGTCTCATGTGAACACACCCGACAGTTTATAAGTTACTCCTTTCAGTATTCAGATATTTGATGTTCATTTTTGCGCCTCCAGCTCCTTCCTATACAAACCCATTATAACTTAAAACTCCATTTTAACCATGACAGATTATTTGAAAACAACCCATCTTTTTTCTGGTGACCGATATTGTCCTCCTAATACGTGAGAAGGCTGTGGAATTTCATTGACTGTTTTCATTTATTTTTAAAATATTGTTTTGGGAAATGTAGCCGCGTTCATATTTGGGTATGCCCACCCAAATGAATAAAACAATATTTTAAAAATAAATGAAAACTGTATCATCAAATATCAGTCACCAGAAAAAAAGATGGGTTGTTTTCGAATAATCTTTCATGGTTAAAATGGAGTTTTAAGTTATAATGGGTTTGTAGGAAGGAGCTGGAGGCTCTAAAATGAACCAAATGGACCCGCAAGGGTCCATTTGGTTTCATTTTTACACTCTCAAGAGTTAAAATATCCATCATTTTAAGTAGCCCAAGTCTACACAACTAGAAGATTAATGGTCATTTTGATCTGTATGTTGGACTGTTTTGTTTCCTCAAACACAGCCTGGAATTGTGGACAAAAGCAAAAATAAAGCTTTAGTTTTGGGGTCTGTGGTAATAAAAATGTCCTCAAGTGGTGGTCCTTGTCTCAAATTCTGAATAAATTGTGGGCCCTGGCATCAGAAAGGTTGAAAACCCCTGGTATAGATTTGAGAGGGGAGACGACGTGTACAGTTTCAGAAAGAGATGAATTTCAGAGTGAAAACGAGATGGACAAGAAGACACCGTGTGGAGAGACCAGCTCATCTATCATCAGCGTCTCAGACACCCAGAGATGGAGGAGGTGTTAATGTTAAAGGGCCACTGGAGAGAGGCCAGAGATCAGGCCATATTTCATCAGTGTACAGACAGAGGAGAGGTGGGGAGAAGTGCCCAAATGTCACTGGCAGGGGCGGATTGGCCATCTGGAGTACAGGGAGTTTTCCCGGTGGCCTTGACAGTTTTTTTTTTTTTTTTCCAGGGCAGGCCACTAGGGCGCCAGGCCCAGGCCAGGCAAACTAGTGTTTCTATCCTTCAAAAAAGAAAAGGTGTCCTACACCAGAGCCTTCAAGTAGGAGAGTTGCCATATTCCCGTTCACTCCTGTGCGCCAGGGCGCTGCCTCGCGCTGCTGGAGGCAGTGTTGCCAACTGCCAAGATCCAAAATGCACTAGTGGCACTTCCAAAATGCACTAGAATGTGCTCGATGCTCATACAGATCAAAATGACCATTAATCTTCTACATTCTCTAGTTGTGTGGACTAAGTTGGGCTAATTCACATGATGAATATTTTAACTCTTGAGGGTGTAAAAATGAAACCAAATGGACCCGCAAGGGTCCATTTGGTTTCATTTTTACGCTCTCAAAGAGTTACATCTGGTTAACCAGATGTAACAGACGGTGGCCTGGCAAAGGCAAAATTGTCCCGGTGGGAAAATATCTGCCAATCCGCCCCTGGTCACTGGTAGAGAGAGCAAGCAGCCCCTTTGACGCCTAAAACAGATCGTCGATACTCGCCGTGTCGGCCTGTTTACCAAGAGGACAAGTGCTGGAGTCCTGTCATACCAATCAGGGCAACTTTCTCATGCCTGCCAAAGGGCAGAGGCTTGCGGAAATCCCCAGGTAAAGCTTCAACCCCAATCCCAAAGTCCACATTTCCTCTCACTGTGCAGTTTTGCACTTCTGAACGCACCAATACACCTTCCAAACACACCTTCCAAACCTTTTATGCCTGCAAACCTGCAGCTTCAAAATAATATGCACGTAAGCCTATTATTAAACAAAGACGTGCTAACGGACGAATTTACCAAAATATACCCGTTGGTTAGATAGATTGATTAGTATATTATACTTCCTTGACGCGACTAACGACGGAGCCATCATGGACGGTCAGAAATGAGTGCTTTGATTCCAATTTTATAGTTTGATTTGGATCGAGAGTTACTAGCACTCAAAGTTTTTTTTTTTGCTCTATTGCAGGGGTTTTCAACAGGTGGTCTTTATTTATATTTACACATCTGAAATACTCATAGAGTAATAAAATAACAGAGAACGGACTGGAGCGACAGCCCCGCCCCCTTGCCGTTCATTTCAATACAAGTTGCTCATTGGCGCTTTGAAGCACCCGGAAGACCGCCGGAAGTGCGCCTATTTCCGCATTTGGGCACCAAAATTTGGTGGTCAAATGCGGACGTATTTCTCCATGAACGCGCCCGACGCAAGGGATTATGGGAACCATGAACGAGCGCCGTCGCGAACGAGCAAAGGAAAAAAACATCAAAAAGCATCAAAAACAAGCTTGTGGGTTTGCATTGAGCTTATTATCTGTCATATAATACATCCGTTGTGTTTTGAGAGGTAGTATATGACGTGAGGACCGCTGGTTTATTCAGAAAACAACTTAAAAACAAACTGCCCTGTCCGCGTGCACAAAGCAAACCAGCGTGCGTGCTCTCCGGCGGTCGTGCATGAATTCCACCCGCTTGCAGTACCAGACTTGACCACCAGGGCCCCCCCTGCTTCAAGCCTGGAGCCACTGACTGGCGGTGTGGAAATACTTCACTTTCAAGGAAATGCACACCATTAGAAAATGTAGAAGAATAATTATTACGTTTTGCCAGTTATGTCTCCCAAATTGTGGACAAAAACTGAGAGACTAAACTCAACATCAAATGGTGGTCCATGGCTAAACTGCAGAATAAATATCTGCTCTATTGAATAGAATGTGGCCAGACAACCTATGATAAAAATAAAGAGGATAGTGCATGGGGGCGTGGCGCAGGCTGGTCCCGGAGTTTTGCACATGCTCAGTGTAAACAGGAACTGCTATGGTGGAATGTACCAGCAGAGGCGCTAGAGTTACTGACCCTGAACTGAAATAATAAAAAAAATATATATATATAAAAAGAGAATACTATAATGCTTCTGTTTTTAGTTTAGATATTATGTCAATTTAACTACTGTGTGGAGGAAAAATCTGTTTACCGTATAACAGACTGAAAGACAAGGGCAAGTAGTCTACATTTACTAAATGGAAATGTTTTGTACATTTGTTCTTTTGTAGATTTTCCCTGTTCGTGATGCTTGCTTTAATTACAGACAGTACATATGTCAACTTTTATTTTTGATGAAATGACAAAGAAGCATGGATACTGTTCATTTAAACAGTGGATGGATTATATAAAATGTTTGAAAGGGGAATCGTGATGCTGTTTAATTCACAACTACTCTGGATCTCATTATTTACATCACAAGTTATGGGATTTCTATCTAGCGCCTCTGCTGGAACATTCCACCATAGCAGTTCCTGTTTACACTGAGCATGTGCAAACCTCCGGCACCAGCCTGCGCCACGCCCCCGTGCACTATCCTCTTTATTTTTATCATAGCAGACAACCAGGAAACCCAGCTGGCACAAGACGTCTACACAACGTTAGGATGACGTTGTACTCTAACGTTGGATGACGGTTGGGTTTTGGTTGAATATGAAAGTTTGATTGACGTCATAATCTAACGTTGTATTGACATCATAATCCAACGTTGTTTTGACGTCAATCTATGATGTTATATAGACGTTGATTATTGGGTAGACATCCAACGTTGGATTTTAGTTGTATTTTGGTTGAATATGAAAGTTTGATTGACGTCCTAATCTAACGTTGTGTTGACATCATAATCCAACGTTGTTTTGACGTCAATCTATGTTGTTATGTAGACGTTGATTATTGGGTAGACTTCCAACGTTGGATTTTAGTTGTATTTTGGTTGAATATGAAAGTTTGATTGACGTCATAATCTAACGTTGTATTGACATCATAATACAACGTTGTTTTGACGTCAATCTATGTTGTTATGTAGACGTTGATTATTGGGTAGACTTCCAACGTTGGATTTTAGTTGTATTTTGGTTGAATATGAAAGTTTGATTGACGTCATAATCTAACGTTGTATTGACATCATAATCCAACGTTGGTTTTGCGTCAATCTATGATGTTATGTAGACGTTGATTATTGGGTAGACTTCCAACGTTGGATTGTAGTTGTATTCTAGTTGTAAATGAAAGTTTGACTGACGTCATAATCTAACGTTGTATTGACATCATAATCCAACGTTGGTTTGGCGTCAATCTATGATGCTATATAGACGTTGATTATTGGGTAGACTTCCAACGTTGTATATTAGTTATTTTAGTTGAATGAAAATTTGATTGACGTCATAATCTAACATTGGACTGACATCATAACCCAACGTTAATTTGATGTCAACCTGTGATGTTACGTAGACGTTGATTATAGGTTTGACTTCCAACATTATATACTTTTAGCTGAAAAAGTCAATCATTGGTTTCATCATTGAAACCAAGATTGGTTTGAGGTCAAAATCTGACAATTGGTTAAACTGAAAATCATATATTCCAACATTGGCAAGGCATCATAATCCATTATTATGTGGCAGTAAGAAATAGCATTGTGGTCAAAACCCTAAATTAGGTTGACATAATGTCCAAAATCAGTCAATCTGTCAGTCTGTTTATTAAATCGCAGTACAGAAAAACATAACATAAAACATATAGTAGGCTGAACATTCTCACGGCAAAAGTTCCCCCCTCCACATCTTTGCTATAAAACAAAAGGTCTTGAACCAAAACTTTGCTGAAAAGGACTGGACATGTGCCAGCTGCGGAAAACTGTTCCGTTCCAGTGTTGGGCCAGAACAGCGCATCCACAACTGGCCCCTACGTCTGGCCCTTGGAGTAAGGACCACGGCTTGGCTGGACCACTGTTTGGCCATTAAAGGGGAATTCCACCCATTTTTTTTTTCTGAGAGTGTACAAATGGAACCAAATGAACCCGTTAGGGTCTAAAGAAATCATAGTGAAAATAAAACCACTAACAGGGTGAACCTTCTTGATGACATCATCAAGATGTTTCACCATATTAGTGGTTTTCTTCAGACCTCCATTTCTTGGGCACACAGAATGGGGGAACCTTTTTTATCATGTCCACCCAACACCTCGAAGGTATGACATGAAATGAAGGTATGACATCAATGACATGAAAATGGGTTAAATTCCCCTTTAAGGCCAGCTGGTCCTGTTCTCGCCCAAAGCACTTACACCTAAAAGGGACACTTTAATAATTTAAAGTGTAATTACAATTCTCTAAATAAATACTCAATGTTTAAAACATTAAATTTTTACACTTTACAGTACCATTTTAACAAATTAAATATATTTCATACATGCAGACATACGTTTACAGAATCTTAACAAATAACAAAGCATTTTCTCTTTAACCCATTTAGGACTGAGGCTGATTTGTATGTTTACTCTGAAACAATATATATATTTAAGTGTCTTCAGTATACAAAACTCAATTTTGAGTGACCATGAGAGATTCATAAAAAATACCCAAGTGTGTTTTGTCATTAATCAATTTCCTTTATTTTGAAGTAATTGTTAGGAATAACTGAAATAATTAAATGAAAATCCACTGAATCATGCAACTTACAGTATAATCTTTTCTATTAACATTAGACTGAGGTGGCATTAAAATTATATTTTGTTAAAAGTGGAATATCCCTTTGCAAAATAAGCATGCCCTTGTTGACACACGTCAAGTGATTCAATGCATGGAATTAAATAGACCAAATCAAACCAAAGGCTCCCTCCTTAGTAGTTGCATGGTGAGCCTTTGGTGTGATTTGGTCCATTTAATAGTTATTTTATAATTATAGGCATTGTGTGTTTTCTCAATAAGAATTGGTCTCCAGCTCATTAAAGAACAGGAGATCCCTAAAACACTATGGCAAAAACATGAACTTATTAGAGATGTTTAAATTAATGTTGAAATACATTTCAACTGCCCACTACATACAGTACATGGTATATCCAGACAGCAATCTTTACCAGTGTTTGTTCGGTAACAGGGTCTCCATATCTCTCCAGTTCTTTAGTAAAGATTTCTCTTGCAGGTGACATACATTTGTGTTACTTAAGTGCATACCTGAGAGATACCTGCTACTATCAAACACTATAATTGCTACACTATAGACTAGATAAACATGTATAAGGACGCTCGAAAGCATCATGTCATTTTGTGTTTCTGACTTTTGGTTTCCCCTAATCTGCCTGTACAACATTTAACCACCTGACCACTTTGTCCACATTTAAGTTGAGGATTATTATCTCTGGCTAATATTTCTGAGGCTATGAAATACAAAGCCATACCAACAACCCCAATATGACCTAATTAGGGATATTTGAATAGATAACTGCATTTATGTTTAACAGTAACAACCTAAAACAAG
>CM076988.1:246610-489923 GCA_039105355.1 Benthosema pterotum
GGCTTTGTCTCTTTCAGATTCCCATCTTTCCACTCTCAAATTCCCTCTCCTGCTGCAGTATCTCTCTATCCTCCTCCCTCCATCTTTCTCTCTCACTTTACCCCATGAAACACACTGGCACGCAGACACGTGCACACACACACACACACGCACACACACGCACACACATGCACACACACACACACACAGTCTCACATGATACAGGCGGAGGTATCAGCCGTTACCAAACTCTCCTGTCTGGGGCGGATCTAGGCATGGGCATGGGGGCAATGCACCCCTAAACGACCTCACTGCCCACCAAACATGCATGGCATGCAAACAACCCAAATTTCAAATGTATTTCAATTAACATGTTATAACTTAAAATGATTTGAAACACCACTAATTACTACTACTACTGCTACTAACTAACTACAGCTGTGTCACCACTAAACCAACAGCATTTCACCACTGAAAACAGAAAACTCTCTGAGTCAGACCTTTAGCTTTATGCATGCTGCGGTCTGTTGCAACTTCAACAACAACAACTGATGTTATTATTGATGCTTTACTTCACTAATAAAGTCCTGCAACTGAAAATGGTATGGGTGCGGCTTCAGTGCCCGTGGCGCGAACGCGACACCGGCGATGAAGCCGCCACCATACCATTTTCTCTTGCACCTCCAACATGTTCTCTTGCCCCCCCCCCCCCCCCCCCAAATAGGACATGTTACATCCGCCCCCGTGCCGTCGTCCGTCCCCTTATAGCTGAGTGATGGCACTGAAGCACTGATACTGCCAACGACATGCTACAAATAAATGTACAGTGTGAGTGCGCCCAGACGCCAGGGCCGGATTTAGCCAGCCCTATTAGGGTGGCACGAAGAATATGGCAGGGTGTATGGGCAACTCCAAAGTTTTTCATATGAAGCAGTGGATTTCAATCGTTTTGACACCAGGGCACCACTATTTATTCAGCATTTGAGCCACGGACCACCATTTGATGACAATTTTCCCCATTTTAGACCCCAAAACTAAAGATTTATTTTATTTTTGTCCACAATTCCAGGCTGGTATTTGGGAAACAAAACAGTCAAACATACAGATCAAAATGACTATTAATCTTCTACATCCTCTAGTTGTGTAGACTTGGGGCTAATTCAGATGATGAATATTTTAACTCTTGAGAGTGTAAAAATGAAACCAAATGGACCCGCAAGGGTCCATTTGGTTTCATTTTTTACGCTCTCAAAGAGTTACATCTGGTTAACCAACTTTCCAAAACTCTCTCAAGGACCACGCGATATCCGACAGGAGAGCATTGTCGGGAGGAGCCCACAATGCTCGGGAGAAGCAGGAGGAGTCGTAGTGGTGTGTGCATTTTAGCAGGAAAAAAATCCAGGACACAAAACTCTGTAGCTCTGTTTAGACTATAGGGAGACTATGCTGTCATTTTGTAGTTTCCACACGTTCGGCCTGCAGCTGAAAAGCGGTGCGCACGTGTGTATGTATGTGTGTGTATGTGTGTGTGTGTGTGTGTGTTTGTGGTGTGACGAGGCTGGAATGGGCCGAGCCAAACACGAGCTCCTCTTTAAAAAAAAAAAAAAAAAAAAAAAAAAAAAAACGCTGCCTTGTGGCAAAGAGAACACGATAAGAGTAGTTAAAGGTAGGGTAAGTGATTGAAATTCATCGTGTAGTACCGGCCTGGTGCACTAGAGGCCCCCAAGAGTAGCTACACTATGTGAACCTGCTGCTCGATCCCGAATGATTGGAGGAGAATTCACCCTCCACCTGGGGAACTTTTATTAGCTCCTCTGTTAACGTGGGGGAGGGGAAACTCCATATATGGTCTGCACACCTTATAATGGAGCATTTTAACAGAAAATTTGGGTGATATCTGACAAAAGTGAAATCACTTCCCCAACCTTTAAAGAGGAATTTCGCTCATTTTCAACATTCTAATATGTTATTAGCCCACCAACCGCGGCCGCGGTTGCGGCCGCCGTTGCGGCCGCCGTAGCGGCCGCCGTCGTTTTCTGCTATTTCTGCTACGGCTCAAGCCAGTGCAATCGGTAAAAAAAAACCTTATTTTGAAGCGCCAGATCTCCTAAACAGAATGCATTGGATTGAATGGGTGCGAATGGGACCCCAAAAAATTAAATGCTCACGCCCATTGTCCCAAATGAGAGTCAGCAACGGGATCTTTATCAGGCGATGCGCTCGGACTAATAGATGGATTAAAGAATGAAATCTACATTTCGTCATGTTATGCGCTGTTTTTTTAAAATAATTTTCCTGCATCAATTAAGACTGCACTTTATACGTCTCGTTGCAGGCATTTAGCACACGTCATTATTCAGTACGTCTTCATCTGATGACTAGAATGGTGTCTTGGACCGGTGTCAAAGACACGTGGGATAAAGATTCTCAGATTCTTCGGACTGTAGAGCCTGTATTTTGGAAGCTATTCCCGAGCAAAATCACCAATAACTCCAGCTTCTACCCCCCCCCCCCCTGCCCCCCACCCCCACCCTCAACTGTATTTGTGACTAAACAATGTGGAAATCCCTCCAGGATTAGGGCTTTAAACGGGTGGTTATTTCTGGAGGATTATACGCTCTTGCCATGTGCTCTTGCCTCTTCCTTCCGATGCCAAATTCAACGGCGAGTTCATGCCAAGACCGATGAACCCGATGACACCAGATGAGGTTTTAAGAAGAGGCGGAAATAAAACAACACGCATGCATAGTAATGAAAACAGGAGATCCGAGATTGAAGGGGAAAAAAAGAAGTCTATTGTCTTTAGCCTTGTCACATCTGGACTCTGGAGTATACTGTATCTAGTGTATCCATCTATGAACTGTATATCGATGCACTACTTCGAGTTCACTGTAAGGCCAATGGGCCACGTATGCCACGTTTGTACGCTCCTATACGTGGATATCAGAATATCAGTGTTGTGTTCGACTGTTCGTGAAGTCTGACTATAAATAAGATGACTTTGTCGTCAGTGTCTCTGATGAGCCAACTACAAAAAGTGCCCTGCTCCTGTGCCCAGAAGTGGCACAAAGCCAGGGGCTTACTTTTAAACTACACACAACCTACACACATATTTTAGCGCAATGATTAAGTTTAAACCAAGCCTTTGTTGTCGTGTGAATGACATTAAAAACAGGATTAGCTTGTATGATCAAAAGCACCCGTGTATGGAGGAGAGAACAGTAGCGATGGGAACCAAACTGGCTACGTTTCCGTTTTCAGGAAGTATTTAACAATGCATTTTTATGGACTTAATATGGACAATTTTCCCGTTTTTGGGGGAGGTATCCAAATTGTCTTTTTCATTTCGCTGCAACTTTAAAAGACTTTAAAAGAATTTGAAAGAAAATCGACTCTAGGGTGACAAAAACCGGAGTGGACAAGCCGTCCTGCACTGATTCCACCGCCCCGCGGGGTCGGTCAGTCAGTCGGTCCAGTTGTCGACCGTGGCGGACTCACTTACGCACGTGGCCATGCAGCAGGGGCGGATCTAACATTTCCCAATTGGAGGAGGGGGGGGGGCAGGAGAAAATGGTAAGGGGCGGCTTTATGAAGTCGCACCCATACCATTTTTGGTTACAGGACGTTCATTAGGCAAGTAAAGCATCAATAATAACATCGGTTGTTGTTGAAGTTGCAACAGACACGCAGCATGCATAAAGCTAAACGTCTGACTCAGAGAGTTTTCTGTTTTCAGTGATGAAATGCTGTTGGTTTAGTAGTGGTGACACAGCTGTAGTTAGTTAGTAGCAGTAGTAGTGTTTCATATCGTTTTAATTATAAGCACTTTAATTTGTTGTTGCGGTTGTTGGGATGGTTGGTGGGCAGTCTGGGGCAGTCCCCCCCCCCGTACCTATACCTAGATCCGCCCCTGCCATGCAGTGTGGAGAAAGAATAAATGGGAAGGAAGGAAAAGTTTCCGTCTCTTTCTCGTTCCCTCTCCCCTGTTTGCGTACGGACTTCCTCCCCCGGGCCAAAGACAGCAACGGGCCCTGCTATTAATTACGCAGAAATATTAGCCTCTTGTGGGAGATCCACAACAACAGCCGTGTCTCCAAAGCAAACAGATACGAGGAGGAAGGGTGCCGCGCCGCGCACAGCTGCCGCGCCGCTGCCAGATCCTGGACCTCACAGATCCTCTTACGGCACAAGGAGCTGATCAGAGGGTGTGTTGTGTGACTGTGTGTGTGTGTCTGTGTGTGTGTGTGTGTGTGTGGTGTGTGTGTGTGTGTGTGTGCAGGGAGGGAGTGGGCGTTTTTGCCATTAGGCAGACTAGGCAGTTGCCTAGGGCTAGTCTTGGGCAATATACCGCTATTACCGTTTATCGTGATATTGGAAATCAATTACCGAGTAATATCGTTGCGTCTATAAAAAATATCAAATACCGAATATCGTCAAATACCGACATTATAGTGTATTCTATTAAAATATGAGCAATGACACTTTTAATTGTAACTATACAAACAATTTTCATGTTACACACATGCCTAAAATAGCCCTTATTTGGGCTAGGCCTTTTTGGAAACAATGTATTTCCAACTCCAGTTTTCCATATTTAGTCTGTTTGAACAGTAGAGTGCTCAGTTTCTGACCCCTCAATGTCGCAATTCTGAGAACTAGGTGACTGGTGGAACGTGTCCGACTCTTAATGCACTCCATTGCCATTTAGTGGTAAATACCAGTAATAATGAATATCAAGCTAATTAACATGTTATCAATACCGAAATTTAAAAAAAATAATTCCGCCCAAGACTACCTAGGGCGCCGTGAGGGGAGGGGGGCGACTGTGGGGGAGGGGGGGGGGGGGGCTACCACCAGATATGCTTTAAAAAAGGATCCCAGGCTAATAAGCATCATATGGATAAATACTGTACATTATACTTGTCCTCTATAACTATAAATAAACGTTTGAAAACATACAGTATAGGCCTAGATTTGCGTCACCGCTAAACCCCTTATCCCTTAATTTATTTGTCTTTTTAAACTATTAAAAAAAAAAACACAAACAAGCTAAAATGTCCAGTCTACATGCTCACAACGTGTCAATAGATTGGCACATTGAATTATTACAAAAACGTTTTTAAAAATAGTACAAAGGGATAAGGGGGTTAGTGTGTGATGAAAATGGCACCCATATGTTATTTAGTTTACAAATAATTCATAATTGTATCCCTTGGGTGGCACCATTTTACAGGAGATTCTGTAATCCTGCCTAGGGCTCCAAATTGTTTAGAAACACCACTGTGTGTGTGTGTGTGTGTGTGTGTGTGTGAGTGTGAGTGTGAGTGTGAGTGTGAGTGTGAGTGTGAGTGTGAGTGTGAGTGTGAGTGAGAGAGAGAGAGAGAGGAGAGAGGAGAGAGAGAGAGAGAGAGAGAGAGAAAGAGACGGATGGAGAGAGATGAGCTTATCTTGCCAACACAGTGTTACACAAGTATTATATAAAGGCAACTTGCACATACATATCCAGTACAGTACAGGGCCGGTTTTAGGAATAAGCAATATACGCAGTCACTGGATTTGGGAAACCAAACAGTCAAACATACAGATCAAAATGACCATTAATCTTCTACATTCTCTAGTTGTATACTGTAGACTTGGGCTAAGTTCACGCGACGACTATTTTAACTCTTGAGTGTAAACGTGTTACATCTGCCTAACAACTTTCCATGATTTAGCCTGGTGGTGGTCCCCGGACCACTGGTTGAAAACCACTGGCTTATAGGGCCACAACCAGTAGCCCCCTCCCCCCTCGCTTAATGTGTCCCACTGGTTAAAGGTATTATTATAGGAAACTTTTAGGCTGAAATAAAAATGTATATTATATAGCTGTTTTTTTTTTTTGTCTTTTTCCCCTCTACGTCACATCTACTTTGATGCTACAGCTGTTTCCTGCAGACTGTCCAGAAACTGTTTGTCAACAAATCCTTTCCGTTGGGCTCATGACAAGGCAGTGCTAGTGTGTGTGTGTGTGTGTGTGTGTGGGGGGGGGGGGTTGCTGTGGGGGGTGAGGTGGCGGTGTTTTAGCCAATCACAGTGCAGCAGCTGTCTCCAGCAGTTTCATAATGAGCCAATCGAGTGGAGGTGAGGTGGAGATTGTGTACAAACACAGAGTACACAGTACACAGTAAACGTTGCCTATATAATACCATACTCATCATTGATTTCACCCGTTACATTTCCAAATGGGCTACCGACAGAACTGGGGGCCACCTGTGGCATAAATTAGCAGACCTACAAACAACACAATCACAGTCTGCGCTTGAAAATGAGTTATTTTTTGACTAATAGTCTACAGGGCTTGACACTAACACTTGCCCACTTGCCGGGGCAAGTAAAAAAAATGGTGGGGCAAGTGAAGACTGCTAGCTGGTTGCCCGATCGGGCAAGTGTGCAACTTAGTGCACTATAACACAACACAAGATAAATTTGTCTTGAAGGCAGTCACTGCACTCTGCCTCTGTGTCTTTCCCTGCTTTCTAGCTATCTCTACCATCTCTCTCCCAGGTTCATTTGGTTCCAAACTATCATTTTGCTGGGGTCAGGGACCACTGGGTCTGTGACCACTATGGGCTAATTAAGATGATGAATTTTAACTCTTAAGAGCGTAAAAATGAAACCAAATGGACCCGCAAGGGTCCATTTGGTTTCATTTTTACACTCTCAAGAGTTACATCTGGTTAACCAACTTAGCTGGGGACCACCTGGAACCCTCTCAGGGACCACTGGTGGTCCCCAGACCGCCTGTTGAAAACCCCTGGTTTAAAGCACCCAAGTAGGAAGTAAACTTAAATGCAAAATTTACAATATATTTTTGGGGGGCAAGTGACCATGACCTGAGGGCAAGTAGAACCTGACTTGCACTTGCCGGTGGGCAAATGCCTCGGAGACCTTAGTGTCAACCCTGGGCTATATAACACCAAGCTGCCTCAACGCTGCAGAAGCTGGAAGATATAGGCTGCTGGCCTATATGGGCCTCGTGGCTCGGAGGCCGAGACTTACTCGCTTTCCTCCTCCTTCTCAACTTCTTGGCGTATAGATGACGAATGGCAGAACACGGTGCACGGTGAAAATAAATAACTCCCTCGGGTAAGACGATGTGACAGGCAGCAGCGCAGCCAGCAATGCAGACAGAAGGCTGGCGGCTGCGTGGGAGGTCGTCAGGGCTGTCTTTGCGGCAGACGGAACACGTACAGCTTTGGTCCAAGGGCGGATTAGGCATGGGCATGGGAGGGGATCGGGAAATGCCCACCGAAATGCCCAGTCATGCCCAAAACACGATGGCATGCAAAACAACCCAAGATATTTCAAATTAAAGTGCCTATATCTAAAATGATTTGAAAACACTACTGATACTAACTAACTACAGCCATGGCACCACTAACCCACAGCCTTTCATCTTGAAAACAGAAAACCTCTCGAGTCAGACCTTTAGCTTTACAACAGCAACTGATATATTGATCAATGCTTTACTTGCCTAATACAAGTCCTGTAACCTGTAAATGGTTGGGTGCGACTTCGCGCCAAGGGCGATGAAGCCGCACCCACCGCACCATTTTCTACTGTCCCTCCTGTCTCCTTTACCCTAGTTGACGGGAACAACAATATGCGTTCTGTACAGTATGTACAGTATCAAAAAATGTCAAAGTTTGATGGTGTTACACAATAATTTGAAGTTTTCCAGTACACTTAGGTTAGTTTTTCAGGACATTTTAGAATCGGGATAGTCTACAAAGGGTTAACTAACCATTTCAATCAGCCAAAGTCGTCAATCTCATGCATTGCATAAATATACCATTGTCACATTGATTGATTAAAGGTAGGGGAAGTGATTTCACTTTTGTCAGATATCACCCAAAAATATTTTTTTTCTGTTAAAATGCTCTATTATAAGCTGTGGAAACCACATATGGAGTTTCCCCCTCCCCACGTTAGCAGAGGAGCTAATAAAGTTCCCCAGGTCACCACCAATTCTCCTCCAATCAGGAGCGAGCAGCAGGTTCACATAGTGTAGCTACTGTTGGGGGCCCCTAGTGCACCAGGCTGGTTACTACACCATGAATTTCAAATCACTTCCCCTACCTTTAAGTATGAAAGTGACAGCTAAAGGTCAGCGCTAAAAAAGTGTGCTCATTAAACACGGCGGCTGCTGTGGCTGCCGGGACAGGAGGAGGTGGAGGAGGAGGACAGATTTATGGTGAGTGCAGTTCAAAGCCAAAATCAGTTGGCTTTCTTAATTACCGTAATTACAAATGTTCCTGCAATAAGCTTATTCACTTAATTAGTGCACTTGGATATGGGAGCCGTAGCCGGGAGAACGGAGGGCGAAGCTCCAAATGGGATGACGTCACTGTGGGAGGGAGGTACAGTAAATGGTGCATTTATATTGCACACTTTTTTTTTATCCAAGGTTGCTGTACACAGAGATGTGCATTGCATTCACTGATTCATTGCGGGTCCATTTCGGCTTCATGTTTATACTCTCAAGAGTTAAAATATTGATCACGTGAATTAGCCCAAGTCAAACCACAAACTATAGAGAATGTAGAACATCTGTGTTGTTTCCCAAATCCAGCCTGGTATTATGGACAAAAGCAAAAATAAATCTGTGTAGTTTTAGTTTTGAGGTCTGTGGGTCTAAACTGTCATCAAATGGTGGTCCGTGGTCGTGGCTCAAGGTTGAAAACCACTGATATACATCAATAGTATGTCCAGTGTTGGGACTAACGCCTTTCCGTCAGCGTCTACGTTTTGCATTAACTTGTAAAGTAACGCTTTACATTTTCCCCATTCAGTCACGCCATCACTGTGTTTTCAATGGGTGAGTTAGTAGTTACCCATGTTACATAATGCAATAAAAAAAAGTCTCATCCTGCCTATGTCATGTCTAAACTGACATGGTGCACTGAGGGCGCTCCCAGAGTGAAATACATTTCACATGTGAGAAAAGTTCCATATTTCCTTTGGAACTTTTCTATTGGCAATATCGGTAGAGGGCGCAAATCCTGGTGTTTTTTTTTCGGTCGGTGGAAAATGTTCGCGTTCTGGCATAAAGTCCATTTTATCCGTGTGGTGGGGGGCGAGGTCAGAGGGTCAACACTAAGGTAAAGTAAAGTCCATTTTATCCGTTGTGGTGGGGGGCTCAGAGTGCTAACACTAAGGTAAGTAGGCTTTCTAATGACACAAGACGTGCTTTAGTGAGTATTTTAAACATTCTCCACACATCCACTCCAGAAGAGAGGCTCGTCGGGGAGTAGGAGTAATGGCCGATTGCACAGAGAAGAGCAGAGCTCCAATGCAAGTCAGTTGGACCAGAGCTAAACATAGGGTAACATTAGGGTAATTACTTTAGGTCTGGCTGTACATCGGCATGATATCAGTATTACATCCATATCATTAGACTGGATATTGGACATTGTACTATTGCCATTAGTGCTTTTTCCGTGCTCTGTATTGGCAAGTAGAGCTTAAAACAAGACCTCCATATGCAGAGCTGACCAGTTCTGACATTGCACGATGATCTGACCTCAACAAAACCCTGTACACTCAAACACACTCCATATATGGCCCGTGCCCTAATAGTGCCCTAAAGGGCAAAGGGTCACATCTCTCCCCCCAGGGCGTCTTTACTGGTAGTCACGTTCGAATTGCAAATCTGCTAAACATTTAGATAAACAAAGTCTTGCTTTTTATGTCAAATTGTCAAAACTCCAATAGGTTCCTCTCTTAGAAGTGCAGCAATGTTGACATTTTGCCTATAGTTTATCCCCCCCCCCCTATTCAGCAACACAATCAAAATTGATAAGGTAGGAATAATAGGTTTGGGCTGAACGCCACGCATGGCTTTTTTGGAACGACTGGAAGTAAATCTCAGAGTCTGGAGCGCTTCACTGCTGCTGTTTATTGCTTGTCAGATAAGCCTATGAAACTGGCCCCAGACCAGTTACACTGAAGCAGTACAGTAGGTCTCTGAGAGGCAAACACTTCAGTTCAATAGTTCAGTCCTAATGTTTAAAGGGGAACTCCACCCATAACTGGTATTATTGATGCTTTACTTGCCTAGGCTTCATCGCCGTGGCGCTTCACGCCACGGGCGATGAGCCAACCCCCATGCCATTTTATCCTGGCCCCAATTGGGAAATGTTACATCCGCCCCTGTGTCCAATGCCAATCTAAATACTTAAGCAACTGTTGCTATGCAGGTCAAGCTTTCCTCTTCTGACGTGCCTATTGGACAAAGCCGGTTTGGGGCAGGGCCTTAGAGAAGGGCTAACTCTACTGTGCAAGAAAACGGCAAATTGCTCCATTTGTAGCCTGACACACATATAGGCCGCGGGGCCTTTGGCGTTTGCTGTGCCGACCGAGCTTTAGGAGGAAAAATACGAAACTTTGATTTAAAAGAGGATCCAACTCTCTTCTTCCGGTATAATTCTTTTTTCCAGCGTGTTGCCGCTGCTGCTTGGCGGCCTTCAGAATGAATGAATGCGTGGAAGGTGTGTGTTCGTTCCAGCACGGGAGGGAGAGAGATTTTCCTTTTTATTGCCGTTGGCACTCGACATAGACTAAATACTGCTTATGTAATGGAACCGGAGTTCAAGTAATGATTCCTGAAAACCCATATAGGAAATAAAGGGTGGTGGGTCGTGCTCATTCATGTCGGTAATTATCAGTACCTTCTTAAAAAATCTGGTCGGGGGGCGGGGGTAGGGGGGGAAACCCTCAAAGCAAAGAAATTATTAACGTTGGAGAGACCTGAAACCGACTTTTGTGTCCATCCCACACAATTAAAGCCGCCTCGCGTCTGTCTGGTACGGTACGTCCTGCACTATTTTTTTTTTCCGATAGCCACAGGCGGCCGCTACATCACGCGCAACAAACATTCGACCTCAACACGAGCGCGTTTCCATGTCGGGCCCGTATCGCTTCTTTACGAGTCGAAGCTTGCTTTTAAGGAGCAGTTTCCATTTCCCATTTTGAAAGGAAAGAAAAAAGAAAAATAGAAAAGCCGAGCTCAGAGAAGAAGAACCAACGGACAGGGGCTGTGTGAGGACACACGCGCGCGTGAGGCCTCTCCGGTAATATTGACTTCAGGGGATATTATTAGGGAAAGGGGAGGTCGCGTCGGAGTGCAAGACGATGGAGTATGGTATCGGTTGAAAGGGAAATTAACACGTCTATGGAATCCCCTCCTTTCTACGTTCTGAGAGGAGTACCACATCGTCGAAAGAAAAAAACCTACACCGCAACATGAGGGAAATGTTTTCCTTTTTGGACATTTTCCTCAAAATGTGCTGCATTCCTGCGCAGCAGGAACCCCAAAGCCCACACCCAGCGAGCGGCCGTAAAAAAAACGCGCGAAACCGTCGAGACCTCACAGATAAGCACTCTCCCGTAAAAACCCGGCGCATCTTGGATTCTGCATCGGAGAATGTAGCAAAAACCACGCAAAGCCCCATCGTTTTTTCTTTTCCCTTGGCCGGGAAAAAGTGACATGCTAGCTAGGCTACGTTATGTAGCCCGCCTAGACAGCGTTTTGGTGGACCGCATCGTCAAAATAGCACTGCACCGCCATCGAAAACTACCAAACTAGTTTTGTAAAACGCAAGTCGCTCGCCACCATGCACAGATTCAGTGACGTCATGTTGTAGTGGCGCATGGTTGGTGCACAATGGACCCTTAAGGGTCCATTTGGTTTCCATTGATTTAAACATCTGAATTACTTAATTTTCAAGAATCTATACAATTAGAAAATGTAGAAGAATTGCTATTTTGACCAACATTTTGCCAATTTATCTCTTAAATTAGTCCGAGAGACTAATAGCGGCGCGCTCCGTGGCTAAAATGTAGATTAAAAATAGTGGTCCTTGGTATGAAAATGGTTGAAAACCCACTGCTCTAGCGCATTCTAGTGCATTTTGTGAAGTGCCACTATAGTGTGTATTTTGGATTTTGGCAGTTGGCAACAACTGCCTGGGCGTTTACACTTCATTATGCGATGATGCGTAATACATCGCTTGCAGTGCAATGCGTTGGGAGACCTTCTTGACCGGCGGTGACAGCGTTTTACGACGGGAGCATAAACAAGGCGTTTATGCGGCCTTCACAATGTGTGGGTGGGGTGGTGGTGGAGGCGGTGGGGGCTGCACTGCGGACAGACTGTCTCACAGGCATGAAGGAGGAGCTGGGGAATGAGAACGAGGGCTCTGCACAGGCCGTTGTTCTTGGTGGAGACCTCACACCAACTTGCGGCGAAACAGGAGCCCACTGAAATTTGTCGGGATAAGACCGATTGGAGATGTTGGGAGGATAAAGGCCCTTAAATAAAGCCCACAAAACTGGAGACAGAACGCCTTGGACGGGGAACAACTGGCCCCCGTTTTCGTTTTAAAAAACGCTAAAGCTGCCCAGCCCTGACCCCGCAGCCCACCCCGCGTATCGGTTCCTTTCCCTAATTAACCCAAACCCACCTCTATTAGCTGAAAGGAAAACCCTTGGGAGACGGGAATCAGTCAGACGTCGGATATGACAAGGATTAGGAGTTATTTTCTTGTCCCAAACGACTTAAAATTAGCCATTGGCTCGGTAAGCTGGTGAAACATGACCACCGTGCATAAAACGATCGCCGCAAAACTGTGCCAGAAGTGGAGGAAAAAAAAGAAATGTAAAAAATAAGAATGGCCAAAAATGGCCACAGAATCTATGTTAAGCACTTATGGCCACTTATACAATGAAGCATGGGTGTAGTTTGACCACATAGTCCATGGGCCCAGCCCAGATTTTTCACTAGAGAGGGACATTCAAGGTGGGAAATTGTACCATGTCTTTTTTTAAAGGTCTATATGCCTAGATAATATTTCACCATGATAGCTAGTAGGGCTGCAAATGATATTCCATATTCGAAAGAATATTCGAATATTAAAATGTAAAGAATATATTCAAATGTCAATTTAAGGTTTGAATTTAAAATAAATAGTAATAAAAATATTGTGCGTGTTTCCACAAGACGCTGGACCCAAATAAACTAAAACAAACTAATACAAAAATAGGCTATTAAGATGATTATCAATCATTAATTTGATCTCACAAGACTCAAGAGAGCACCAACTGTGGACAATACAGGACGGGAGCAAATAGAGGAACAAAGAGGATGTTTTACAGCATATTAGGCTGCAATATTTCGTATTTATATTATATACATTCGATATTCAAATAATTCGATATTCTTTCGAATTCCCATGGTGTTTTAAAAGGAATATTCAAATGTAGGAATATTCAAAATGGTAGCAAAGACATGTTGCCACCTTTCGTGTCCCTCTGGCCTATAGGGTGACCAGATCCAAACTGTTGGATCTTAAACAGGGTTTAAAAATTGATTAACATCTTGATGGCATATTCGAAAAAAAATAGTTTAAGATTTCAATTCAAATATCGCAAAAACAAACCTATAAGCTCAAAATGTGATTTGAGCTTGTAGATCAACTATTTAGAAATGAAAGACTCAAGTAAGTGTCTCCACAGTGAGATTATGATGTGAAAAAGTGTGTGAAAGGACAAATAATACTTAATTTTCCCCTCACTATGACATATTTCAATTAAAATAAACAGGCGATTTTCCATGTCTTTGAAGCAGAAAGCACCAATTAAGCTAACACTTGGGAATTGCTATCATGTTGAAAGATTACCTAGAGGTAGAACATTTTTCAAGAAAACTGAAAGGAAATTGGAGAATTTGCCACTTTTCGTGTGGCTCACTTGAAGCTGATACAGTCCATTGGCATCCTTTCTGTATGCGTAAACATTCGTGCTGACAAACACACAACTTAAAAGAAAAAAAAAGACTCAAGTCACCCCTGACCATAAGCCCTCAGGGACGGATCTAGGCATGGGCATTGGGGAGGCAATGCCCTAAATGCCCAGTCTGCCCCACCAAACACGATGGCGTGCAAAACAACCCAAGATATATCAAATTAAAGTGTTTATATTTAAAATGATTTGGAACACAACTACTGCTACTAACTCACTACAGCTGTGGCACCACTATAAAACCAACAGCATTTCATCATTGAAAACAGAAAACTCTCTGAGTCAGACCTTTAACTTTATGCAACTTCAACAACAACTGATGTTAGTATTGCTGCTTTACTTGCATAATAAAAGTCCTGTAACCGAAGCGACACGGGCAATGAAGCTGCCCCCATAGCAATTTTCTACTACCCACCCAATTGGGAATTAAAAATGTCACATCCGCCCCTGTAAGCCCTGGCAAAAAACACCTGTCTCTAAGATTCGGCACAATAACATGAGAACGCTTTAAAAGTTTCGTCCAGTGTTTTTTTCTAAGAAAAATTAACATCAATCCTCTTTTGGGAAATAAAAGATGTAGAAAAAAAAAAAAAAAAAAAAAAACAGGAGGTGAGATAAGGCGCAACACAGCAAACCCAAAACAAACAGGTTGATCTTTCCATTGGATAAGGACGCACACTGAGAACTTTCCCATGTTTGGGTATGTCACACACCAATAGCAGCCAAGTGCACCAAGGGTGACATTTGTTTTTTTTCCAAAGCTCTGGTCGGTGGGAAGGTCATAACAGGGTGAGATGAGTCCCAAGGATAATAACAGTTATATTAATAACAGATTGCATTTTTATACTCAAAGAGCCTACAATGGTCCTTTCATTCATACATTGTTTTGTACATTCATTGCTGTACATTGGGGTAGGCCTGCTCTGTGTAAATAGACCTTTACTGATCAAGCATGTGCAGAGACGGGCGTAACTAACTTTAGTAATATACAATGAGATTAAGTCCTATGAAACTGCAGTTTCATAGGGGGTCCTCCATGGCTAAAATGCAGAATAAATAGTGGGCCCTGGTATGAAAATGGTTGAAAACCACTACTATAGCCGCATTCTAGTGCATTGCACTGGAGCATTTTAGATTTTGGGCAGTTGGCAACACCGCTGCAGAGTGCCGACCCGGGGACTTGGCCGGGGATCAAACCCACAACCCTATCGAGGAGCATCGGCGTGGACACATCCACACCGCAGCTCCACTGCCGGCCATCTGATACCAGTATAGCCTCCGCCAGGATCACTTTTGACGGACAACGTGTTTTGATTCAGTTTTTTTCTCCCTTGCGAAACGCAAGCCTTTCGCCCTGCCGCTGAGGGCCCTCCTCTCTCGTAAAAGCAAACTTTGGTGCAAACTAGGATTTCCCTCCTTAAATAGAGACGTCAAGACTAATAAAATCAGAAAGGGACTGAAGGGTGACTCCTCTCACTGCCTCGCATATCTCAACCTCTTCTCATTGCCACTGCTTCTTATCTGGACGCCAATCATTACTAGCTTGGCGTCCGTTTTTTGACGCCAAGGAATCTTCTTATTTGTCCCAAGTGGACGCTATGTTGAACACTTGCTCCCTCCAGCGGCCAGTTATAGAACTGCCAAATTATCACCAAATATTAATTATATAATAATTAAGTATATAATGTATATTAATGATATAGTAAAACTGTTGAAAATGGGTGGAATTCCCCTTAAATTGCATTTCCTGCAGAAACAAAACTAACAAAAGTGTCCTACCAAAAGTGTTCTGCAGAAACCAGGAAGACTACTGTCTACTATGTCTACTAAAACCCAAAATAAGTAGAAAAGAACTAAAAAAGTGTGCGACTTGCCTAAATAAACTTCAGAAAGTTGAGGACATGCCCCTTCATCTTCTCTTAAAACCCAAACACTTGGAGTGGATTTCAGGCCTGTCTTCACCTAGCTTAATTCTCTGCTGATTCATCACTCTATTTTGGCCTCAATCTGTCAATCCCTTGGCTGAAAAAAATAAAATAGCCTATACAGTGGGTCTAAAAGGAGGACTAAAAAAGAAATGGAAATAAACTTTAATATGCTTTATACCATACATGAATGTAGAATGCATTGCATGCAATTTGGGCGGAGTCCAACTCATGTCAACGGGCAAAAAGATACTGCACAATATAGGCTGTAGCTGCGATTCTTTGCAACATAGAAGCAAAAGTATATTATTTGTGCAGAATGCGAACGTCCGGTAGTTCTGGTCTATTTCGTCCCACCTGGTCATCGATCCACCTGGTAATCCCTATTGACCACCACAGTGCGAAGGGACTATTCAGTGCTTAAAGCACCAACCTCTGGCGAGTCATAGAACCATAGTTACATATGTAACTTTCGAGCACAAGGTCATAGTGGGACAGGGCTCCTGCCCCATATGGAGTGGGCCTTTTTCTTCTGGCATCACAAATATGCAGGGATTAAAGTAAAAAAAATCTTGAGACTGAAAATCTTTTGCAAATAAGCACTGAGCTATAAATGACCCCTGTGAAATCTGCAGGACTGAAATCAGTACCCAGTACTGAGAACTTTAATCCCTGAATATGTTTGACACCTCCCCTTTACGGAGCTGGCCCGTTCTGACACCACACTGCTTCATATTTGGGCCTGACATACCTCCATATATCAGAGAGACAGATTTGCCTTCAAAATCTCCATATTTTGGGCATAAAGGGGACACAGACACGATGAGGTGGAATGGGTACTCCCAACACGGATAGGCCCAATTGGTTCCAAATGGACCCGCAAAGTTAAAATATTCACCATCTGAATTAGCCAAGTCTACACAACTAGAGAATGTGGAAGAAATGGTCATTTTGATCTGTATGTTTGACTGGGTTGTTTCCCAAATCCTGCATGGTATTGTTGACAAAAGCAAAAGAAAGTCTTTAGTTTGGGGTCTGTGGGGCTAAAATGTCCTCAAATGGTGGTCCGTGGCTCAAATGCTGAATAAATGGTGGGCTCTGGTATCAAAAAGGTTGAAAACCCATGGTGGGTAGAAACAGGAGGCACGAGAGTCCATATGTAACTGAATGGCACACTCTTGTGGACAGAAATCCCCCCCCAGTTTGCAATGAGGGAAAAATGGAAATAGAAAGCTAAAGAATAAGAAGAATATAAGAGGAAGACTACCATGAAGAAGATGGAGATGAAGAAGAGAATAAGATGAAGGAGAAGCAGAAGAAGAATCAGTTTGCCATTTCAGTTGATTAGAAAAAAAACAGATCCAATGCCTCAAAGGAACAGTGTTTGATGGGGAAGATATCAGACAGAATACAAGCCTGCACTGCCCTCGAGTATGTACAGTATGTCGGCCTATACACACATACTGTACACTTAATGCATTCTAGAGAAGCACTGATGTGGAAATAGGTGCAGCCAACGGGGCTGCCGGAAAGTTCCACTGTGCTCACCGTATCCAGAGTTAAGTCCCCTCCTCCCTCTGTGCTTCCCAGCTGTACGCCAGCCCTCATGTCAGCTCCGTTCCCCGTCCCTATAATAAAGAAAGAAGAGACATTGTTATTAAAAAAAAACTGCAGCGGTTACAAGAAACACAAACAGGTTACACAAACAGCAAACAAATCGGCCGGCCGAGGAGGAGTCCCGACCGCACGTCGCGAGATTTATTTTGACAAAATCAAGAGTTTCCACCCCCCTACGTACACAGTGCGTAGGTTTAGGCCTTACGCTGCATGTGTTTCTCCGCACCAAAGGAACAAGAACGACAACAACAAAAAAAAAAGATCCTTTAGGGGATTCTGCGAACTGAACAAAGATTTATTTTCACAGGTCACCGCGGTATATGACAGTAAACAGCCTGATTAAAGTGCTTGTCAAATGCCATTGGCTTTGCAGCTTTATCATTCGACTCTTGACTTTCTAATCAGGCCGTCTCGTCGCTGTACCGTACATAAACGACACGCCGCAAGACACCGACGGCAAACCCACGTCTGCACTCAGAACCATTCACCACGACTGCTGTTTCGGGGTAAAAAAAAAACCCACATCAGAAAAGTTCACAGTGCGTCTTTTTCCTGCTGTTGTGTCTTTGTCTTCCCACACAAGATATGTGACTTGTAACAATTTAACCGTTGAAACCTCTCTAGTCTAGACTGGCGTTTGTTGTCTCTGTATTTTTGTGTTTTTTTTCCCATCTACAACACATTATGTCAAACCAGGGGCGGATATAACATTTCCCAATTGGGAGGGGCAGGAGAAAATGGTACACACCCATACCATTTTCAGTTACAGGACTTTTATTTGGGAAAAAAGCATCAATAACAACATCAGTTGTTATCACTTTACATCAGCTGTTACCACTTTAATTTGGAATATCTTGGGTTGTTTTGCATGCCATCGTGTTTGGTGGGGCAGACTGGGCATTTAGGGGGGCATTACCACACCCCCCCCCCCCCCCCCCCCCACATGTCCCGTGCCTAGATCTGCCCCTGTGTCAAACTCAAGGCCCAGGGGCCACATCAGGCCGACAAATGAATTATCTTTGGCCCGGGGGTATGATATTTAGTTACTATTAAAACTGGCCCTCTGGTATATTACCGTATTTTCCGGACTATAAGGCGCACCTAAAAGCCTTTAATTTTCTCAAAAATCCACACTGCGCCTTATAATCCAGTGCGCCTTATATATATGGATTGTGCGACTGCAGTAGCTTCTATTCTATGTTAACTGTAGTAGCTTCTATTCTCTGCGCCTTATAATCCGGTGCGCCTTATAGTGCGGAAAATATGGTACACACACCATGAAGGAACTATTTTTTTTCCCTTTCTTAACTCAATTGAGTTACTTTCTCATTTTACTCTGAAAGCAGTGCTTTGTGAGGATCATAGAACAGGAAACTAAGCTTTAATCATGCAATCAGTTTTGAATGCATGGGTTTTCATCTTTGCATTCATCTTGATATTTAGGGATATTGATGACTTTTGAAGGAAAATTATTGATGTACATTCAAACTCCAGGGAAAATCTGTAGAATGATGCCCTCTAAGGGATAAAATTATGAACTATTTTAAACTAAAGAACCTATTATATGTGTTTTAAATGTTCAATTCTAGCTATAAAGGACAAGTATAATGTATTTATCCATATTAGGCTTATTAGCCTGGGATCCTCCCCTCATGGCGCCCTAGGCAGCTGCCTAATCTGCCTATTGGCAAAAACGCCCCTGGAAGCAACACATCACGTCAATGCAGAGCGTTGTGAACTAGCAGACTGACCGTGCTCGCAGTATTGTTTGCCAGAGAATACTGACAGGGTACTTGGGGGTAAAAAAAAACTAGTGTTATCAGTGTCATAACAGCAAAATTGCTTATTTTTGCAGAATGTTTGCCGGAAGAATGAAATGAGGGTGCATACGTGGTTCATATACCACGTATGCATCCTCATTTCACCACTAGTGTCATAAGTACCGTACCTTGGATGGCATAACAGCATAATAAAAGTCTCTCCCCATCTCCGTTCCTCCCAGCATTGTTCTTGCAACCCTGAAGAGTGAATGAAAAAGAGGACAGCACGATTAAGGTCAATTGGCTGATGTCGCAACTCGCAAAACATACTACAACACAGACGAGTTATGTTACAGGCCTGCGCAGACTTGCGTGCACAGGGCACGCACACACAGAAAGAGTTGATCTACAGCAGGGGTTTTCAACAGGTTGTCCGGGGACCACCAGTGGTCCTTGAGAGGGTTCCAGGTGGTCCCCTAGCTAAGTTGGTTAACCAGATGTAACTCTTGAGAACGTAAAAATGAAACCAAATGGACCCTGGCGGGTCCATTTGGTTTCATTTTTACATTCTCAAGAGTTAAAATATTCAAATCATCTGAATTAGACATTTTGGAATGTATGTTTTGCTTGTTTTGTTTCCCAAATCCAGCCTGGAATTGTGGACAAAAGCAAAATAAATCTTTAGATTTGGGGTCTGTGGGGCTAAAATATCCTCAATTGGTGGTCCGTGGCTCAAATCCTAAACAAATGGTGGTCCCTGGGATGAAAAAACCCTGATCTACAGTGTACCAACAACAAACATTTTGTCGGTGAGAGCGAGTGTTGAAATGTCATCAAGGTTGGAGGCTTTTGAAGGGGTAGTTCAGTTTTTTTTTTTTTTTTACAGTACTTGTCATTCATTTAGTGGTGTGAACTGTGTTGATCTCCAGAGTCCCGTGGTGGGAGTTCTGCTCTGGTTTTGGTGAAATATCATGTAGTTCCGGTCATTCTGTGGAAGTGACTGGGGGACACGCAGTAAAATAAATTAATAATAACAATAGTTTTTTGCGTTCACGGCAGGCATTTTCAATTCAAATTGACAGGCTTTGTGTACGCAAGTAACTCGGTGCACACAAGTTGTACTTTTGCCATACCAAAATAGGGCTAATGATCACAAATTAGTGCCTTTCGTGAACACGGCTGTGTTGACACTGTTTTATCAATGGGGGGCAGCAGAGATCTATGGTGTACACGGGCCATTATTTGTGTGCACGCCCAATACTTTAGTACAGTCCAGCCATGGTTGGTTCTCAAAGTGTGGTTCGGGGGCCCCTGTGGGTCCAACTACTGTATGTACAATGGCCATAGTTTGTGTGCATGACCAATAATTTTACACAAACATTTCTAGACTATAGTACAATCCAGCCAAGGCTGGTTCCCAAAGTGTGGTTCGGGACCTCTGGGAGACCAACTATGTACATGGGCGAGAGTTTGTGTGCACAAACAATAGTTTTACAAAACATTTCAAGGTTATATTGCAGGACAGCCTCGTACAGCCACGGCTGGTTCGGAGACCTCTGGAGTCCAACTATGTACAAAGGCCATAGTTTGTGTGCACGGCCAATACATTTACACAAACATTTCAATGCTATAGTACAATCCAGCCATGGCTGGTTCATAAAGTGTGGTGTGTTGACCTCTGGGGCTCCAACTATGTACACAGGACAGTGTTTGTGTGCACGACCAATAGTTTTACTTGAACATTTGTTGGTTATATTACAGGACAGCCAAGTACAGTCACGCCTGGTTCCCAAAGTGTGGTTCGGGGATCTCTGGGAATCAAATTATGTACACGGGCCAGAGTTTGTGTGCATGACAATAGTTTTACAAGAACATTTCAAGGTTATATTGCAGGACAGCCTCGTACAGCCACGGCTGGTTCCCAAAGTTTGGTTCGGAGACCTCTGGGAGTCCAACTATGTACAAAGGCCATAGTTTGTGTGCACGGCCAATACATTTACACAAACATTTCAATGCTATAGTACAATCCAGCCATGGCTGGTCTAAAGTGTGGTGTGTTGACCTCTGGGGTTCCAACTATGTACACAGGACAGTGTTTGTGTGCACGACCAATAGTTTTACTTGAACATTTGTTGGTTATATTACAGGACAGCCAAGTACAGTCACGCCTGGTTCCCAAAGTGTGGTTCGGGATCTCTGGGAATCAAACTATGTACACGGCCAGAGTTTCTGTGCATGACAAATAGTTTTACATGTACATTTTTGGGTTATATTGCAGGGCAGCCTAGTACAGCCACGGCTGGTTCCCAAAGTTTGATTTGGGGACCTCTGAGTTGCCAACTATGTACAAAGGCCATAGTTTGTGTGCACGGCAATGCTTTTACACAAATAGTCAAGGCTATAGTATAATCCAGCCATGGTTGGTTCCTAAGTGAGGTTCAGGAACCTCTGAGAATCCAACTATGTACATAGGCCATAGTTTGTGTGCACGGCCAATACCTTTACACATACATTTCTAGGCTATAGTAAAATCAAGCCATAGCTGTTTCCCAAAGTATTGTTTGTGGACCTCTGGGGTTCCAACTATGTACATAGTTACATATGAACATTTCTAGGTTATATGACAAGGCAGCCTAGTACAGCCATGGCTGGTGCGTAAAGTGTGGTTCAGGGACCTCTGGGAGTCCAACTATGTACACAGGTCATAGTTTGTGTACACAGCCAATATTTATACACAACATTTCAAGGCTATAATACAATCCAGCCATGGCTGGTTTCCAAAGTGTGGTTCAGGGACCTCCGGGATTCCAACTATATACATAGGCCATAGTTTCCATGCACAACCAATAATTTTACACAGACAAGGCTGTTTCCCCAAAATGTAGTCCGGGGACCTCTGGAATCCAACCACATGGTTGGATTCCCAGAGGTCCCCAGACTACAGTTTGTGTGCACGAGACACGACCAATACCTTTACATAAACATTTCAAGGGTATAGTACAATCCAGCCATGATTGGACTGGGAGTCCAACTATGTACACAGGCCATTGTCTGTGTGCACGGCCAATAGTTTTACACAGACATTTCAAGGCTTTATAACAATCCAGCCATGGCTGGTTCCCAAAAAGTAGTTTGAAAACCTCTGGCATCCTATGTACACTATATACAAGCAACTATGTACACAACCATAGTTTGTGTCACGAACAATACTTTTACATGAACATGCATAGGCTATAGTTCAGTCCAGCCTAGTGAAGCCATACTAGTCGCTGGACATTGGCATGTCATGAGTGTAGAATAGCCGAGTGTCCCTGTTGTTTCCTAGGGAACGGATTTCCAACAATTGCTCTTTAACACAATTTGCATGCTGTGTCTTGATTGGCCACTCCAGTTTTCTAAAATGTCCCTACTTTAGAACTGGGTGGCCAATCTGGATACAGTAAGCATTCAAGCATGTTTTTTGCCAACAGCTGATTCAGTTTGCATTATTAGCTAGGCTAGCTCCAGGGTCCCTGCCAGCATTGTAGATCCTTGCAGATGCTAATAGTTTATACATGACATCTACACGGCCAATAGTTTTACATGAATGTGTCCTTACTATAGTCCCAAACCCCACTTTAGGAGCCTGCCATGGATGTACTGTACCTAGAGATGTTCATGTAAAACTATTGTACAGAGTTGCCCCCACAGATTTCCCCAAACCAAACTTTGGGAAACAGCCATGGCTCTACTAGGCTGGACTGTACTATAGCCTAGAAATGTTCATATACAACTATTGGTCTTGCACAAAAACAATGGATCATGTGCATAGTGGTGCCGCCAGAGGTCCTCAACCCCACTGTGGGAACCAGCCATGTCCTAGTACTAGTCTGTCCTTTAATATAACCAAGAAATGTTCATGTAAAACTATTGGTCATGCACACAAACTATGGCCCATGTACATAGAGTACCAGAGGTACCAAAACCACACTTTAGGAACCAGCTGTGGCACTACTAAGCTGTCCTGTAATACAATGTAGAAATGTCCATTTAAAACTATAGGTCGTGCATGCAAACTATGACCTGCATACATAATTGGACTCCCAGAGGTCCCTGAACCAAGCTTTGGGAACCAGCTGTGGCCGTAGTAGGCTGTCCTGTAATATAATCTAGAAATGTCCATGTAAAACTATTGTTTTTGCACATAAACTCTGGCCTGTGTACATAGCTGGACTCTCAGAGGTCCCCGGACCATACTTTGTGAACCAGCCATGGCTGTACTAGACTTCCTTTATTATTTAACCTAGAAATGTTCTTGTAAAAGTATTGGTCGTACACACAAACTCTAGTTTGTGTACATAGTTTATGGCAGAGGTACTCCAACTACACTTTGGGAGTAGTCATGGCTGGATTGTACTATAGCCTAGAAATATATGTGTAAAAGTATTGATCGGCACATAAACTATGGCCTGTGTACATACTTGGTTTCCCAGAGGTCCCTGAATCACACTTGGGAACTACCCATGGCTGGATTATATTTTAGCCTTGAAATGTTTGTGTAAAAGTATTTGCTGTGTACACAAACTATGGCCTCTGTACATAGTTGGACTCCCAGAGGTCCCCGAACCAAACTTTGGGAACCAGCCGTGGCTGTACTAGGCTGTCCTGTAATATAACCTAGAAATGTTCATGTCTATGTAAAGGTATCGGTTGTCCACACAAACTATGGCCTATGAACATATGGTAGTTGGAAGCCAGATGTCCCCAAACCAAACTAGCCATGGCTGAGCTGTCCTATAGCTTAGAAATGGTCACATGAAACTATTGGTCATGCACACAAACTATGGCCTGTCTACATAGTTGGACCCCCAGAGGACCCCAAAACCACACTTTATGAACCTGTCTCTCTGGTTTTACAATGTGCTATAGGTGAGGATCCTACCAATACAGAGATAATGAAGTAATTAATCTGAAATCAGCAGATCTACAAGATCTGCATGAAGCATGAATAAACAACCATTTCAATACATGTTAATCTAAACACCATTTAGATTAACCGTGGTTTGGATTCACTTACAAATAGAAATGCAACAGAATGCAACAGAACGACCCCCCCCCCCCCTCCTCTCATCCCACAGCACAATCTGAATTGAACCCTCGTTAAGTGCAATGGACGGCACCTGCTGTTAGTCAGTTCTCAGTCAACTAGTGTGGCAGTTCTGAAAGTGTGAAGCCCCTACATACACAGTTTTAAGATAGCAGTGCAACAGTGTGGACTGTGGAGATACACAGTTAGAAACATTTGTAAACGTTTTCTTCCGTAGTATAATAGAAAGCCAAAATTGAATTAGACATTTTTGAAAATGTTGTAGTGTGATTATATATATATATATAATATATATATATATATATATATATAAATATATATATATATATATAATATATAAATATATATATATATATATATATATATATATATATATATATATATATATATATATACGGGTAATCAGTATTTTCCATGCTACATTATTAATATTTATATTTTGATGATTTACATACTGTATATCTTGAAATGTTTGTGTAAATGTATTGGCCCGGCTCACAAACTATGGGCTGCATACATAGTTGAACTCCCAGAGGTCCCTGAACCACACTTTATGAACCTTGTCTCTCTGGTTTTACAATGTGCTATAGGTGAGGATCCTACCAATACAGAGATAATGAAGTAATTAATCTGAAATCAGCAGCTCTACAAGATCTGCATGAAGCATGAATAAACAACCATTTCAATACATGTTAATCTAGATTTAGATTAACCGTTTGGTTTGGACTCACTTACAACCGTTTGGTTTGGACTCACTTACAAATAGAAATGCAACAGAATGCAACAGAACGAGCCCCCCCCCCCCCCCCCCCCCCCCCCCCCCCCCCCCCCCCTCTCATCCCACAGCACATTCTGGATTGAACCTTGTTAAGTGCAATGGACGGCACCTGCTGTTAGTCAGTTCTCAGTCAACTGGTGTGGCAGTTCTGAAAGTGTGAAGCCCCTACATACACAGTTTTAAGATAACAGTGCAACAGTGTGGACTGTGGAGATACACAGTTAGAAACATTTGTAAACGTTTTCTTCCGTAGTATAATAGAAAGCCAAAATTGAATATATTCTCAATCCCTTGTGCATTAAGTGAAATATTTAAAAAATGTATTAATCTTGATTATGGTGTCCAGATCATGAAAAAACCCCACATCTCAATTAATTAGAATATTTTGAGACCACTAAGAAAACATGACAAGAAATGTCGATTATGTGAAAAGCATATTAATGTATGCAGTTACTACTACTTACGATGGATCAGACTGGACTAGACTAGACTAGGGTGTACTTGGCTGTATGAAATCAAACAGACTAACCACTCATGGGCAATAGTTTGTATGCACTTACTGTACATGAACATATGTAGTACAGTAGAGCCTTGTATGCCCAGGTCTAACCTAGTCGAGCCCGATGGGAGAACAGAGTAGTGGAGGGGAGTACTACCGTACTGTATTATGGTGGATCAGGCTGGACTAGACAAGACTAGTGTGTACTAAACTCAAATAGGCTCTATCAGCCTGTACTAGGCTCTGTAGATCCTCACACAGTTGGGACTAACCACTGTGTACATGTGCAATAGTTTGTGTGCACAATCAAGAGTTTTACATGAACATGGGTTGACGATAGTACAGTATTGCCTTGTACAGCCTAATGAAGCCTAGTACAGCCTAACAAACCCCCTACAGCCTATTAGATCCCATTTGAGTCTAGTGCAGTACAGCCTAGTATGTCAAAGTCCAGCCTTGTCCAATGGGAGAATAGAGTAGTCGAGGGGAGTACTAGTCTATATTATGTCACACATTGGGAGTAACCACCGTGTACACGGGCAGTCGTTTGTGTGCACATTCAATACTTTTACTTGGACATGTGTTGACCATAGTGGAGTATCACCTCGTACAGCCTAATGAAGCATATTACAGCCTAACACACACACCTACAGCCTATTAGAGCCCATTTGAGTACGGCCTAGTATGCCAAAGTCTAGCCTAGTCCTGTCCAATGGGAGAATAGAGTAGTAGAGGGGAGTACTAGTCTATATTATGTCACACCATTGGGAGTAACCACCGTGTACACGGGCAGTCGTTTGTGTGCATTTTCAATACTTTTACTTGGACATGTGTTGACCATAGTGCAGTATCACCTCGTACAGCCTAATGAAGCCTAGTACAGCCTAACAAACCCCCCTACACCCTGTTAGAGCCCATTTGAGTCTACTGCAGTACATCCTAGTATGCCAAAGTCTAGCCTAGTCCTCTCCAATGGGAGAATAGAGTAGTAGAGGGAAGTACTAGTCTATATTATGTCACACCATTGTGAATAACCACTGTGTACACGGGCAGTCGTTTGTGTGCACTTTCAATACTTTTACTTGGACATGTGTTGACCATAGTGCAGTATCACCTCGTACAGCCTAATGAAGCCTAATACAGCCTAACAAACCCCCCTACACCCTGTTAGAGCCCATTTGAGTCTACTGCAGTACATCCTAGTATGCCAAAGTCTAGCCTAGTCCTCTCCAATGGGAGAATAGAGTAGTAGAGGGAAGTACTAGTCTATATTATGTCACACCATTGGGAGTAACCACCATGTACACGGGCAGTCGTTTGTGTGCACTTTCAATACTTTTACTTGGACATGTGTTGACCATAGTGCAGTATCACCTCGTACAGCCTAATGAAGCCTAATACAGCCTAACAAACCCCCCTACACCCTGTTAGAGCCCATTTGAGTCTAGTGCAGTACATTCTAGTATGCCAAAGTCCAGCCTAGTCCTCTCCAATGGGAGAATAGAGTAGTAGAGGGAAGTACTAGTCTATATTATGTCACACCATTGTGAATAACCACCGTGTACACGGGCAGTCGTTTGTGTGCACTTTCAATACTTTTACTTGGACATGTGTTGACCATAGTGCAGTATCACCTCGTACAGCCTAATGAAGCCTAGTACAGCCTAACAAACCCCCTACACCCTGTTAGAGCCCATTTGACTCTAGTGCAGTACAGCCTAGTATGCCAAAGTCTAGCCTAGTCCTGTCCAATGGGAGAATAGAGTAGTAGAGGGGAGTACTAGTCTATATTATGTCACACCATTGGGAGTAACCACCGTGTACACGGGCAGTCGTTTGTGTGCATTTTCAATACTTTTACTTGGACATGTGTTGACCATAGTGCAGTATCACCTCGTACAGCCTAATGAAGCCTAGTACAGCCTAACAAACCCCCCTACACCCTGTTAGAGCCCATTTGAGTCTACTGCAGTACATCCTAGTATGCCAAAGTCTAGCCTAGTCCTCTCCAATGGGAGAATAGAGTAGTAGAGGGAAGTACTAGTCTATATTATGTCACACCATTGTGAATAACCACTGTGTACACGGGCAGTCGTTTGTGTGCACTTTCAATACTTTTACTTGGACATGTGTTGACCATAGTGCAGTATCACCTCGTACAGCCTAATGAAGCCTAATACAGCCTAACAAACCCCCCTACACCCTGTTAGAGCCCATTTGAGTCTAGTGCAGTACAGCCTAGTATGCCAAAGTCTAGCTAGTCCTGTCCAATGGGAGAATAGAGTAGTAGAGGGCAGTACTAGTCTATATTATGTCACACCATTGGGAGTAACCACCGTGTACACGGGCAGTCGTTTGTGTGCACTTTCAATACTTTTACTTGGACATGTGTTGACCATAGTGCAGTATCACCTCGTACAGCCTAATGAAGCCTAGTAGAGCCTAACAACCCCCCCTACACCCTGTTAGAGCCCATTTGAGTCTAGTGCAGTACAGCCTAGTATGCCAAAGCCTAGCCTAGTCCTGTCCAATGGGAGAATAGAGTAGTAGAGGGAAATACTAGTCTATATTATGTCACACCATTGTGAATAACCACCGTGTACACGGGCAGTCGTTTGTGTGCACCTTCAATACTTTTACTTGGACATGTGTTGACCATAGTGCAGTATCACCTTGTACAACCTAATGAAGCCTAGTACAGCCTAACCAACCCCCCTACAGCCTATTAGAGCCCATTTGACTCTAGTGCAGTACAGCCTAGTATGCCAAAGTCTAACCTAGTCCTGTCCAATGGGAGAATAGAGTAGTAGAGGGGAGTACTAGTCTATATTATGTCATACATTGGGACTAACCATGGTGTACACAGGCAGTTATTTGTGTGCACATTCAATAGTTTTACATGGCATGTGTTGACCATGGTACAGTATTGCCTTCTACAGCCTAATGAAGCCTAGTACAGCCTGATGGAGAAGAGAGTAGTAGAGGCCCCTTTATAACACTTGCACGTATGTGATTCCACTCTCTCATCCTCTGGGTCCATATGTGCCAGTCTCCTCGCACATGTTTAGGCTAAGTGGTCTAATAGAAGAATTGTGGTACAAAAATAAGTAAATTGTCCCAGTGACAACGTCAGGGAGGAGTATGTTACAATAGTAAGTCAGTCAGTCAGTCAGCCAGCCAATATGATGTTCCTGAGTCAATTGCAGTTATATCCCTCACACGGTGATGTTGGTTTTAATGCAGAAGACATCTGAGGGATCAAAGGTCAAAAACATTCAATAGGTTTTCAGCCAATCACGTATAGGTTCTTCGGATTGTCTGAATATTTGATTATATTTGAATGTATTTTAAAGGTGTTGCAGCCATCAAAATCAAAATGAGCAAATATTTGCATACAAACAATAAAGTTGAACATTCAGTTTAAGCATTCAGATAAGCGGAAGAAGATGGATGAATGAACATCTTCCCAACTCCAACAGAATTGGGGTTGTACATGGGAACCAGCTGTGGCTGTAGTAGGCTGTCCTGTAATATAACATAGTGTTCATGTAAAACTATAGGTCGTGCACACAAACTCTGGCCTATGTACATAGTTGTACTCCCACAGGTCCCCGAGCCACACTTTGGGAATTGGGATTGTACTATAGCTTATAAATGTTTGTGGAAAAGTATTGGTTGTGCACACAAACTATGGCCTTTGTACATAGTCGGACCCACAGAGGTCCGCAAACCACAATTTTGGAACTAGCCATAGCTGTACTGTAATAAAACTTTTGGTTGTGCACACATACTATTGCTTGTGTACAGAGTTGGACTCCCAGTGGTCCCTGAACCACACTTTGGGAACCAGACATGGCTGGATTGTACTATAGCCATGAAATGTTTGTGGAAAAGTATTGGTTGTGCACACAAAATATGGCCTTTGTACATAGTCGGATCCACAGATGTCCGCAAACCACAATTTTGGAACTAACCATAGCTGTACTGTAATAAAACTTTTGGTTGTGCACACATACTATTGCATGTGTACATAGTTGGACTCCCAGTGGTCCCTGAACCACACTTTGGGAACCAGACATGGCTGGATTGTACTATAGCCTTGAAATGTTTGTGGGAAAGTATTGGCCGTGCACACAAACTATGGCCTATGTACATAGTTGGACTCCCAGAGGTCCCCAAACCGCACTTTGGGAACCAGCCGTGGCTGAACTAGGCTGTCGTGTAATGTAATCTAGAAACTTTTATGTAAAACTACTGGTCATGCGTACAAACTATGGCCCGTGTACATGGTTGGACTCCCAGACGTCCCCGAACCACATTTTGGGAACCAGCCGTGGCTATAGTAAGCCTGTAATATGTCCTGTAATATGACCTAGACATGTTCATGTAAAAGTATGGGACATGTACACCATGTACACATGTAGAGTTTTGGTTAATAGCCTGCCACCCTGTGGAATTATGCTTGAACTGCAATATAAGGCCCTAAAATGGACACAGAGGAAAAAATAGCAGTGTGGGTCATCTGAAGGACTGATCGATGAACATGTGGTGTTCACACGAAGAGGAGGGGGCCCAGAAAATTTAGAGACCATCCGCTGATTTTTCACGCCCCCACAGTCCACACAGTGTGGACTGGAAATTTCTGGTGTACACCGGCCTATATCGCATTGACCTTTTGAGCACCAAAAGCGATAGGGGTAATAATAATAATAATAATAATAATAATAATAATAATAATAAACTATTGTCATTTCTATTGTTGAATTATTTCTAAAATAATAGCGCAGTCTGAGTTCATGCTTGACCCATCTGTCACATGGAACTACTTTTGGGGCATTATGATATGGACACACACACACACACACACACACACACACACACACACACACACACACACACACACACACACACACACACACACACACACACACACACACACACACACACACACACACACAAACATAGCTCCATGTTATAGAGGGGTCAAAAAATGAACAAAACCTGTGCTAATATTTCAGAAATAGTCAGTGAGATTTGCTGACAATTCTCACTGACAGTGAGGTATATGAGGAATTCCACAATATGTGACACATTCACATGCAGCAGGAAAATCAGAGCACTTGTTTTGGTTTGAGCCAGAAAACCCCAAGACCACAGAAAATCTACTGAATGTGAAAAGTTTAGGTTTTGGGGGTGCAATTGAGCTTGGAAAGCAAAGAAAAAACGTTGTTGTTGTTAGAGAAAGTGGAGGTTAATTGTCCACAAGAAACTTGTCCATTAGAAGCTTGTATCAAAAGTCGCCATAACTACGACAGGGGTCCTTGAGAGGATTCCAAGTGGTCCCCAGCTAAATGGAAAGAAACATGAAACCAAATGGACCCTTGTGGGTCCATTTGGTTTCATGTTTCCATGTCTCAAGAGTTAAAATAGACATCATCTTAATGGTCATTTTGATCTATAGTGCCTATGTATTTGCCCGTTTTGTTTCCCAAATCCAGCCTGGAATAGTGAACAAAAACAAAAGAAATCTTTAGTTTTTGGTCTGTGGGGCTAAAAGCCAAATGTGGTCCGTGGCTCAACGCACACACACACACACACACACACACACACACACACACACACACACACACACACACACACACACACACACACACACACACACACACACACACACACACACTTTATGACTAGCCATTGCGGTTCAAAAGTGTGCATTAAAGCAATCCTTCATCAAAATACTTGCATCTTTGGTGACATCACATTATACCCACAGTCCACACAACACATCATTTTGTGTTCATATATTCACAACGGGTAAGGCCCTATAGTAAATATAAATTAGTTTGTGTAATGACTGATTGTATGGCAGCATGCAACATGAGCATTCATCTCTAGCACAATGGCGACATCTATCGGCGAGCTCCATCCGCTGCACCCAGACAGAGATAAATAGAGTTCTGACCTCTCCGTTCACTTCCATGGTTCCAGTAGTCTAAACCAGTTTTCATATTGCACACATGCCTTAAAACACCTCTTATTTGCGCCGCCCTCGTTGAATTACCAATGTACACTCAACAAAAATATAAACGCAACACTTTTGTTTTTGCTCCCATTTTTTAGGGGATGGACTTAAAGCCCTAAAATTCATTACAGATTTACAATATAACCATTTCTCTCAAACACTGTTCACAAATCTGCCTAAATGTGTGATATTGAGCACTTCTGCTTTGTTAAGATAATCCATCCCACCTCACAGGTGTGCCACATCAAGATGCAGATTTGACATCATGATTAGTGCACAGGTGTACCTCAGACTCTCCACAATAAAAAGACACCCTGAAATGTGCAATTTTCTTTTGCCTTATTGGGGGTATGGGACTCAGAACCAGTCAGTATCTGGTGTGACCACCATTTGCCTCATGCAGTGCAACACATCTTCTTCGCATAGAGTTTATCAGATTGTCAATTGTGGCCTGTGGAATGTTGCTCCACTCCTCTTCAATGGCTATGTGAAGTTGCTGGATATTAGTGGGAACTGGTACACACTGTAAAAATGGTAATAACACAATATTACCACATTATTACCATTTCGACAGCGCATACCAGTTCCCACTAATATCCAGCAACTTCACATAGCCATTGAAGAGGAGTGGACCAACATTCCACAGGCCACAATTGACAATCTGATAAACTGCGAAGAAGATGTGTTGCACTGCATGAGGCAAATGGTGGTCACACCAGATACTGACTGGTTCAGAGGCCCATACACCCAATAAGGCAAAAGAAAATTGCACATTTCAGGGTGTCTTTTTATTGTGGAGAGTCTGAGGTACACCTGTGCACTAATCATGATGTCGCATTTGCAACTGAATGTGGCACACCTGTGAGGTGGGATGGATTATCTTAACAAAGCAGAAGTGCTCAATATCACACATTTAGTCAGATTTGTGAACAGTGTTTGAGAGAAATGGTTATATTGTATATCTGGAATGAATTTTAGGGCTTTAAGTCCATCCCCTGAAAAATGGGAGCAAAAACAAAAGTGTTGCGTTTATATTTTTGTTGAGTGTAATTCCAACTGCAGTTTGTCCCTATTGAGGCTGCAGCAGCTCAGTTTCAGAGCATCAATGTCGCTACTGTGAGAACGAGATGACACTCAACCAGAGCAGGCGCAGCTGACTAATTCCAACTAAGGGAAAAAGCAGCTGAGTTTTTTTTTTTGTTTGTTTGTTGTGTTTGTGTATTAGAGCTTAAAGTTGGTGTTTTTGCCCAGATGAAAAGGAAGCAGAGTTCCTTCCTGAAAGCACTTTTAACGGTAAAATAACAAACGTAAAATAAAAAGCAGGAGGCAGTGATGAAGAGAGAGGATAAAGTATTGTTGTGGTGGAGGCGGGTGGTAATCAGTGTTGCTGCCAACTGCCAAAATCCAAAATGCACTAGTGGCACTTCCAAAATGCACTAGAATGCACTAGATGCTCGCCTGGAAGGGAATATGGCCATTAAATGACCATTAATCTTCTACATTCTCTAGTTGTGTAGACTTGGGCTAATTCACATGATGAATATTTTAACTCTTGAGAGTGTAAAAATGAAACCAAATGGACCCGCAAGGGTCCATTTGGTTTCATTTTTACGCTCTCAAAGAGTTACATCTGGTTAACAAAACTATCCATCATTTAGCCTGGGGACCACTGGTTGAAAACCACTGTCATAGGAGGAGAAATGAGGGTTTTATGATCTCTGGCGCCTGTCAATCAATTTCACCCCAACTCTCCAGCCAAAAAGCACTAGAGGAGTTTTTCACTAATTTTGGCGCTAGGGGGGGTCTGAAAAAGCGCTAAATATAGCGACAAATGCGCCAAGTTGGCAACACTGGTGGTAATGACGCCACAACAACGTGATTTCCAATACAATACTTTACTTGTCAGAACGTCGGCAGAATCAATACAGAACTTCACAGACAGTCCGTGGATTACTGTGGCCCTTATAATTCTGGCAGGTAGGTAACTCACTTTAACACAGTCTTTCGTCGCTGTTGTTGGTCCGTGGTTGTCTGGCACAGACATTGATGGAGGAGGAATCACTCAGACGTCCATACACTTCAACAACCGGAACACAACTGACTAAAACTGGCGGGCTGACCCGAACTTACCCAGAACCCCCTCTAGACTGAGGCCCAGAGCCATCTAGTAGAAGAGTTGCGACATTGAGGGGTCAGAAAACAGCCTGGTCACGTGGTTCATGTACTCGCGCGAGCCCATAGGCTTCAATGCATTCAGTAACTTCCGGTTGTCACTATTCATGTCACTATCCAACAGAAGTCTATGTAGAGGGACTGACTGACCCCATGAAGTGAACGGAGTTGGCGTAACTCTGTCTATTTCCAAGGCTCTGCTGAGGCCCATCAGAACGCATCAGGTTTAGTAAACAACACACATTATAGGCTGAACGCAACACAAGAACAGGTCATAATGGTGGTGATTGTTCCCTCTTTACAGTATTCTCACAGACACGTGCATGCAAGTATCTGGACTCAAACAAATGAAGCTAACCGGGCCAGGGGTTGACACTATCTTGGAGGGCAAGTACTACTTGCCCTCAGCTCATGGTCACTTGCCCCCCAAAAATATATTGTAGATTTTGCAGATGTAACTCTTGAGAGTGTAAAAATGAAACCAAATGGACCCTTGCGGGTCCATTTGGTTTCATTTTTACACTCTCAAGAGTTAAAATTCATCATCTTAATTAGCCCAGGTCTACACAACTAGAGAATGTAGAAGATTAATGGTCATTTTGATGGGTATGTTAATTTGCCTGTTTTGTTTCCCAAATCCAGCCTGGAATTGTGGATAGTTAGAAAGCAGGGAAAGACACAGAGGCAGAGTGCAATGACTGCCTTCTAGACAAATTTATCTTGTGTTGTGTTATAGTGCACTAAGTTGCACACTTGCCCCATCGGGCAACCAGGTAGCAGTCTTCACTTGCCCCACCATTTTTTTTTACTTGCCCCGGGCAAGCGGGCAAGTGTTAGTGTCAAGCCCTGCTGTGTATTCCTGTGGCATCTTTGGCATTAGCGACAGGCTTAGTGCCTGGTTGGGTTTCACCTACTAGAAGGCTCTGGGTTTCACTACATCTGACTGTATTATTTATGGAGAGTTTGGAAATACTCAACAATATACATGATAATTCACTGTCTTCATAGGGTTAACTGACATGGTGCACTGAGAGCGAAACACATTTCTCATGAGAAACAGAAAGTGTCTTCCACAGGGCATAATGCCATCATAATGATGACGATTGGTCAACATAGGGTAAAATGAGTAATTACACTAGGTCTAGCCTCGACACCACTGTCTAGGTCTGACTGTACATGGACAGGACATCAGTATTATTATCCATATCATTAGACTGGATATTATCTGTGATTTTGGATATTGCACTATTGGCATGCTCTTTCCCTTCTGTATTTAAAGGTAGGGGAAGTGATTTCACTTTTGTCAGATATCACCCAAAAAATATTTTTTTTTTCTGTTAAAATGCTCTATTATAAGGTGTGCAGACCATATATGGAGTTTCCCCCTCCCCCACGTTAGCAGAGGAGCTAATAAAAGTTCCCCAGGTGGTGGGTGAATTCTCCTCCAATCAGGAGAGAGCAGCAGGTTCACATAGTGTAGCTACTGTTGGGTGCCCCTAGTGCACCAGGCTGGTACTACACCATGAATTTCAAATCAATTACCCTACCTTTAAATAAATAAATAAATGAATAAATAAATAAAACAACTGGACCAGTGTGATTAGGAAAACATTTTCCTTAGAAAAATTGTGTCTGAATTATTATTATTAGCCTTAAAGTAAAGTAGTAGTAGTAGTAGTAGTAGTAGTTTTTTTCCGTCTTTTTCAGAGACGTGGGCCTACCTATAACACTCCCAACACTGCGCACCAGACACTCAATGTTTGTAAGAAAAAAATGCACGTGCACGCGTGCGTAGGAATGTCATCGGCATGCCAAAAAAAGTCCTAGTAGAAGAACATTAGGCTTGGGTATCAGAAAGAGCTAGCACTCACTCACATCATGTGTATACAGTACCTGCGCTGGCTGCATGGGCAGCCTGGTGCAAATATGTGAGCGGTGGTGTAGCTTCACCCTTCTCTCCGTCCTTCTGAAACTCCTCCTGTCCGTGTGTCCGTTTGACCAGAGAGAGAGAGAGAAACAAGAGAGAGAAAGGAGGTGGGGTAGGTGGGGGGTCAGGTGTAGAGAGAATGATAGACGGGGGGAGGTGGTTCTTAGCGTGGGGACTTAATCCAGGGGCGGATTGGCCATCTGGAGTACAGGGAGTTTTCCCGGTGGCCTGTTTTTTTTTTTTTCTTTCAAAAAAGAAAAGGTGTCCTACACCAGAGCCTTCAAGTAGGAGAGATCTTCTACATTCTCTAGTTGTGTAGACTAAGTTGGGCTAATTCACATGAATATTTTAACTCTTGAGGGTGTAAAAATGAAACCAAATGGACCCGCAAGGATCCATTTGGTTTCGTTTTTACGCTCTCAAAGAGTTACATCTGGTTAACCAGTGGCCTGGCAAAGGCAAAATTGTCCCGGTGGGAAAATCTGTGCCAATCCGCCCCTGACTTAATCCTAAAATAGATGGACGCGTGCATTCGTGGAGAGGTAGAGAGGCACGGGGGGGAGAGAGTGGCAGATCGAGAGACGGTGAGAGGAGAAAGAGAGGCTGTGCAGAGACAGATCCACGACATCTCACTCAGTCAGAAGATCGAGGGGGACTCATCACCATCATGGGCAACATGGCCACGGAGATGGTGGCCTTCCTGCTCAGCATCTCGGGCTGGATCCTGGTGTCGTCCACGCTGCCCACGGACTACTGGAAGGTGTCGTCGGTGGACGGCACGGTCATCACCACGGCCACCTTCTGGTCCAACCTGTGGAAGACCTGCGTGACCGACTCCACCGGCGTCTCCAACTGCAAAGACTTCCCCTCCATGCTGGCCCTGGACGGTGAGTGCAAGGTAGTATAGTATACCTGCCGCTTAAGTTCAGTGGTCCTCAAAGTGGGGACCCCCCCCCCCCCAGATCTGCCTTCAGGGGTGGTCCTTGAAGCAGATCTGGTGGGGTCCGACATGCAGCTAAATGTTAAGTCTAGATCTGGGAATTTCAACCTTTTTTGACACCAGAGACCACCATTTATTCAGCATTTGAGCCACAGACGGACCACCATTTGACGACATTTTAGCCCCTCAGACCTAAAACTAAAGAATTCTTTTGGTTTTGTCCGCAATTCCAGACTGTATTTTGCCAACAAAACAGTGTAGACCTCTTAAGCGGTGCTAATTCAGGTGATGAATATTTTGAACTCTTGAGAGTGTAAAAAATGAAACCAAATGGACCCTTGCGGGTCCATTTGGTTTCATTTTTACACTCTCAAGAGTTACATCTGGTTAACCAACTTTCCATCATTTAGCCTGGGGACCACCTGGATCCTTCTCAAGGACCACTGGTGGTCCCCGGACCACCTGTTGAAAACCCCTGGTCTAGATAGATCGAGGAACAAGGCAGAACAATAAAAAAGAATATACAGGGCAACAAGACTAAGGAAGATAAAGTATAAATATTCAGTTGATCAGTGCATCATAATAAAATACATATTTTTTGCGTTTGCGGGGAAAAAACACAACAGAAAAGGAGGGCTCAGTATATCTTTAAGGGTTTAAAAGTTTGTAAACAAATGGGACCCTTATGGCTCTGTAACTCTTGAGTGAACAAAATGGAATCAATTGAACCGTTTGTATGCTAATGTTGATTTGACAATATAAATTGGGATAAAAATGCCATTAAATGGGGGTCCATATAGCCTGGTTCATGTCAAACTCGGGGTCAGTGATTTTTTTTTTGTCAATTTGAGAGCCCTTGACAGTGAAAAGCTTTGGGAACCACTGGCTTCATTGAATAGGATTTAGTGATGGACCAATGTATAGTAATGCATCTGTCCCCATATCGGCTTGGCTGATAGCAGTAGCCGATGTTTATCTGTTGTTGACAATCATACAGCTTGCATGGATGTTGGTCATCTGTAGTATAACTAGCTGTAGATTCTGGACATATATCTTCTTGTTTTGAAGATGTGTAGTTTCCCTGGCACAAAAGGAGAAAATAACAACAACAAAACCTAAATAATCTTATATTGGTGTCGATATTTGCCTATGGGTTAAATTATAATATGAAACATTGGTATTGGCCAAGAATTTCCATATCGGTGCATCCCCAATATGATTATTATTATTACCCGTATTATTATTATTATTAGTAGTTGTTGTAGTGGTAGTAGTAGTAGTAGTAGTGCTAGTCATAGTCGTACTACTAAAATAACCTTTCTTTATTCATTGCACTATTAGCCTATGGTTCTGTTTATTATTACATTCCACTCATGGGGTATTGTGCTATAATGTGGGGTCAGCTCAAGTCAGCCAGAAACTCCAACCCACGTTGTTTGGGTTTGTTCGTCTTCTGCCGTGATGTCGGTGCATAAAAAAGAAAAAGACCTAGAATCGTAAAACCACCTGTTTTCATTTGGATGAATGACTACCATTGTAAACAAGCGCATTTGGAATCGGACACCCCCCCTTCCTCCAACTGCCCCACCCCCCCCCCCCACCGCTAGCTTGTCCCGCTACGCTGGCCCAGTCCTGGCCGCGGTCCACAAAGCAGCACGTTTAACATTTAAATCGGCCCGAGCGAGGCGCATGCATGAATGCGGCTCTCCTAATGTGTTCCGAATCCGAGCAATTTGAGAAAGTCATGCGCTCCCTTCTTGGTGACAGAAGGAATGCTAATAATCAAGCCCCCTGCACGAAAAAGGAGGTGTGTTCGCTTAAAGGATGCAATGTGGAGGAATTGGAGAAAGTCATGCAGTCTCCAAGGGGTCATTTGTGGACAAAGGAAATGTTACCTTGTTTTGGAGATAAGGGGAAATAAGACCTAGATTAGTCTCTTTATCGTTTGCCACCGATGTGAATGGAAATGTGCATGAAACAACCACAAAAAAGTCCCTTCCAGGGGTTGACACTAAGGTTTCGAAGGCAGTTGCCCATCGGGCAAGTGCAAGTCCGGTTCTACTTGCCTTCATCTCATGGTCACTTGCCCCCCCAAAAATATATTGTAAATTTTGCAGATGTAACTCTTGAGAACGTAAAAATGAAACCAAATGGACCCTTGCGGGTCCATTTGGTTTCATTTTTACACTCTCAAGAGTTAAAATTCATCGTCCTAATTAGCCCAGGTCTACACAACTAGAGAATGTAGACGATTAGGTAATTTTGATGTGTATGTTAATTTGCCTGTTTTGTTTCCCAAATCCAGTCTGGAATTGTGGACAGCTAGAAAGCAGTGAAAGACACAGAGGCAGAGTGCAATGACTGCCTTCAAGTGAAATATATCTTTTGTTGCGTTATAGTGCACTATGGTGCACACTTGCCCGATCGGGCAACCAGGTATAGCAGTCTTCACTTGCCCCACCATTTTTTTTACTTGCCCCGGGCAAGCGGGCAAGTGTTAGTGTCAAGCCCTGCCTTCTTGTACTATGTTGTGGTTGAGGTTCAAGACTGTGATTACATCTCGTGTATTTGCAGGTGCATAAGACTGAAACTTATTTTCTTTTGGCATCCTTCTGACCAGGGTCAGATTGACCATTGGGCGTACAGGTCTCCCGGTGGGCCACGACCCGTAGGGGGGCAGTGGTATCACGGCATGATTAAAAGCACTGGTTTTCAGCCTTTTTGATCCCAGGGGACACTATTCATTCAGAATTTTGAGCCACGGAGGAGCAACATTTTATCCTCCACAGACCCCAAAACTTTATTTTGCTTTTTGGTCCACAATTCCAGGCTGGATTGGGGAAACAAAACAGTCAAACATTCAGATCAAAATGAGCATTAATCATCAATTAATCAATCAATCATTAACATTTTCTAATTAGACTTGGGCCAATTTAGATGCATATTTTAACTCTTGAGAGTGTTAACATGAAACGTTAACACGAGAGCGTAAACATGAAACCAAATGGACCCTTGCGGGTCCATTTGGTTTCATGTTTACGCTCGGTTACGCTTGGTTAACATCTGGTTAACCAACTATACCAGGTAGAATTGTAATGAGCCGGTATAGGCCAAATCACGCTAAAAATGTCCGGGCCGATTTGTGCGTGAGTGCAGCGAACGACCCAAAAACAAACAGACTAAAACCAAGCAAAAGACCTTAAGGAGATAATTATTGTGACATTAATCGCAAAGGACTCTTAATTACGTCACACGTAACATCATCACCTGAACCAGCCAATCGGAATACTTCGAGGGACGGGTTGACGTCGCTCGCACCATCACACTAGTAATTATATAATAGTGATTATTACATGGCTTGATTGAATGAATGCTCCAATCAGAAGCCAGCGTTCTGGTCACGTGAGCGGTTAGACACTGTAGGTCCAACATAGCCTACACACAGTGTTGCCAACTTGGCGCATTTGTCACTATATTTAGCTTTTTTCAGACCCCCCTAGGGCCAAAATTAGTGAAAAACTCTTGGCGGAAAATCTAGTGCTTTTTTTACTGGTGAGTTTGTGCAAAATTGATTGATAGATGCCAGAGATAAAACAGTCATTTTTCACCATTTTTCCTCCTATGATAGTGGTTTTCAACCAGTGGTCCCCAGGCTAAATGATGGACAGCTGGTTGACCAGATGTAACTCTTTGAGAGCGTAAAAATGAAACCAAATGGACCCTTGCGGGTCCATTTGGTTTCATTTTTACACCCTCAAGGGTTAAAATATTCATCATGCGAATTAGCCCAACTTAGTCTACACAACTAGAGAATGTAGAAGATTAATGGTCATTTTGATCTGTATGTTCCAGGCGAGCATCTAGCACATTCTAGTGCATTTTGGAAGTGCCACTAGTGCATTTTGGATCTTGGCAGTTGGCAACACTGCCTACACAAGTGTAGATAAATAAAAGCAGCCTTGTTATGTACTATTTCTGTCAATTATGAGTTATTTATTCATGTATTAAGCCATGTAATAAGCCCTTCAAACCGGTGACCAACCAACCAACTAACTAACTAACTCATTCTAACCAACCAACCACTCATTCTGTGTCTATCTGTCTATCTGTAGCCTATATCCAGGTGTGTCGGGGCCTGACGATTGCTTCAGTGATTCTGGGCTTCTTTGGATCCGGCCTGGCCCTAGTGGGAATGAAGTGCACGAAAATCGGGGGCTCCAAGATCACCAAAGCCCGGATAACTGTCGTCTCCGGCGTCCACTTCATTCTAAGCGGTAAAGGAAACCTTTAATGTTGTATAGAAGCACTTCTCAGGATCCCAGGAAAAGTGTTTCTTGTCTCCCAAACATCATTATTAAAATAGGACCTGGTTGCCAAAGGGTTGAAGTTTAATGGGTAAATATTAGGGATGTCTTTTGATGTTACATCATAAAAAAGTATCGGTTCATATCGCCATCAGCAATATTCTAAAGGTTTTGAAAAGGTATCAGCATCAGCCCTCATTTGTCATTATCAGTATTGGCAAATATGCCAGTCTAACCACAAATCCGATACAGGGGTAAGGGGTTGACACCATGGCAGTTAAATACAATGCTGGGGCAATTTGGAATATGTAGTTGCCCAAGTGCATGTGCATGTGCATGATTTGAGTGAGGTGAGGACTAGGAGTGGGCTATTCCGGTTGGTAGACTTCATACTGTATAAGTTTTTTTTTTTTTTTTTTTTTTTTTTTTTTTTTTTTTTTTATTATATACAGGCATATATTATTTTCTGGTATCTGTATCGTCTAAAACAGTGGTTTTCAACCTTTTTGATCCCAGGGCCCACTATTTATTCAGCATTTTAGCCACGGACCACCATTTGAGGACATTTTAGCCCCACAGACCCGAAAACTAAAGATCTCTTTTGCTTTTGTCCACAGTACCAGGCTGGATTTGGGAAACAAAACAGTCAAACATACAAACCAAACCATTAATCTTCTACATTCTCTAGTTGTGTATTTTTTATTTATTTATTTATTTATTTATTTATTTATTTATTTATTTATTTATTTATTTATTTATTTATTTATTTATGAAAATACATTTTATTAATAAATAAATACAGATACAGTACAATAATATATAGTATGAGAGACAATACCTTAGACATAGCATCAATATTGAACTAGAAAAGTGCCCTTCTGGGCACAGGTCTCCACCAGGCCAGGACAGGTTGTGGCCTCCTGGTGGCGCTATAATAGGCCAATGTAAAAAAGGTACCATTTATTATTATGACTTTAGGATTTGGATGATTTCAGGCATTTTGTCCAAAAATGTGTTTTGCAAATGTTCACCTGTTGGTGGCGCTATAACAAGCCATTGTGAAAAGAGTGGAATATTTCTCAGCCTAGTATTATAGTGTGTTGAAGATTTTATGTAAATTGCCTGCTGTGTTCATCATCTTTACAAAATCAGCCTCCTGGTGGCGCTATACCATGCCGTTGTGGAAAATTTGGGGCAGAGGTTCATGCTTGCCATTCAGGGAGTGTGTGTGCAAATTGTGATGTCGATCTGGTTCACAGTTTGGGAGATTAGTTGGTAACATACGGACACATTTTTGTTTTTGTTTTTAAAGATGCCACGAATCTGCCTCCTGGTGGCGCTATAACATGCCGTTGTGGAAAATTTGGGGCAGAGGTTCATGGGTGGCATCCAGGGAGTGTGTGTGCAAATTGTGGCATCGATCGGGTTAATGGTTTGTGAGATTAGCTGGTAACAGTCGGACACGCTCACAGATTTTTGCAAAAAAGATGGCAAAAATTGGCCTCCTGATGGCGCTATAACACGCCGTTGTGGAAACTTTGGGGCAGAGGTTCATGGCTGGCATCCAGGGAGTGTGTGTGCAAATTGTGATGTCGATCGGGTTAATGGTTTGGGAGATTAGCTGGTAACAGACAGACACACGCACAGATTTTTGCAAAAACAATGGCAAAAATCGTCCTCCTGGTGGCGCTATAACAGGCCATTGTGGAAAATTTGAGGCAGAGGTTCATGGTTGGCATCCAGGGAGTGTGTGTGCAAATTGTGGCATCGATCAGGTTAACGGTTTGGGAGATTAGGTGGTAACAGACAGACATACACACAGATTTTTGCAAAAACATTGCACAAATCAGCCGCCTGGTGGCGCTATAAAATGCCGCTGTGGAAAATTTGAGCGAGAGGTTCATGGTTGGCATCCAGGGAGTGTGCCTGCAAATTGTGGCATCGATCGGGTTAACGGTTTGGGAGATTAGGTGATAACAGACAGACAAACACCCAGATTTTTGCAAAAACATTGCACAAATCGGCCGCCTGGTGGCGCTATAAAATGCCGCTGTGGAAAATTTGAGCGAGAGGTTCATGGTTGGAGATTAGGTGGTAACAGACAGACAAACACACAGATTTTTGTCAAAAAATGGCCAAAATAGGCCGCCTGGTGGCGCTATAACATGGCGTTGGGGAAACTTAGGGGCAGAGATTCATCGTTGGCACCCAGGGAGTATGTGTGCAAATTTTGGCATCGATCGGGTTAACGGCGCCGGAGATTACCTGGTAACAGACGGACACGGGGACACACACACACACACACACACACACGGACGGAGTGCAAAACATATTCCCCACCATGCCTCCGGCCTGGTGGAGACAATTAATATAGAGAGAAAAAGAGAATGATAATAATCTGCAAAACATCAATAACACCTACAACAAAGCATCTTTACCACCGTTGTCCTTATCATCATTATTATTATTACCACTAGCCTTGTTTATTGTCTCCACCAGGCCGGAGGCATGGTGGGGAATATGTTTTGCACTCCGTCCGTGTGTGTGTGTGTGTGTCCGTGTCCGTCTGTTACCAGGTAATCTCCGGCGCCGTTAATGCGATCGATGCCAAAATTTGCACACATACTCCCTGGGTGCCAACGATGAATCTCTGCCCCTAAGTTTCCCCAACGCCATGTTATAGCGCCACCAGGCGGCCTATTTTGGCCATTTTTGACAAAAATCTGTGTGTTTGTCTGTCTGTTACCACCTAATCTCCCAAACCGTTAACCCGATCAATGCCACAATTTGCAGACACACTCCCTGGATGCCAACCATGAACCTCTCACTCAAATTTTCCACAGCGGCATTTTATAGCGCCACCAGGCGGCTGATTTGTGCAATGTTTTTGCAAAAATCTGTGTGTATGTCTGTCTGTTACCACCTAATCTCCCAAACCGTTAACCCGATCGATGCCACAATTTGCAGACACACTCCATGGAGGCCAACCATGAACCTCTGCCTCAAATTTTCCACAACGGCCTGTTATAGCGCCACCAGAAGGCTAGTTTTTGCCTTTTTGTTTGCAAAAATCTGTGCGTGTGTATGTCTGTTACCAGCTAATCTCCCAAACCGTTTACCCAAGCGACACCACAATTTGCACACACACTCCCTGGATGGCAACCATGAACCTCTGCTCCAAATTTTCCACAAAGGCCTGTTATAGCGCCACCAGGAGGCTGATTTTTGGCATCTTTGTGCAAAAATCTGTATGTGTGTCCGTCTGTTACCAGCTAATCTCCCAAACCATTAACCCGATCAACACCACAATTTGCACACACATTCCCTGGATTGCATCCATGAACCTCTGCTCCAAATTTCCGACAATGCCATGTTATAGCGCCACCAGGAGGCCGATTTTGAAAAAATGACGAACACAGCAGGCAATTTACATAAAATCTTTAACACACTAAAATACTAGGCTGAAAAAAAATATTCTCTCCAATCTACTCTTCTCACAATGGCTTGTTATAGCGCCACCAACAGGTGGACATTTGCAAAACACATTTTTTTTTACAAAATGCCTCAAATCATCCAAATGCTAAAGTCATGCGAAGAAATGGCACCCTTTTAACATTGGCATATTATAGCGCCACCAGGAGGCCACAACCTGAACTGGCCTGGTGGAGACCTGTGCCCAGAAGGGCACTTTTCTAGTTATAATATTATTTTCCATAAACGTCACAAGTCACAACATACTAAAGCTCTTGAAAGGACATAGCTCCAATAAGGGAGTTGGACCCATGTCCCTTGAGTGAATCGATCCCTCAGAAGTTCCAAGGTGTATCTGCTCGTCTGTTTCTATCTAAAGTACGTGCTCTTCTTAGTTGTGTAGACTTGGGCTGATTCACATTTTGAATATTTTAACTCTCGAGTGTGTAAACAAGGGTCCATTTGGTTTCATGATTACGCTCTCAAAGAGTTACATCTGGTTGACCAACTGTCCATCATTTAGCCTGGGGACCACCTGGAACCCTCTCAAGGACCACTGGTGACATTGTAACACTGCAAGGTGCTTTGGCACACTGCATTTAAACAATTAGCGACTACCGTGGGTGAGTCAGCAACCTGCGGCTCAGGAGCCGCATGCGGCTCTAGAACACAGCCCTAGTGGCTCAGTGGCTGTAGCATTATTACATACACACTGGGCTCTAGAACACAGCCCTAGTGGCTCAGTGGCTGTAGCATTATTACATACACACTGGGCTCTAGAACACAGCCCTAGTGGCTCAGTGGCTGTAGCATTATTACATACACACTGTGGTGAGCCACACCAAAATAATATAAACATTTCAGTCACCCAAAACGCGTTGCGCTGTCTGACAGTTGCCAGTTAAAGTAGCACTTGGCCATGTCAAAAAAGCCCAGCAGTTATCAGAGGTGGGGCTTTCAATCTGAACCACCCATTTTCAAAGGTTTACTCAGTTTACTATGTCATTAATATACCTTAGAGATGTTGTGTGGACTAGAAATGGAGTTCTGTAAAACTCTTTTTTTTTTTTTTTTTTTTTTTTTTTAGAAACTCGGGCTTAACCAGCCACTCCTTTTTTCTGAGAGTGTGCAAATGGAACCAAATGGACCCGCCAGGGTCCATTTGGTTCACATTTGCACACTCTCAGGAAAAATAAATAAATAAAATGCGGCTCCAGACAGATTTTGAATTTAATTTTGGGTCGAAAATGGCTCTTTCAACATCTTGGGTTGCGACCCCTGGTCTATGTCATTTGTTATTAACTAGACTCAAGAATAATAATGTCTCATCTCTACTCTGCACACTCTCACAAATGAGAAACCTTTCTGCGTTGCAGGGCTGTGCAGCATGACGGCGTACTCCATATATGCCCACAGGATCACAACGGACTTCTTTGACCCGCTCTTTGTCGCACAGAAGTAAGTCTTAGGGGCAAACATATGCAGAAGCAGATGGTTGATTATATTTACAGCATAATCATGTCACAGCCTGTGTAAATTATATCTTAACCCATTTAGGCCTGACCTAAGGTTTTTGAAAAAAAAAAAAAAAAAAAAACTTTAAATATTTATATATTTATCAGCATGAGAACAAATTGAGTATTTGAATACTGTACATACTGTACAGGATCCAAATATGGATTCCTTTCCTTAACTACTTAAACCATATGCCCCGATTGGCCCGAATATAACCAACCAGAGTCTCTTATATTGGGAACAATACAGTGAGTGTGTATACAGTATACTTTATATTAGGGCTGTTGAATGATGAAAATGAAAATTTTAATCAAATCAGTGACAGCTTCAAAAAGAATTTAATCATGATTAATCACCATTCAAACTATGTCCTGAATATGCCTGTTTTCCTTTACAGATTTGAATATTTAAGAAAATCTATTTCTTAAATATTTATCAAAAATGGGTGATCTACAAGTCCCCAATCCATGTAGATCTCTCAAGCTGTACTCTTTTTTGGTCCATTTATTCCTCTGGTCATAAGTCTCAATTTTTAGCCACTTTAGGGTGACCCTATCCAAACTGTTTCTGGGACACAAGTACAACCCCAATTCCGTTGAAATTGGGACGTTGTGAAAAATGTCAATAAAAACAGAATGCATTGATTTGCAAATCGTTTTCAACCTATATTCAGTTGAATACACCACAAAGACAATATATTTAATGTTCAAACTGATAAACTTTATTGTTTTTGGAAATTATACAATCTTTTGTAAATTGATCCCTGCAACACGTACCAAAAAAGTTGGGACGGGGGCAACAAAAGACTGGGAAAGGTCATGAATGCACAAATAACGCCTGTTTGGAACATTCCACTGGTAAACAGGTTAATCTTAAACAGTTTAATATCGTGATTGGGTATAACAGGACCATCCCAGTCGTTCACAATCAAAGATGAGGCGAGGTTCACCACTTTGTGAATAATTCTGGGAGAAAATCATCCAACTGTTTAAAAACAATGTTTCTCAACATTCAATTGCAAGGAATTTGGTGATTTCATCATCTACAGTCCATAATATAATCAAAACGTTCAAAGAATCTGAAGAACTTGCTATACTAAAGCGACAAGGCCGAAAACCAACACCGAATACTTGTGACCTTTGATCCCTCAGGTGGCTCTGCATTAAAAACTGACATCATTGTGTAAAGGATATTACTGTGTGGACTCAGGAACACTCAGAAAACCATTGTCAGTTTACATACACCTGTCGCTACACCTGCGAGTGCAAGTCAAAACTCTACCATGCAAAGCAAAGAAAGGTTGGTTTGAAAAACAACCAGAAAAACAACCAGAAATGCCTTCTCTGGGTACAATATCATTTGAAATGGATATACACAAAGTGGAAAAGTGTGCTGTGGTCTGATGAGTCCACATTTCTAATGATAGTGGACCCAGAGAAGGCATTTCTGGTTGTTTTTCTGGTTGTTTTTCAAACCAACCTTTCTTATGTATCGCTTTGCTTTCCATGGTAGAGTTTTAACTTGCACTCGCAGGTGTAGCGACAGGTGTATGTAAACTGACAATGGTTTTCTGAGTGTTCCTGAGTCCAAACAGTAATATCCTTTACACAATGATGTCAGTTTTTAATGCAGAGCCACCTGAGGGATTAAAGGTCACAAGTATTCGGTGTTGTTTTTCGGCCTTGTCGCTTAGTATAGCAAGTTCTTCAGATTCTTTGAACGTTTTGATTATATTATGGACTGTAGATGATGAAATCACCAAATTCCTTGCAATTGAATGTTGAGAAACATTGTTTTTAAACAGTTGGATGATTTTCTCCCAGAATTATTCACAAAGTGGTGAACCTCGCCCCATCTTTGATTGTGAACGACTGGGATGGTCCTGTTATACCCAATCACGATATTAAACTGTTTAAGATTAACCTGTTTACCAGTGGAATGTTCCAAACAGGCGTTATTTGTGCATTCATGACCTTCCCCAGTCTTTTGTTGCCCCCGTCCCAACTTTTTTGGTACGTGTTGCAGGGATCAATTTACAAAAGATTGTATAATTTCAAAAAACAATAAGGTTTATCAGTTGGAACATTAAATATATTGTCTTTGTGGTGTATTCAACTGAATATAGGTTGAAAACGATTTGCAAATCAATGCATTCTGTTTTTATTGACATTTTTCACAACGTCCCAATTTCAACGGAATTGGGGTTGTATTACAAGGTTCCAGATTGGCCATTCTTGATACAACCAAACACCTGCATTTAGGGGGGCATTAAACCAGTCTGACTGGTGGTTTGTGTCTCCAGATTCGAGCTGGGAGCGGCCCTGTTCATCGGCTGGGCCGGTTCGGTGCTGTGCATCCTCGGTGGATTCGTATTCTGCCTGTCTTTATCGGACGGCGTCAGCATCAGGCAAGCTCTGCTTTTTTTTTCTTTACAATAACATTTACATGAGCGGTGGTGGTTTATACCTCCATGTTATCTGCAGCCTCGTCCATCGTCGGCAGCAATCAGCGAGCCGATGTCAGACGATTTCATTTAGCCCATTGTGTCGTGACCCTCGATTCGAGTTTCTGACACCAGATTATACAGTAGTTCCTGACACCAGATTATAGCAGCAGCAACATTCTAGATTTTGACGCTAGATTCTACAGTAGTTTCCGACACTAGATTCTAGTTATTGACACTAAATGATAGTTTCTGATGCTAGGATCTCCTTTTTGACACTAGAATCTACTTTCTGACGCTAGAATCGAGTTTTTAACACTAGATTCTATAGTTTCTGACACTAGATTCTAGTTTTTCTGAAAAATCTGAGCTCCTGTGTCAGTGATGCTAACATATTTCTAGCCAAGGACCACCAGAATTATCCATATTTGGCTGCAGACCCCCATCTGAAAACATATTGTTCTCGGGGATCCCCCAGAAGCGAAACATTGAGATAAAAGGTTTGCTTCCACAATAATGTATTCAGAGATTTGCAGCACATTTTCACAATTTTTCAAAAATAGCAGAACAACAAGCTCATGTCGCGCCACCGAGTGGCGCGACATGAGCTTGTTGATCTGCTATTTTTCATCAGATAAAACACCAAAACGCGTTCAGGACACTAAGGGTTAGAGCAGAATCGACCCCGAAAAACAGCAATCTCTCTCAACATCTTGTCTCATAATCTGCGGATTTGAACGGAAATTTACTCCAATTATTCCGATACGTTACACAAACGATGACGGCTGAAAAAAAAAAAAACACGGACAACCGTTAACTTGAGGTGAAAGTCACCTTGAGTTATAGGGTGACCCAGATCCAAAGTGTTCCTTTATGGGACAGAATTGTTGCATGTGTGGGGACAAGTGGGGAAACCTCATGGGACGAAAGAGGATTAGCAAAATGTTGACATCTTGATGTCACTTTCAAAAATAATTCAGGGTTTCAATTCAAATATGGCAACAGTTGATCTAGAAGCTCAAAACAAGCTCAAGCGACACGTTTTGAGCTTGTAGATTTGACTATTTTTGATAAATAAAAAATGTTTTTGATGCCAATTCATTTCACTCAAGTACATTTTGGATTCTGGGAAAAAAACGAAAACAAGAATCGTTGCTTGATATGGATATGACAGCATAGATTATCCAAGTCAAAGTGCTATGATTTGGCACACATGTTACTGCAGTGAAATGTCCCACCGTGTAATTTTATTTGGCCCTTGGGGTTAATATCAAATTAACATTAGAGCTGGCCTGTCGGTATTATACAGCCGTGGCGCCGCTGTAACACTGCATGCATTTACTGCTAATACTACAGATCCCATAACGCTCTGCTGCTGTTTTTGCTGTCTACTCTGTAACATATTTACCTCAGAATTTTACCTTGCTTAAACGGGAATTCCCCCCATTTTCAACATTTTTTCTGGGAGCGTACAAATGGAACCAAATGAACCCTAACGGGTTAATTTGGTTCCATTTGTATGCTCTCAGAAAAAACATCCATTAACATGGTGAAACACATCTTGATGACGTCATCAAGATGTGTTTCACCATGTTAATGATTTTCTTCAGACCTCCATTTCTAGGAAACATAGAATGGGGAAACGTTTTATCACGTCCACCCAGCACCTCTAAGGTATGACATATTAAAACGTTGAAAATGGGTGGAATTCCCCTTTAAGCCTTGCTTGTTCAATCTTCAATGCAATAATATGGGTCCATGTTAAAAGTTGACTTTGTTCAACCTTGGCCCACGGCTTTGTTCAGTTTTAAAATTTGGCCCACTCTATGTTTGAGTTTGACACCCCTGGTTTTTAAAATCACATGTTACAGACGAAGCTTTGTGCATCATTAGCATTACAATGGAAATAGTCCTTATATTTGTTTTTACACATGATGCATCCCAATGGGAGAACATAGAAAACACAATGATCGCTATGATGGCTGCTGTGGAGAATATGTTAGATTAATATGCATTTGGTCCCGCATGACGGAGCACTTGACCTCTACATTATTTATTTGCTTTGACTTCTGCCGACGCTATATGAAAGTAAAAGAACGCATGTTTTTCCTTTGCATTTTAAATCGATGGTCCCCACAGTATACACATCTAAAATACTAACTTTGAAATTATTGCGGAAGAAGGGCAAACAAATGAAACCCCTTGGGAGGCAATTTCTTCTCCGAAAATCGTGTTATTGTGAGATAATACATCCACATCAGCCCCGCATCAAAGGGACTGTCTGATCAAGAAAGAATTCAGCGCAGGGACTCTCCAAGTCTGGCTTTCTTAAGTTCTAAAGGGACTGGAGTAGGTCATGTAAGAAAGAAAAGGCATTTCTTCATTTCATTGACACACTTCGGCTCAGAATAAGATTGACCATAGACCATTTATTGCAAAGCTTTTGCATGTTTGTATGGCGGCATGGCTCTTGCTCATGTGATATCAGACGATCTATGAACTTAGTCATAGGTCTGATATCACATTTGATATCTCCGATTATCTGTGCATCAAGACACAGCTTGAGATATCAACAACCCCCCTGAGCAGAGCCAAGGTACAGTAAAATACAAGACATTAACACGTGAGCATCGTATTCAGTGCAGACTGACATGAGACATTACAGCATTTATCCAAAATGCATGAACTACATGGATACAGAAAATATCATAGTCCACAGTAAACATGGATACCATAACAGAACTAGATACCACAATAGTTACAACCCTTAAATATGATTAATCAGAGACTCATGTACTCGGAACTGGTGCCACAGGGAGGAGGCCGGGGAGGTGGAGGAAATTTGAACACATATCTGATCAACAGGACAGAGTCAGCTTAGCAGGAAGAGACAGAGAGGAGAGGGAGAAAGAATAGACTGCTTATATAGGGCACATGATTGAATGTGGGTGTGACTGACTAGCTGACAGCCAATGACAGTGAGGGGAGTTGACATGGAGAGACTGCAGATTTAAAGGAACAGAATGAATTACTGATTGAAAATAAGGGGAATTAAATAAACCTTCTGCCCTCCGTGCCTCAATGAACTAACGCTTCGCTGGATTTATTACCAGTAGGGGTTTTTCAAACTTTTTGACACCAAGGACCACCATTTATTCAGCATTTGAGCCACGGACCACCATTTGATGACATTTTAGCCCCACAGACCCCAAAACTAAAGATTTATTTTGCTTTTGTCCACAATTCCAGGCTGGATTTGGGAACCAAAACAGTCAAACCTACAGATCAAAAATGACCATTAATCTTCTACATTCTCTAGTTGTGTAGACTTCACATGATGAATATTTTAACTCTTGAGAGTGTAAAAATGAAACCAAGGGTCCATTTGGTTTCATTTTTACATTCTCAAGAGTTACATCTGGTTAACCAACTTAGCTGGGGACCACCTGGAACCCTCTCAGGGACCACTGGTGGTCCCCGGACCACCTGTTGAAAACCCCTGGTTTAGAAAACAGACATGTTGGGTAGTCTTTACACTGGTTCTCAAGCGGGTCCATTTGGTTCCGTTTGTAGGCTACAGTCTGAGATTGATTTTACAATATAAACTGAGGTCTCAGATAGAAATGCAAATAAAGTATATATATATATATATATATATAATATATAATATATATTATATATATATATATATATATATATATATATATATATATATATATATATATATATATATATATATATATTATATATATATATATATATATATATATATATATTTATTTTTTTTTTTTTCTGAGAGAGAGAGATGACTTCTGCACACCCGATCTAGTTTTGGGCAGGTGCGTTGGTCTAGGGCAGACAAAGCAGCAAACTTTAGAAGGGAGGAGACCTGCACACCACCACTTACTGGTTCAAGAGCATTTATTAAATAAATCGAGCAACGCTTCGGCCTTGCGGCCTTCTTCAGGCATGCCTGAAGAAGCGTTGCTCGATTTATTTAATAAATGCTCTTGAACCAGTAAGTGGTGGTGTGCGGGTCTCCTCCCTTCTAAAGTTTTTTTTTTTTTTTCTAAAACCGTCCATTATCAGATCACTTCCTGAAAATATCTAGTGTCTATGACAACCATAGCTGCCGCAGTGGCCATTTAAAAGCTCAGCGAGGCACTTCCTGATTGGCTAATATATTAGTCCCAGCGGGACTATTCCTCCAGCCAATGACAAAGCTTATAGAGATTTATTTGGAGGCCTATACTGCAGTCCCTAGAGGGGTCAAACAGGCTACTGTAGATTGTTTTGGAGATTATCTTAAAGGAAGCTTTCATGAAAAACTTTGCATGAAAGTGTTGTTTTGACCATATAATACAGTACATCCATAACATTATTTTTATGTCATTATGCCCACAACAAGGGCGGATATAACATTTCACAATTGGGGGGGGGGGGGGGGGGGGGGGCAGGAGAAAATGGTATGGGGCGGCTTCATCGCCCGTGTCGTTTCGCGTGACGAAGCCGCACCCATACCATTTTCAGTTACAGGACTTTTATTAGGCAATAGAGCATCAATAATAACATCAGTTGTTGTTGAAGTTGCAACAGACACGCAGCATGCATAAAATTAAAGGTCTGACTCAGACAGTTTTCTGTTTTCAATGATGAAATGCTGAACTTTAATTTGAAATATCTGTTTTGCATGCCATCATGTTTGGTGGGGCAGTCAGGGCATTTAGGGGGGCATTGCCCCCCCCCATGCCCATGCTAGATCCGCCCCTGGCCCACAACATTACCTTTAGTGTTTTCTCCCCACAGGGCCGAGTACTCCTACAGAGGAACGGCGTCCTTCGCCACCGCAACGCGGCACAACAGGGACGGCAAAACGCCCGCCGCCGCCGCCACCACCAACCTACACAAGGACCCTGGAGATCCTCTGGTGGACGCGTCAGGCAGGCAGTTTGGGAGGAACGCCTACGTGTGACGACAATCCGCCGCCGCCTTCGTCGTCGTCGTGAGAATATGCAGGTGGTGGCGGACTGGCTGGTCCAGAGCCTTCTAGTGAGAGAGTTAGGATATTCGTGTACCCGGAAGCAGAGGCCGGAAGCAGAGGCCGGAAGCAGAGCGGAGCAGCCAGTTCACGTGACTATACAGAGCCTCTTTGAGTCCTATCTGAGCATAACGCTCACTACTTCCTGCAGTCTCGCGAGATGTATACAGTAGTGTACGAGACAATACGAGACTTTGCCGGTCCCCTATTAAATCCCATTCATTTCATCGACTTCCGGCTTGAGAGTGGACTCATAGGGCCCCTCCATGCTCCTCCAGTAACGGCTGCGCCCTGGCGCATAGGAGTGAACGGGAATATCCTAACTCTCCCACTAGAAGGCTCTGGTCGTCACAAACCCGATTCAGAAACTGATGGGAGACACTTACCTGTATACCTGTGGTGGGCGTTGGTGGTGGTGGGCCATCGTCAAGTCACCGCATGTTCGATGCCGGGTTCGATTCCCCACTCCCCCGGCTGGAGACAACCTCTGTTGTTGCACGGCGTCGTTCCTCCTTCCTCTCCTTCCGCTCTTGCTCTGAAAATCCATCTCTCTACGCTGCGTTGTCTAAATAAAAGCACAGAAAAGAAGTAACCGTCATTTCTGGACTATAACCCGCACCTGCATATAAGCCGCACCAGACAACAAGCTTCATGTTAGAGCAGTGGGTTTTCAACCTGTTTGATCCCAGAGGTCTCTCACACAAAGAGGTCTATAATTAGGTACTGTCAACTCTCTAAACATACAAAATCACGACTCTCCTTAAGCACACCCATGTGATGTAAACGTTATACGACAAAAGAAAAGAACGGTGCAAGAAGGTACAGGGCATATATTCAGTCTTTAAATCTGTCAGTGGCCAATAAACTGGCCAAATAAAATAAATGACATCAGATAAGGTTGTCATCGCTCAGCAGGAAATTCAACTGGGCACAGAGTGTTCATCAAACTGGCCAGGTCACCTTGAGACGGTCAATCACTGGACTCCGGATCGCTTTGACTTGAAAACAAAGACCAGACACACTGCACAAAAAAATCTATTTTGCAGTGTCCATCTTATGGTATAACACTATACAAGCCCATGTCTATAATGCAGTGGTTTTCAACCTTTTTGATCCCAGGGACCACTATTTATTCTGAATTTGAGCCACGGACCACCATTTGAGGACATTTTAGCCCCACAGACCCCAAACCATAAGATTTATTTTGCTTTTGGCTGGATTTGAGGAAAAAAACAGGCAAACGTACAGACCAAAATGACTATTAATCTTCTAGTTGTGTTAAGAGGGTGAATATTTTAACTCTTGAGAGTGTAAAAATGAAACCAAATGGACCCGCAAGGGTCCATTTGGTTTCGTTTTTACATTCTCAGGAGTTACATCTGGTTAACCAACTTAGCTGGGGACCACCTGGAACCCTCTCAGGGACCACTGGTGGACCCGGACCACCTGTTGAAAACCCCTGCTATAATGCATTATAAAGATACTTTATGATGCATTTCAATATTATTATACACACTTTATACAGTGAGTGGTCGCTGGGTTATTTAAGTATAGTAAAAAAAAACAAAAACAAAAAAACAACATGAACAAACTATAAGACATTTCACTTTGACTTGGCAGGAATAATGGCAGCCTTATAATGCATTATAGCAGGGAGAATGATTCATTATGAAATTATAATAATGTATTACCACTATGAATCACTCTGATACAAATACATCTGTGTCCAGTTTATTTCATTCTTATTACATTATGTTTTATAATGTAGGCCTGTGGTTATCGTTATATGCCATTCATAAATATGTATGAATGCTAGCGGAGTAAGCAAACTGACATTATACTGTAAGTATATATGCATTATAGACATGGGCCTCATGCAAGGTGTCACACATTGCATTTCATTTGTAAACCACTGCAGTCGCCATCTCTGAAGCATAACTATACCATATACTGTGCGTTTCACAAATACATTCAAGATTTAGAAAATATGAGTAGCCTGGTATCATTAAACTGTGACTGGTTAGTTGGTTAAAGGGGAGTTCCACCCATTTTCAAAATTTTCCTGAGAGGGTACAAATGGAACCAAATGGACCCGCTAGGGTCCATTTGGTTCTCAGGAAAAAGGGGTCTGAAAGAAAAATCATTAACATGGTGAAATACATCTTGATGATGTCATCAGATGTATTTCACCATGTTAATGTATTTTTTTCAGACTTCCATTTTTAGGAAATACAGAATTGGGTGAACTTTTTTATCACGTCCACACAACATATCTAAGGTATATTAATGACATATTAATATGTTGAAAATGGGTGGAGTTCCCCTTTAACGAAGTTCAAGAGCATGCGATTGCTTAACCGAGTCGTTATACGCACAAATTACAGAAAGAGAGCAGCTGTAATCCAATAAATATAGATTTTTTTAATGTACAATACTGCATTTCATTGGCTAAAGTTTGTTTTGTGTGTATGTGTGCATGCGTGCATACAGGTGTGTGTGTGTGTGTGTGTGTGTGTGTGTGTGTGTGTGTGTGTGTGTGTGTGTGTGTGTGTGTGTGTGTGTGTGTGTGTGTGTGTGTGTGTGTGTGTGTGTGTGTGTGTGTGTGTGTGTGTGTGTGCGCGCAGCAGGGGCGGATCTAGGCATGGACATGGGGGGCAATGCCCCCCTAAATGCCCAGTCTGCCCCACCAAACATGATGGCATTCAAAACAACCCAAGATACCCAAGAAATGAAAGTGCTTATAATTAAAATGATGTGAAACACTACTACTGCTACTAACTAACTACAGCTGTGTCACCACTAAACCAACAGCATTTCATCATTGAAAACAGAAAACTCTCTGAGTCAGACCTTTAGCTTTATGCATGCTGTGTGGCTGTTGCAACTTCAACAACAACTGATGTTATTATCTATGCTTAATTGCGTAATAAGTCCTGCCACAGGCGATGAAGCCGCACCCATGCCATTTTCTCTTGCCCCCCAAATGGGACATGTTACATCCGCCCCTGGTGTGCAGAGTATTCCCCATTGTTATTAAGAGTAAGCAGATATGATTATGTTGTGTTGACAAGTGCTGGTTTTAAAAGTTGTTTGTTCGTTTGGACATCTGATGCCAACATTCCTCTCTGGAGCCACGGGAGTGTCTCGATAGTTCAACCCAGTATGTTCTTTTAAAAATATATACTGTATGTAATAACAATGTAAAATATATTGAAATGATAGGTTCATTTGATAATTAAAGAGTCCTCTTTTTGGCATCAAAGAATGTGCTCTGCTCTTACCAGCCTGGACTCTGGTTATTGGTGGAAAATAAGTATTATTATTATTTATCATCATTACAACACATACTGTACACAAGTGCATTAACCCTTTCAGGACTATACCTGTATACATATGGGCCATATAAAAATAGCCACAAGTCATTTCGCACCGCACTGATTTACCTGGTATTTTCAACACATTTGTATACCTTTGAAAACTTTCAATGAGACATTCTGCCTAGTGAGGACTTTTTACTTTTGTGATGCCAAAATACATTTAACACCAATAGACCCAATGTTTTTTTCCACATAAATATGATGATTGATGCTTGTTGTATTAATGCCATTGGCCATAATATTTCCGTACAAATACGCCCTGATACAGAGGTTGGTATTAACACAATTTAAAACTTATTGCAATTTTTAATATTTTTTAACCTTTGACCTCAAATTTATAACCCTGGTAAAAGTAATAGATATATGTTGTGAACATTAGAATGTTTAGAACAAATACAGCACATTAATTATTTTGAAAGATATCGCCAAAAAAACTGAAACTTTGACTATGAACAAATCATAGTTGTACCAAATAGTAGCAAGCTTGAAATCTCCTTATTTTTTGCAAGTAAAAATATATATATCTGGGTGTCCTGGATGTACTTCCACTTTTCTACTATTGCACTATTGATAATTTTAGTTAAAAGTAGAATAATACAATGGAAGTATAATAATAATACCCCCCAGAGGCCAGCCCCAGAGGTCAGTATAGGTCATACCACACCAGGACCCTAGTAGAGAGCCTCTAGGCCAGACAACAGGGACCACCTATATTGGCTCTGCTAGACATAGGGACCACTTATCCATCACCGCCTCCTGATCAAGAAGAGGGAAGCCTCACCTGTGTTACGCAAAACCCTTGGCCCAGGGGACGGATACTCAACCCGGCCGCTGGCAGGACTGAGGAAGTCGCCTCCGCGCTTTTTCCGGCACTTTGTGTCCACAAACACAGTGTCGGGTGTCATCAGGAGGACCGAACGTAATCAGGGGCGGATTGGCCATCTGGAGTACAGGGAGTTTTCCCAGTGGCCTGCGCCACCTAGTGGCCTGGACAAGATCCAAAATGCACTATAGTGGCACTTCCAAAATACACTAGAATGTCGTAGATGCTCGCCTAAGTTGGGCTAATTCACATGATGGATATTATAACTCTTGAGGGTGTGAAAATGAAACCAAATGGACCCGCAAGGGAAAATATGTGCCAATCCGCCCCTGCATGTGATGCCTAATTGTATGCACTGTTGATTTCATTTTGACCCTACATTTTACATAGCGCGGCACTCTGTGGAGCGCTATAGTTTTTTTTTAACCTATAATAGTTCTAATAAACCCCAGGAAATGATATCTGGCCACTAAAGTTCAAAGGAGCTACGATGCATGCAGTGTGTAATAGGCTCAATATGGCAGTGTGTCACAATCAGTAGATCCTGTGATCTTTCTTTGGAGGCTATATAGGTCTATATAAATAAATAAATCACCATCTTTTTAAGACTGGTGTCTTCTAAAGACAAGCTACAAGCTAGAACATATTTAGAACCATGCTAGAATGTGCCCAGCCCCCTGTCAAAAATGGCTAAAGTCGCTCAAACTAATTGGCCAAAAAAACAAAAAAAATACAAAAATTCCCCCCACCCTTTTCCCCTCTTTGTATATTTCTCTTTTCCCCCTTTTTTGTTTTTACCTCCACCAATGATTTTACCTCCACTGTGATTTGCTGCTTCTGGCTTTACAGAAGTAAATGTCTTTGTACGTGTCTAAATGTCTTGATGAAATGAACAAGGTGGCCACTATTGTAAACAATTGGATTCTCAGCGTGTCCAATCACTATTCTTGTTGTAGTTGTACTTGAATTGTAGTGTGGATCTCCAAGCTGTTATCAGTTTGGTTGCAGTGTGTGCTGGACCCATACTGTAATCATCCGCATTGCATCCTTTCAACATCAATTTACATTGTGCCATGAAACCACCAGGGGGCAGCATTTGTCCATTTAGTGCACTAGGAACATTCCCTTCCATTTCCACAGTAGCACTGAAAATAAATAAATAGTTTGACAACCACCGACATAGAAACATATTCAGAAAACTGTCTTAGAAGACATTTTGTAGAGTTCGGTTCCAGGTCTGAAATGGGTTCATTAAGTGGGGCCCATACAGGCGTAGTCTGGGTCGCATAACCTTGCCTTTGTTCTCGTTTTCATATATTCTTTTGCCAGACTGACCTGGCTAGAGTAAAGTCAAACACAGCATCGCAGGGGCGGATGTAACATGTGCCTTTTTGGGGTGGGGGGGGGGGGGCAAGAGAACATGTTGGAGGGGCAAGAGAAAATGGTATGGGTGCGGCTTCATCGCCTTTTTTCATCGGCTTTTATTAGTCAAGTACTTTTATTAGTCAAGTAAAGCATCAATAGGCCTAATAACATCAGTTGTTGTTGAAGTCGCAACAGACACGCAGCATGCATAACGCTAAAGGTCTGACTCAGAGAGTTTTCTGTTTTCAATGATGAAATGCTGTTGGTTTAGTGGTGCCACAGCTGTAGTTAGTTAGTAGCAGTAGTAATGTTTCACATTATTTTAAATAGAAGCACTTTAATTTCTTGGGTATCTTGGGTTGTTTTGGATGCCATCATGTTTGGTGGGGCAGACTGGGCATTTAGGGGGGCATTGCACCCCCCCCCCCCCCCCCCCCCATGCCCATGCCTAGATCCGCCCCTGCAGCATCCCATAATTTCCATTGCCTCTCTCTCCCTGACTCACCAATAACTTTGACCCCCCCCCCCCCAAAAAAGGCCTTTCAAACTAAGAGTGCTCCCTTTCATCCTCACTTTCATCACTCCTCTCCTCCCCCTCATATGGCCTTAATAAGTTCGGAGTCACGGAATTAAGTCTAATTATAAAGCACACAAAGACGTTATGTTGTAATTATGAGACCCAGCGCGGCAGAGTTGAGGGGACTTAGCGAGGGTAGCTAATAACCGGGATAAGGCCCCCGGGGGCAAGGTCCAGCGACAACACATCAAAAACAGCTTATAGGGCCACCAGCGTTATTACTACATGGCTGCTATGGGAAGGTTTGGGAAGGTCATTATTAGTTATAGGTAAAGTTATACAAAAGTGTGAACTAAATATCTTCACCAATGTTGTTTCTAATGGCATCTAATAACATCTACTATAGAGATGCGCAGTGACGTCACCGCCCCGGTTCCGGAAGTCTTTTCCCCATTCATTTTTCCCATAGACTTTTCGAAAATAATTTATATCAAGACGATTGCGCCGCGGCCAAAGCCAACTCAGGTCGTGACAAATCATGACAACAAACACAATATCGTCATATAATATATAATTGGGTAGAAGTAGAAAACGGCATGATACAAGACTTTTTGTTTCGTTTTTCATCTTAGAAATTATTTTATTGTCCCAAAGGTTTGTGTGTGTCATCATGATTCGTCACGACTCGAGTTGGCTTTGTCTGCGGCGTAATCGTCTTGATATAAATTATTTTCGAAAAGTCTATGAGAAAAATGAATTGGGAAAAGACTTCCGGAACCGGGGCGGTGACGTCACTGCGCATCTCTATAGAGGTGGGCAAAAAAATTAATATGCCAATATATCGCAATTCTTAATGCCATGATATCAATATCAAATCACAAGGTTCAAAATCGACGTTTGGATATTTTTTGTATAGATTTTGTAGGCCCTATTCATTAACTTGTAAATGTCAGAAAGACTGACTGGCGTTATCAGGATGCATTGATGTGTATGGTTAAACTTTTTGTTATTTATATTATTGACATCATCAAGTTGTGTTTGTGTTGTCTTTGTTAATGATTTTTTCTGAACTGACTTTCTGACTTGTATTGTTCTATTTTGGCCCGCTGTGTATGTGAGTTTGACATTCCTGAACGAGGGTTTTTTTTTAATGCTGAGTCCATTCCAAGCAGTAGTGTTTCCATGAAAACAACTTATTGGGCTAAAAACAACCATTCCCGTCATCATAAATGTGCTTTAGTCAGCACCATTTGGGCAAGTGCTATGGCCATTTTTAACCCAATGAGTTTTTTTTTTTTTTTTTTGAAAACTAATACTTGGAATGGACTCATCATCCCAATAGTTAAGACATATCACATGCTACATGAAGCATGGTGACATTTTGCCTGTTCTACAGTACCTTCTAATGGCTAGTGAATGCGACTCGTTTTCCCAGGTGTTGAATTTCAACATTTTAGTTATTAGACACCATTAAAAACACATTGGTTAAGACATTTCTTGGTAACCAGTTTAAATATCTGTTAAAATTCCCTAACTATCAATGCAGTGGTCCCCCCCCCCCCCCCCCCCCCCAAATTGACACTAATTCGCCCAAAAATAATAATATCCCAGGAAAATGCCAGGGAAGTGAATACTTTTTGTGATTCTGGCCCTTAGGGTCCATTTGTACGCTGTTACGCATCAGACCCACACGTCCATTTGTTTCCCAAACTATCATTTAGCCCGGGGACCCCCTGGAACTGCCTCGGGGACCCTTGCGCCGTTCCCCAGACCCCACTTTGGGAACAACACAGTAATTGAGGTGCAAAACTGCTGAGCCAAATAATATATTCCTCTCAGCTCTTACTCTGAGGAGTCCTGTGTTCATTTACATCAACTCTCAGCATTTTTGGCAGCAGTGTTTGTAGCTTATACTGCTGCAGCCTGGGAATACACAAACAATCAAACTGATTTCAGGGAGCTGAATTGCAGTGGAACATACGCGTGTACACGCACGCACGCACGCCAGGGCAGGATCTAGAGTTGGGCATGGGGTGGGCAGGGCCCACCCAAACGTGCATCCTGCCCAATGAAAGGTAATATCAGTGGGTTTTCAACCAGTGGTCACAGAACCACTAGTGGTTCTTGAAGTTGGTTAACCAGATGTAACTCTTTGAGAGCGTAAAAATGAAACCAAATAGACCCTTGCGGGGTCCATTTGGTTTCATTTTTACGCTCTCAAAGAGTTAAAATATTCATTAGCCCAAGTCTACACAACTAGAGAATGTAGAATATTAATGGTCATTTTGATCTGTATGTTGGACAGTTCTGTTTCCCAAATTCAGCCTGGAATTGTGGACAAAAGCAAAAGAAATCTTTAGTTTTGGTGTCAAAAAGGTTGAAAACCACTGCTTCAAATTAAAACTTTGGAGTTGCCCACCCAGCCATTTTTCCTGCCCACCCTAGTAGGGCTGGCTAAATCCGGCCCTGACGCACGCGTGGATGCACGCACGCACGCATGCACACACATCCAATTTAGAAACAAGACTTTAGAAACAAGAGGAGCCTTTCATGCTCAATAGAGTTCTCAAAACTGCCAGAATTCAGACTGCCCTCGCCAGGGCCGGTCATGACTCAAAACTATACTAATCGCTATTAATCTTCTACATTCTCCTACATTATGTTTTTGTTTACTGTACATAATTTGCTAGGTTCTGGACCGCCTTCAGGACAAAGCAAGTGTCTGTCTGCAGGGAAACAGCTGCAGCATCAAAGTAGAAGCAGCGTAGAGGGGAAAAAAACGAAAAAAAAAAAATATGGCTATATCTGTTTTGATTTTGATTTACATTTAATGATTTAACCCTCCAAAGGCAGGCAGACAAGAGTATGAGCATTGGAACAATCTCTTCAACATTGTAAACTGAAACCTTGAGTTTGTACAAGCACAAGCACAAACACAACCACCACCAGACGTAAAAGCAAAAGAAACTACCTGACATAATGGAAAGTGACTATCCAACACAAAAGCAAAATGGAATGCTGTCACTAAAACGCAGGGGCGGATTGGCACATATTTTCCCACCGGGACAATTTTGCCTTTGCCAGGCCACCCTGGGGGAGGGGGGGGGGGGGGGGGGCAGCTGGTTAACCAGATGTACTCTTTGAGAGCGTAAAAATGAAACCAAATGGACCCTTGCGGGTGTCCTAATGCAATGACTAGCTGCAGACACAGCCTTGCAACAGAGAAGGGCCGCCGTAGAAAGACCCCACCCCCAAGGGAAGACAGACTATGAACCCACTGCACACAAGCTGTAACCTTCTAACAAGCTGCCCACTATACCAAGACAACAGACACATAATACCCGGATATTACACACACAAACAGTGAGTGTCAAAATATGGCCAATGGCCAAAAATACTGGTAGAAATACAACAGTGTGCAAACACTCACAGCAGGATTTGTGCATGTTGACAAAAGAAAGTTAGCCAATGGAATACAACTACCCTAAGGACTACTGTCTGTAGCCTACCAAGTGGACTGCTGCACTTATAAACAGAGCTGCTACTTTTCGACACATTTTAGTGTTTGTTGCTGTATGAAATTGTAATTAAATAGTTGAGAAAAAACACTGCTCTTTGTCCCAAAGCAACTGCAAAACAAAATGCTATTTGTTAAAAAAATACATTTCCATGTTGTATTATTTAAAAACAAATAAAATAAAATCAGCTACTGGCTGAAACTCTTGAAAGTGGCACCTTTCATATAAAACAATACATTTAATATAAGATCCCTAGTATTTCTTTCTGAAGTGAAATATAATTCATATAAAACATATATCATTTTGTAATTTATAAGAATATCATATGACATGCAAAACAGATATAAGATCCATATTATTTTTTTCCCATATGGGTTTAATATACAACATATTGCAAGGTTTAAAGTCAGTGCACAGAAGTTTTTGATATCGAGTCAGGCAAACCGTCAGCATGCTTGCGGGTTTTGGTTTAAAATTTTTGTTGAATGAGAGTGAGTATACCAACTTGGAATGAGCAAATTGCTTCTGTTAATAAAAGAGACCCGCTAAAAATTGCTGACCCACCCCCACTGTATAATTTGATCTCGCTTTATAGGCAATCTCTTCACTTCAAACTGGTTCTTCTGCACCCACTCTGTGTCAAAATGTAATACACGATGCGTGATACTCAATGGTTATGTCACTTTTTGGTAACTGGAGCTGCCGTGCTGCTGCTTAGTTAAGCACTTTTCGGAACGAGACTCACAACTTCCACATCTCTCGGGCCACATCTCCTGGGAACCTGGAATGTGCTGGTATCTCAGCCGCGTGCCGTAAGGGCCTGCCTGCAAAACAAGCATCAGGATCGGCCCGAGTGTCCCTGGTAGAGTTATAGCAGCTGTTAGCCAGAGCCTTAATCTAGTCTGTTTTGCTTTTCTCTGCTGCACGAGCAAACCTTTACTCCTGCATGACAGATATACAGTGCTGGACATAACGCCGTTCAAATAAACGGCGTTATGTAGTGCCGTTATTTTTTCAGCAACGGACTAATCTAACTAATTATTTTCCCCATATCTATAACGGCGTTACCGTTACTGACAGTCGAATACGGATCATTACTATCATGAAGGACACAACATAAACACAGGCTACAGAGTAGGCTATTTAGTATAGCCTACTATAGACCTGTGGATTGGACAAAATACTTGAAAGGCAGTTGCCTATGTCTGTTCTGTACTGATATTTATACTGTTCGTAAATGCACTTAAGTTGGAAGGTTTAAACTGCTATCTGTTCAGGTGCAATAAAATATTATAAGGTTTTATAAAGTAAATACCTGTCTGGTCTTCCATATTCAACTGACTCATATATTGCTCTGAAAATTTCAAACTCTTTGACATACAACACCTTTTGGTTAAAGTAACGGAAATAGTTACTTTCTTGGTAATTAATTACTTTTATTTTAGAGTAACTGGGTAACTAACTCAGTTACTTTTTGGAAGAAGTAGTGAGTAACTATAACTAATTACTTTTTTAAAGTAACGGGACCAGCACTGCAGATATATAATAATGTTCCAAAGTATTTCATTCCCGAAGAACAAAAAACAAACTCTTGCTGAGTGAATATAGGGACATTAAGCAGTACGACGGCGAGCCTCTAGCACGGAAACAGGAACTCGATCCGTGCTCGATTGATAAACCTGCTTGCCGTAGCAGCCGTTCCTACTAAGGCAGAATGCACACTCTAACGTAGTGTCCACAACGCCTGTTTGACACACGCTGCATAGACGTGTCACCATGGTAACCCGTCGCCGTTGTAGATGGCTGTGTGCTTAATGATTTTGACAGCTACGATGATTGCGTCATAGCAGCTAAAAAAAAAAAAAAAAAGTAAAATAGTACAATTGCTGTTTTTTATTCTCAGAACACATACACTGTAACATGTGGGACTTTAACCCAGGCTTTGAAATTTCTAGGGAGAATCTTCAACCAGTGAGCCACTGTGCTTGCTTTGTGTGCTCACAAAATGGAAAATAGACAAGTGACAGAAACACCAGAGGCTTGTTTGCACTGCTTCCTATCATTCAAACATCTAGTATGCCGTCTTTTAACATTTTTGAGGATTTTCGAAACATTGCGAAATCGAAGAAAATGACAGACTATATTGGATGGTCTCAGACAACATGCTATAGTATGCCATTTTTCATTGTTTTTGAGGATTTTTGAAAAATGTCGAAATCGAGAGAGAACGACATACTATAGTATGTTGAAAAGTGTCGTTTTCGAGGATTTTCGAAAAATGACAAAATCGAAGAAAAACAACAGGATAGTACATGGTCTCGGACAGCATGCTATAGTATGCCATTGTTCATGTTTTTTGAGGATTTGCCTAGTATATTGTCACTTAAGTGAGTGCTGTGTAATGCTGTTTGACTAGCTGATATGTCTGCCAATTTAACCAGGGGTTTGCCTTTTTAAAATATTTGATCCTGCTTACTAAATTTCATATTCACATCATGCCCTACATGATCCAAAGGTGTCCCAAGAAACTAGCCACCCAGTCTGCTGCACTCTGGGAGAAAAACACCAGCGGAAATCTTTGTATTGATTAGCCATGGCTGTGTGGTGGTTAAAGTATCGGCATGTGACCTGTTTCAACCAATCAGGTTAGTTCCTCAAAACGATTGTGATAAGGCACGGGCCAGGGACACATTTTGGTCCATAGGCCTATAAAGATGTTTACAGTGAAATACTGTACTTTCTACTGCTGCATAATACTATTATTGAGCTCTGCAGCTGTGTGCAGTTGCAGTGCAGGGGAGTTTACTGGTAGCTTTGTAAATAGCTCCCTCATGTGGTCATTGTTTCTAAATAAAACAACTTATCATTGCTTCATTGCTGTCTAGTGTCTATTACTCTGCACCAAATCCCTCTAATAGACCTGCGCAGTGACGTCACCAGCCCTGTTCCACTAGTGGATTCCTCATTCATTTTCCTCATAGACTTTTCAAAAATGGTTAATACAAACACGATTGCGCACAATATCGTCATATAATATATAATTAGGAAGAAGTAGTAAACGGCATGATACAAGACTTTGTTTCGTTTTTCATCTTAGAAATTATTTTATTGTCCCAAAAGTTTGTGTGTGTCATCATGCTTTGTCCGCGGCGTAATCGTCTTGATATACTATATATTTTTTTGATATATTTTCGAAAAGTCTATGAGAAAAATCAATGGGGAATCCACTAGTGGAACAGGGGCGGTGACGTCACTGCGCATCTCTGTACTGCCTCATACTGTGCTATGCTGTAAAAACACTAGACTGGTGTCTAAATACTAAGAGTTTGCAGTGTAGGCCTATTTCATTGTACAAATTATTATTACTATAACATCTGAGCACAAATATACAGTACTGTGTGACCACTCACTATGAGAAGATGTGGAGTGCTATACTATATGGTTCCCAAACACTGGCTCACGAGGAACCATGTGTGACTCTCGGTTCGATATTTATGGGTCATACATACTGGAATGCTATATAACAGTAGGGGTTTTCAACAGGTGGTCCGGGGACCACCAGTGGTCCTTGAGAGGATTCCAGGTGATCCCCAGGCTAAATGATGGAAAGTTGGTCAACCAGATGTAACTCTCGAGAATGTAAAAATGAAACCAAATGGACCCTTGTGGGTCCATTTGGTTTCATTTTCACACTCTCAAGAGTTAAAATATTCATCATCTGAATTAGCACCACTTAATTAAGAAGTCTACACTGCTTTGTTGGCAAAATACAGCCTGGAATTGTGGACAAAACCAAAAGAATTCTTCAATTTTAGGTCTTTGGTGTGAAAATGTAATCAAATGGTGGCTCAAATGCTGAATAAATGGTGGTCCCTGGAGTCAAAAAGGTTAAAAACCACTGCTATGGAAGAATAACACTGGTTTAATACCTGAGCATGGTAAATTGCCCAAAACTTAGGAAAGCGCTGACTCGGTACAGACTCAGACAGAACGCAGCCTTGCAATGGAGAAAGACCACACTCTCAACGGAAGACAGAGTTTGAAACTATGGCCAATATCACATCTCACTGCTGCAAAGATTTGTGAACTGTGACAAAATAAGGTTAGCCAATGAAATGCAACCGTCCTAAGCATTGCTAGCGGTAGAGTACTGCGCTTTTAAACGGAGCTGCTACCTTTAAACAACTGTAGACTTCTTAAAAGGATCCCTGTCTAAGATAAACTTTGCTTATATAACTAAAATAAACAAATGAAAACACCAATGGCATCTTATTTCCTTCATAAATAGAGAATATTTCACTCAACAGGAACTGCTCCTGCCGCAGGATGATGATGATGTCACGTGTGATCTAGCTCTATGGAATATATGGATGAACATACTCTGTGACATAATCATCCTGCGACCGGAGCACCTCCTATTGAGTGAAAGATTCTCTATTTATGAAAGAAATAAAGTATTGAAGGTGTTTTTATCTGCATGTTTTAGTTATAGAAGGCGAGTGTAGTGTTTTAAGGCATATTTGTCTTATTAGGCAGGGATCCTTTTAAGTGGTGCTAATTCAGATGATGAATATTTTAAGTCTTGAGAGTGTAAAAATGAAACTAAATGGCTACTTTAAACAACTGTAGACTTCTTAAGTGGTGCTAATTCAGATTATGAATATTTTAACTCTTGAGAGTGTAAAAATGAAACCAAATCGACCTACAAGGGTCCATTTGGTTTCATTTTTACATTCTCAAGAGTTACATCTGGTGCATAAGCGTTCCATAATTTGGCCTGGGGACCACCTGGAATTTAGAAGATTAAAGTATATATTTTTGGTATAACATTTAAATTGAGAAAAAAAGAAGAAAATGCTGCCATATATCCCAAAGCCACTGCAAAACAATTCTTAAATAAATAAATAGTATATGCCCTATAGTTCCTAGAGACTCTGATGGAAGAATTCGGCTACTGTGTGAAATTCTCTGAAATATTCTCATTTTCTATAATATATTGCAATGTTTAAAGTTGAGACTAACAAGTGTTGGGTGTCGAGTCAGACAAACTGCCATGCTTGCGGGGTTTTTGTTTGAAATTGGGATTTTGTTAAATGAGAGCAAGCATACCAATTCGGCAGGAGCGATACAGAAATTGCTGACCCACCCCCCACCCCCACTGTATAATTTGATCTCACTTTATAGGCAACCTCTTCCAACTAGTTCTTAATCTACACCAACTCAGTGAGAAAATGTAATACACGTTCACAAGGCAGGATATACCTTCAATGGGTTATGTCACTTTTTGGTAACCGGAGCTGCCGCGACTGCTTAGTTAAGCACTTTTCAGAACGAGACTCACAACTTCCACATCTCCTGGGAACCTGGGATGTGCTCGTCTCTCACCCGCACGCCATAGGGGCCTGCATGCATGCAAAACAAGCACCAGGATTAGCCCTATCTGTGCTGTGGAGTTATTAGTCTATGGCCTATTAGTGCCATAGTAAAGTAATAGTAAAGTGCCTTCCTTTTCTACCACACAGCCACATCATGACACAACAAGCCTCCTTCCTTCCTGGATGACGGATATTATCTGAATTCATTCATTCCGAAGAACACACAAACAAACTCTTGGTGAGTGAATTAATTTCCAAAAATAAATAACCTATATTAGATTTTTCTTTTAGGACTTATTTTTCTGAGAGGGTACAAATGGACGGTTAAAAAAAAATCTTGAAAATGGGTGCAATTCCCCTTTAAGGTAGTTCTTATCTTAGGAAAGTGAGAAGTGATTTTTTTTCCCCATTGTTTCAATGAAATCCATTGTGTTTGAGGGTGTTACAGGTGGTCCTCGGCTAAAAAGATGGAAATTTGACCATGGACATGATAGATCTCTTGCCGAGTGTAAAATTAAACTAAATGAATCCAGCTCCATTTGGTTGTCACACACTCACTCACTCACTCACTCACTCACTCACTCACTCACTCACTCACTCACTCACTCACTCACTCACTCACTCACTCACTCACTCACTCACTCACTCACTCACTCACTCACTCTTGAGAGTTAGGTTGTTAAGCATCTGCATCTGCACATCTTGCACAAATAGACAATGTATCGTAGAAGAATAGTTATTTATTTGATCAACCTTTGCCTGCTATCAATCCTAATGGTACATCAATACAACATGTAATTATGGACAAACAACAACAAAATATTCCTTAGTTTTGACAATGTCATCAAAGTGGTCCATGGATAAAAAAGGGTTGAAAACCCATTGGATTAAGTTAACCCTTTCTGTACTGAACGTATTTCGGTGTTCCAAGCTATTGAAAAATATCAGATCTACAAGCTCATAGCGCACCACCAAGTGGTGCGCGATGAGCTTGTAGGTCTGATATATATTTTTTAAATCGTGAAAATATGACTCAGATCTTTGAAAATATCGTTGAATATATTATTTCAGAAACATTTTAACTCAAATTTTTGCTTCTGATGGAGAAAAAACGAGAATCAGAAACTAGTATCTAGCGTCTGAAACCAGAATATAGCACCAGGAACTAGTAGAATCTAGTGTCAGAAACTAGATTCTAATGTCAAAAAGTAGAATCTAGTCCCAGAAACCAGAATCTACCACCAGGAAATAGAATCTAGTGTCAGAAACTAGAATAGAGTGTCAGAAAGTAGGTTCTAGTCCAGGGTCGGCAACCCAAGATGTTGAAAGAGCCATTTTCGACCCAAAAGTGTCCAAAAGTGCCCAAAGTGCCCAAAAGTGTCCAAATGTGAACCAAATGGACCCTGGCGGGTCCATTTGATTCCATTTGCACACTCTCGGAAAAAAGGTCCTCAAAAAAAATCATTAACATGGAGAAACACAACCTTTCTTCAGAAATGGATGGGTTTCTAAAAAAATAAAGGAGTTTTACAGAACTCCATTTCTAGTCCACACAACATCTCTAAGGTACATTAATGACATAGTAAACTGTTGAAATGGGTGGTTCAGATTGAAAGCTTCACCTCTGATAACTGCTGGCTTTTTGACATGGCCAAGTGCTACTTTAACTGGCAACTGTCAGACAGCGCAACGCGTTGTGTATGTAATAATGCTACAGCCAGGGAGCCACTAGGGCTGTGTTCTGGAGCCGCATGCGGCTCCTGAGCCGCAGGTTGCTGACCCCTGTTCTAGTCTCAGGAAACTGGAATATAGCACCTGAAACTAGAATCTAGCACCTAAAACTAGAGTGTCTGAAAGTAGAATCTAGGTTGGAAACTAGATTAATCTGCAGTATACGAACCCTCCTTCCTATATCCACACACAGTGAGGAGCAGCCAGCGATGAAGATCCGTGTTGTTCAGATCTGGGGCTTCTTGATGACGGTGCTGGGTTGGATCTTCGTGGCGGTCAGCATGGCCATGGAGGGCTGGAAGATCACCTCCATAGGTGGCATGGGAGGCTCCTCCATCATCAAGGTGAGCACCAGAAGCTTATAGGGATGTTTCGTCCTAAAGTTTGTCTAAAAGCACCAACTTTTGCACAGATGTGCGACACAGGACAGGGCATACTCTTTGTGTTAAACTTCCCAATCCGTGTCCATGGCTACCATTAACAAGCTATATAAGGCAAGACGGTCAAAACTGACTTTTTTGTGCTTTAAGTAGCATGTGGCGCATGAAACTACAGAGTTTTCATTCTTTTGAATCCATTCCAAGCATTGGACAAAACTTTGCACACCCTTTGGGCTAAATGTGGCCACAGACACTTGCACTTCTTTTGTGCAAAACTAAAGCTTGCATGAATGGATTCAGAATCATGAAAAAAAAACAATCTCTCTCTCCATGTGCTGCTATAGAGATGCGCAGTGACCATCACCGCCCCGGTTCCGGAAGTCTTTTCCCAATTCATTTTTCTCATGGACTTTTTGAAAATAATTTATATCAAGACGATTACGCCGCGGCCAAAGCCAACTCGAGTCGTGACGATCATGATGACACACACAAACTTTTGGGACAATAAAATAATTTCTAAGATGAAAAACGAAACAAAAAGTCTTGTATCAGCCGTTTTCTACTTCTTCCTAATTATATATTATATGACGATATTGTGTTTGTTGTCATGATTTGTCACAACCTGAGTTGGCTTTGGCCACGGCGCAATCGTCTTGATATAAATTATTTTCGAAAAGTCTATGAGAAAATGAATGGGGAAAAGACTTCCGGAACCGGGGCGTGGTGACGTCACTGCGCAGCTCTATTTCTATAGATACGGGGTGTCAAACTCAAATACAGAGTGGGCCAAAATTTAAAACTGGACAAAGCAACGGGCCAAGGTTGAACAAATAAACCCAAACTAGTTTTGCATTGAATATTGAACAAGCAAGGGTTATAACTTTGTAGTGACATGACACCTATGCTATCGGTGGACTGCAGGCTGGTCCTGGCCCAACCAAGGCTGTGAGGCCAGAAGGAAGCATTCTAACTCCACTATTCTCATGTATTATTATAGGTGGCCTGGTACTGGTCCAGTCTGTGGAGGGCCTGCTTCACTGACTCCACTGCTGTCACCAACTGCTATGACTTCCCTGTGCTCTGGTCTGTGGAAGGTAAGCATCTATATAGCCTCGACTTCAGCTTCCTGAAGGTTTAGTCTGACATTGTCCGCTGTTTGAAACAACATAAAACAAAACACAGCCAAGGAGAGCTACTAGCATGTGAACAAAAGCAGTAAAATATGTCGATGATGAAATGATGATCATGTATACAAACCGATGCTTCTTTAAAGGTAGGGTAAGTGATTTGAAATTCATGGTGTAGTACCAGCCTATTGCACTAAGGGCGTCCAACAGTAGCTACACTAGTGGAACTTGCTGATCGATCCTGATTGGAGGAGAATTCATCACCACCTGGGGAACTTTTATTAGCTCCTCTGCTAACGTGGGGGAGGGGGAAACTCCATATATGGTTTCCACACCTTATAATAGAGCATTTAAACAGAAAAAAAAAAAAAAAATGTGGGTGATATCTGAAAAAAGTGAAATCACTTTCCCTTACCTTTAAAGAGACTATTTATCATTGGTTGGTTGATATGACGGATTGATACAGCTGCAATTCACTGCAGTTTGCGGCTGCCATGTTTGTTGTTTGACACTGTAATTGTTGCACTGTTGAGTGACAGGGCTGCTGGCCTATCAGCGGCGTCTTCCGGATTTGTCGTTAGATCAACTACCAACTCAGACTCTCATTGGATAAACACATCTTGGTATGGAATTACAGTTTGACGCCAGACCAAGACAGTCAGGCTGCATCCATTGGTCTGGACCAGGCTAATTAACACATCTATAGGTGATGAATAGTCTCATGTTGTGGAGTGTTGCGTCTAGTTCTTGCATACTCCGTTTTACTCTTATCTCCCACTTGTAAAATGGCTCTAAATAAGAGCATTCGCTTAGCGCTAAACGGCCAAATTGTGAACCGTTGTGTAATTAGTAGTGTTGCCACACGTCCGGATTTTCCTGATTGTCCGGATTTTCATGGTCTGTCCAGGAAAAAATAAAAAAATAAATGGGACACTTGAATGTCCCTGATTTTTATACATGGTCAAAAGTATTTATTTATTATTATTTTTACATGGCCAAAACTAGAGACCGCAACTAACCTGACTTGCGTCTCTCACAGTCTCAGATCAGTTATGATAGTCCTATTAAATTGTAGCCTGCCTGTACGTACCAGTGTTGCCAACTTGGCACATTTGTCGCTATATTTACCTCTTTTCCAACCCCCTGACCACCAAAAATTAGTGGAAAAACCCCTGAATCTAAATCTGTTTATCTAAAGATAACTGAGATGAGAAAAATGAAAACTGGGACTGCTCCAGAAATAGTTGGAAATTAATGGTTAAGTAACCTAATTATTAATCTGATATGTAGAAGAGTAATAAAATAATGAGAGCAGTAACATTTCAGTGTAAAAGTGTGATATATTTCTGGGTCAGATGTTTTAAAGAGAGTGCGTTACTTCCAACCAAAAGGCCGATAATCGCCCGCCGATTGGATGGTCAAAATGTCCAGGATTTTTGTTAGACACTTGTGGCAACCCTAGTAATTAGCGATGTGCTTCATCATTGTGACAAAACAAACCAGGGCATATCCAGATAGTGCGCGGTCTGCTGATGTCTGCGCTGTCGCTGGGGATGCTGGGCTTCGTGCTGAGCCTGGTGGGCATGGAGTGCACGTTTCTGGGAGGGAAGGACCGCTCCAAGCACAGGAAGATCTACGCCGGGGGCTGGTGCCACATCATCAGCGGTAAGTGGGCCCTGCATGCTTTCATCTCGCACAGCGGCTCAGTCAGCAGGTAGAAGTTGCGGACGATAACCAGTGTTGCCAACTGCGCAAATCCAAAATGCACTAGTGTGCACTTCCAAAATGCACTATAAAATGCGCTAGATGGAAAATACAGATCAAAATGACTGTTACATTCTGTAGTTGTGTATTTTAACTCTTGAGGGTGCATTTGGTTTCATTTTTACGCTCTCAAAGAGTTACATCTGGTTAACCAGCTGTCCATCATTTAGCCTGGGGACCACTGGTTGAAAACCACTATCATTGGAGGAAAAATGGTGAAAAATGAGGGTTTTATCTCTGGCGCCTGTCAATAAATTTCGCCCCAACTCACCAGTAAAAAAGCACTAGATTTTCCGCCAGGAGTTTTTCACTAATTTTGGCGTTAGGGGTGTCGGGAAAAAAAAGATAAATATAGTGACAAATGCACCAAGTTGGCAACACTGATGATAACACATAAAAGCGTATTAAGTGTAAGTGTATTTTTACATTTTTACATGTATATTTACATTTGTCAAGATTTTTGCTTTTTTTTTTTTTTTTTTTTTTTTTTTTTTTTTTAACCATACCCAGTGCATTTTACACCCCAAAAAGTTATTGTGATGTGAAAAAAGACAATCATTTTAACAGATCCACACAGAGCCACATTGCATGTCAATGAGGGGAAGTACACTAAAAACTACTAGGTTTTTTTTGCTGCATCTCAAGTGAAAAAATGTTCTCCCCTGACTGCAGCCTGCCTGTCCTCATCTGGCTATGCTGTCTACGCACAGTTTGTGTCCGGAGAATACTTCAACCCCCATTTTGATGGCCTGATGTAAGTACACAGAGAAAAAACAATGGTCAAAAACAACCTAACTTCGGTCAAATTTCAACCAAACGTAGAGGTTGAATAAGGACCAACTGGGTCTTTGGTCAATCTGACCGAATAATGCGTGTTATTATATTTGACCGAATGCATTTGGTTACATTAATAACCCAATTATGAGGGTCAACATAACCTAAGTACCAGTTGATTTGACCGAACATATTAGCTTGCATTAATAACCTAATTTTGAGGGTCAAGATTACCCAACTGCCAGTTGAATTGATACAGAATATTCAGTTAACCCATTTGTTTTATTAAAGGGAAATTCCACCCATTTAAAGGGGAACTTCGCCACTTTTCAACACTCTTTGTGTGGTGTTGGTCATTAGCATACATGCTAATGGCCTCCTGATTAATAACATTGGGATTCTGTGGCTCCAGCGCCGTGCTTCCCAAGTTGTCAGATTCTGACCCAGTGACGTCATTGGGTCAGAACGTCCCACTGACTTAAACTACAGCGAGTATGTGGACGGGTAAGGTTACCGTACGGTCTGAGTAACGGTCTGAGTGCCGGTCTGAAGGAAAAGTCGTTGCAGTGTTGTGTTTTACAGTGTTGGATGCATTCCTCGGCATTAGTATCCTATCTGTTCCTGTAAAAAGTATAAATAATTTCATTTTTCGTCATTTTGTCCGAGAAATTCTACAATACCCACAGTGCACCGCGGCATCAACCAAAGTCTGTGACCTAACAAATTGGTTACCGTACGGTCTGAGTAACGGTCTGAGTGCGGTCTGAAGGAAAAGTCGTTGCAGTGTTTGTGTTTACAGTGTTGGATGCATTCCTCGGCATTAGTATCCTATCTGTTCCTGTAAAAAGTATAAATAATTTCATTTTTCGTCATTTTGTCCGAGAAATTCTACAATACCCACAGTGCACCGCGGCATCAACCAAAGTCTGTGTGACCTAACAAATTGGTTATTCTCATTAAAACAACCCAAAACCAATAACCAAATAAAACAACCCATGAATTCGGTCAAAATAAAATCCCTGCAACCCAGGAAAAGGTTATGGCTTCAAGAAAGAAATAACCAGGAAAGTGACCTAACACCATTGACTGAAGTGTTTAGTTGCAATTTTTGACCGATTAGTTTTTTGTGTGTATAGTCTTGGTGCATGGCCGAATCATCCAGGCACACATGCCACGCGCATACACATTGTCATGCCCAGTGTTGGGCAATAATACTTTGTTGCTTGTTACTCATTACGCCCTAGGTAATTAACAATATTACATTACTTATTACTTGAAATCAGGAGTAATATATTACATATTCATTTTACATTACTTTTACCACCACGGGAAAAAGGGAATTACAACAATATAAAGTGTTTATAGTTCAGCTACTTCTAGAACTGAACCCACTTGAGTCACCAATCAACCAGACATGCTATAAAATGACACAGCATTTTCCTGTTTACCTTTTAATTGAAATTATTCCAAGCCAACACATACCAAAACAAAAGTAAAAAGTAATATGTAATATATATATATATATATTTTTTACAAAGTAACTAGTTACTTATTACTATTTTGGCAGAGTAATACCTTACTTTACTCTCACTGGGAAAACTAATAATATTACAGTAATATTACTAGTAACTAGTTACTGCCCAACCAAAAATATCCAGAGAAACACTGCATATTTGTTTTGTATTAAGTCGAAGTTATTTTGTATTGTAAGTCAAAAAATGTATGTATCATATATGCATGTATCTCTGTACAAATGAAGGTTTGACCTGGGCACCCCCATCTTCATGGGCTGGGTGGGCTCTGCCTTCCACATGTCTGGAGGCTTCTTCTACCTGTGGTCCGTGTGCAAGCCTCTCTGTGGAGGAGAAACAAGGTGAGTATTCAGCAGATTCTACCCAAAATCAAGCGGTATTATTCCCAGTAGGCTGCTTATTAAGAGTTTCTCGTACCAGGCTTGATGTTGGCTGCCAGCCAACCCTGTTGATAAGTGTTTTCAGACCCACCCCCTGACTGCACCGCGAGCATGCCCGATGCAGTCCATTTTCATACACATTTGGCTACTTTATTACAGTCATTTTGGTCAATATACAATATACCATGAATATTTATATACAATGAGCTGTTATGACCACTATGACCACCAGGGGCGTAGTTGAAAATATATATTTATATAAAATCATATAAAATCAATAAAAACAGCACAAAAATCCCATTTCAGCGGCACAAATTCTAGCACACCGACACCGAGCACTAAAGGATGAGCCCATTTTTTTATATTCTTTTTCCAAAATTTTAAAAATCATAGGGTGCCAACTTCACTCCGGTCACTCCAGCTTGCCTAAAGCACGACGACCCATGTCTTATATTGATGACATCGATTTCTCTCTCCCCCGTGCAGGACAATTGTCCTCACTGCTGCTCCCCCAGTGCCTCCACCTCTAGGGACGGTCACAGAGACGACCAAGACGACCAAGTCCAACAACACGGACGCTCTGTCCGTCGTGTCCGAGATCACCTCCAAGACCAAGGTGTCTTCCGTCTCCGAGCTGTCCTCTTCCAGGTCGTCCAGGCGCTCTGAGATGTCCTCCATCTCCTCCAAGTCCTCGGCCCGATCCGGGCGTTCGTCCAAGACCGCTGGCCGCTCCACCAGACTCGACCTCGAGGGTGACGACGACGTCTCGAGGAGGTCGGAGTTGTCATCCGGACTGCGCTCCGGGCGCACGTCCAGGTCCAGCGGGAGGTCGTCTGCGAGTCGCTCGGCGTCGCGGAGCAGCGGCGCCAGCAGCCGCACCGTGTCGTCCCTGTCCAGCAGGGCGCGCAGCGACACGGAGCCGTTTGTCAGAAACTCCTTCATTTGACGTGGATGACGTGGCTGGTTGTTCTAATACTAATGGAGTATACTGTATGTTGGACTAATGACGGCAGGGGCGGATATTTGAAATGATTTGAAACACTACTACTACTGCTACTAAGTAACTACAGCTGTGGCACCACTAAACCAACAGCGTTTCATCATTGAAAACAGAAAACTCTCTGAGTCAGACGTTTAGCTTTACGCATGCTGCGTGTCTGTTGCCATACCATTTTCTCTGCTGCCAGTAGGCCTATGTTTCTGCACTTGAAAACTGTACCAGTGCATCCACTCACTTTGTCTTGCTGTTGCTCTAAATTCCATTATCCGGACCATTATGCTGCAATGCACACTATACGATACGTTATTGTACATTATATGGAGAGTAAAAGACATTTTCATTTTTTAATTGATTGTGAAAAGGCCACATTTAGGTCCATATTTTGGGCAGTAACAAAATACATTTACTGACGTAGAGTGCAATTTAGAGGAATTCCTACTTTACAAGAGTAAACGTGCACGCACGTGCGCGCACACACACACACACACACACACCACACACACACACACACACACACAACACACACACACACACACACACACACACACACACACACACACACACACCACACACACACACAACACACACACACACACACACACACACACACACACACAACACACACACCACACACACACACACACACACACACACACACACACACACACACACAAGCATAGCAGTGAAATACTTTCTACTGCTGCATAATACAGTTTTTTGTTAAACTTGTTGTAATAAATAAGCAACAGGACGCATATTTGCACTGCAGGGGTGTTTAGCTTTGTAAATAGCTCCCTCGTGTGCTGACTGTTTCCAAATAAATGAGCTATCCTCATCCCTGTCTGTTATTATAGGGAACAAATCGCTCCCACACTGCGCTATATGCTGTGTGGTATAAAGCGCTAGATTTGTTTTGGAGCAAGACAATGTCTTGGCATAACATTGTAATGGACTCTATTCCTTGTGAATATATCACATGAATGTTGCATTCTAAATTAGACACAATGACCAATCAGATGTGTGTCATTCTCCGGGAAACAGTACCATTACTTTTCGATACTAAACATATTTAGAACAGGATTCAAGGGCTAAAATTCAGGGAATGGCAACAAATATGCCAGTCATAATGGATATTAAATTTGTTTTAATGAAATGTTATGTAGTATACCTTTAATGGCCGTCTTGTCTTTTTTTATTCCCATGTACTTCCTTATCTAGCCACTGTACAATCACTGTTGTTTATTGTGCTTGCTATGTGTTTCTAGATGTTATTATTTTGATTATAATAGTGCTGTGCCCAAGCTTTTTGTTTTGTTTTGGCCTTTTCTTTTAATTTATTCTCTTATTATAAACTGTTTTTGTGTTTGTCTATACTTTTGGGAAAAAACATCAATAAAGATACTTTTTTGTCAAAAAGAAAGGGAAAAAAAAAACTAAAAACTAAAAGATGTTTAAAAGCTGCCAGCAGAGGTCACCAGAGATCTTGTTAGATAAGGAAACCATAATCTGTGATGATTTTTCCTTTAGTCTCAAATGAAAGTGCTGTGCTGTGCTGTGCTGTGATGTGATGCAGTGCTTTTGGACTCTGCAGCAAGCTGCAGTCAGTGGAGGAATAACCAAGACCTCAGTATAGTGGGGGTGAATGCACCTGGGTCCATGTGTACACTCATCCAGCCAGGGGCGGATCTAGGCATGGGCATGTGGGGGGCAATGCCCCCCTAAATGCCCCACCAAACACGATGGCGTGCAAAAAAAACCAAGATATTTCACATTAAAGTGCTTATATTTAAAATTATCTGAAACACTAATACTGCTACTAACTAACTACAGTTGTGCCACCGCTAAACCAACAGCATTTCACCATTGAAAACAGAAAACTCTCTGAGTCAGACCTTTAGCTTTATGCATGCTGCGTGTCTGTTGCAACCTCAACAACAACTGATGTTGTTATTGAGACTTTACTTGCCTAATAAAAGTGCTGTAACTGAAAATGGTATGGGTGCGGCTTCATCGCCCATGGCGTGAAGCGACACGGGCGATGAAGCCGCACCCATACCATTTTCTCCTGCCCCCCCCCAATTGGGAAATGTCACATCCGCCCCTGCATCCAGCAATCCACACACACACACACACACACACACACACACACACACACACACACACACACACACACAACACACACACACACACACACACACACACACACACACACACACACACACACACACACACAACACACACACACACACACACACACACACACACTTTACAGGCCATGTTCGCTTGACCGGGAATAACAAAAGGTCGCCTAACAACACGAAAGTTATGTTTTTGCTGGCACTGCACATATAACAAAGTAGAACAAGTTTGTACAAATTCCGGTAGCAGCCTTTGTCCGGCAAGAACTTTTGTTCAATGACAAAAAATTAAAAAACAAAAGGCTATATGGGGTCACCAACATCAGCAGGAGGAAGCTAAACCGCTGATCTTGTACAACCCAGATTAGGCACAAACAGGGGTTACATTTTGTTCTATATGCTATATGCCACCAAAATGTGGCAGGCAACACCCTATACTTGAGCGTCACGGTCGGATAGCCGGTTGTCCAGAAGCAGCAAAAAAGCCCCTCACTGCAAAAAAGGCAGTCTAAATATAAGGAAAAAAATGTATATACAGTATTTGAGTGAAAAAGTACTAGAAAGAAGCAAAATAATCTGTCTGTGGGGTAAATGAATTGTACTTAGAAATATGTTCTAAAACCAAGGTTGATAATCTTATACAATTTTCTCTTGGTTAGTACTGTATATCCTTATTAAAACAAGAGCAATCATACATTTAAGTCTAGTTTTAAGATTACAAGACTTGCTTAGTTCAGAATTTTTTGCAGTGCTCCCCCAGATTCTGGACCCACTCTCTCGATATAGATATGGAGCTGGCTTGTTCGGGCAACATTTACGAAGTGAATTGTGTGAATTGTGCACAAATTCAGAGATAAACCCCATGTTGCCCCTTGCTGTGCACGATGGGAATGCCGGATTGGAGTCAATGTCTTCATTAAAAATGTGAACGTCCCAGGTTCAATCCCTATAGCTCCTCCTGGCTGTGCCTTTGAGCAAGGCACCAGTTTTCAATTGAACCAGGGGTCCACAGACCACCGGTTGTAAACCCATGCGCCACAACATGACAAACACTACAAACACTTTTGCGTCCCTATTCCTTTGCAGTTGGGAGCTGGGGGGAACTTGGGAAGATAAAATAAAGTAATGTAACGCAGTACTCTTCGATTCAAGTAATAAATAATATAATATTACCTTTTCTAAGGAGTCATAACTGTTCCAAAAAAGCATTTTCCTATGCATTTTAGGGACACTGTGGAGTTTGAACCTCAATTTTTTATTTTTATTATTATTTTTTTTTTGAGAGCTCAAAATTTTTGCGCGTTCAACATTTTTTGGAACACATCACCTCACCGGATGAAATTCTTTGGACTCGGCAAAAACTGAAAGGCACTTTCACCACTGATCATACGTAAAGTAAAGATATTACTCTCCTAGGTAATATTGCCCAGCTCTGGTCAAGCGCTAGTGCTACAGGCCCAAGATGGAGTTGGAAGAAGGTTCAAGAAACCCTGAGCATGGGGCCTTGTAGGAATAAAGGGGGGGGGGGGGGGTGTAATGCTGATGGTAAAGCACTTCAGTGGAAGGCGCTATATAAATGCACCATTTACTTAAGTGTCCTATATCTACAGTATGCTTGTACCCCCAGAGGAACGGATAATAAAGTCAGTGGAGACGGGTCATCCGAGACACGCGCAATAATCTGTGCCTTCCATGCGCGCTATGAAACCGTGAGCGGTAGGTAGGTACTGTAGGTAATTCAATTCTGACAGTGTAAAAAAAACAAACAGGAAAAAAAGCCTCCGAAGGGGGAGCTGCATGCATGCTGCAGTGGCGGCGGAGTCGCGTAACGTCACCGTCGGGGACGCCAATTATTTTAGCCGCTCTGGTCGAATTTTTGTTTTTAATTTGTTCTGGCTTGTGACAGCAAACACGTTAAAAGAAACAGATGGTCTCCATATACTGCAGCAGAGAGGTGTCTCCCACCACCATGAAACCAGGGGCGGATGTAACATTTGGGGGGGGGGGGGGGGGGGAGGGCACCACCCCGATGTCCATGCCTAGATCCGCCCCTGCATGTAACGCTGCGCGGGGAGAGGAACGAGCTATAGCTATACTGACAGCTTTTTTTTTTAATCTCTGGATGAGGAATACGAGTGTTATGTTGGCAGCGGTTGTAAACGTCCACGGTGTTGCCTTTGAAGAGATTCATGCCGACAGTGACGCCCGCCTCTGTAGTATGACATATACGTATACATCAGTGTTGCAAACATGGCGCATTTGTCGCCATGTTGGGTTAGCTTTTTTCCAACCCCCCCCCTGCTGGGTTGGGGCAAAATCGTCTGACAGGCGCCAGAGATAAAACCCTTGTTTTTCCCCATTTTTCCTCCTATGATAGAGTCCTCTTTCCTTCCTAGAGAGGACCAAATGGACCCTTATAGATCTGTAACTCTTGAGTTCGTAAAATGAAACCAAATGGACCCTTACGCGTCCATTTGGTTTCATTTTACGCTCTCAGGAGTTAAATTATATTCAGACATTTGAATTAGGCTAATTTCCAAGAATCTACACATTTTCAAAATGTAGAAGAATTGCCATTTTTGACCAACATTTTGCCAGTTTATCATCTCTCCTAAATTAGTCTGAGAGACTAAACTCAACATCAAACGATGGTCCTCCTCCGTGGCTAAAATGCAGAATAAATCGTGGGCCCTGGTATGAAAATGGTTGAAAACCACTGCTCTAGCGCATTCTAGTGCATTTTGGAAGTGCCACTAGTGCATTTTGGATTTTGGCAGTTGGCAACACTGGTATATATACTGTATATATACATCAAGCTTTCCGGCTCTGTGGACCATCAAACCTGGTGTTCCTTACTCTCTCCCCAGGCTGAAGGCATGCAGAGAGAGTAGTTTTGTGTGTTCTTGTGACCAGCTAATCTCCGGCACTGTTAACCGGTCCACGCACACACGCACGCACACGCACGCGCACACACACACACACACACACACACACACACACACACACCACACACACACACACACACACAACACACAACACACACACACACAACACACACACAACACACACACACAACACACACACACACACACACACACACACACACACACACACACACACACACACACACACGGCTTCATTCGCCGCCCCGGGCCACGAAGCTGCCCCCATACCATTTTCCTACCCCCCCCCCCCCCCACAATTGGGAAATGTTAGATCCGCCCTGGTTCCGACTATATGGACCAACAAACTTGACGTTGCTTCATCTTTCTCTACTATGTAATACAGCTCTGCTGCTGTTGCTGCAGTGATGGAGCTATAGCCGCCTTTGGAGCCTTCACCCCTTAGCTCTGGTGGAAGGAGAACATTGCAGAGGCTCGTCACTTGTCCTTTTTTATCTATATATATATATATACACACACACCGTATACACCCCGTAACCTTGAGTCGGAGGCGCCTTGTGTGCCCCGCCGCGCACTATTTAGAGACCAAGAAGCCAGTAGTGGGCTTTTCTCTCTCTCTTTCCCTCTCCCTCTCGTCTCCCTCCCTCTCCCCCCCCTCCCCCCCTCTCCCCCCTCTCCCCCTCTCCCCCTCTCCCCCTCTCTCTCCCTCTCTCCTCTCTCCCTTCTCTCTCTCTCTCTCTCTCCTCTCTCCCTCTATCCCTCTCTCCCTCTCTCTCATTGGTGTTTCTAAGCAATTTGGAGCCCTAGGCAAGATTTTCCCTGGAGCCCCCCTTACCAAATGGACCCTTACGGACGGAGCATTTCCCTAAATGCCCAGTCTGCCCCACCAAACACGATGGCATGCAAAACAACCCAAGATATTTCAAATTAAAGTGCTTATATTTAAAATGATACGAAACACTAGCATGTTACTTACTAACAGCAGTTGTGCCACACCACTAAACCAACAGCATTTCATCATTGAAAACAGAAAACTCTCAGAGTCAGAGCTTTAGCTTTATGCATGCTGCGCGTCTGTAGCAACTTCAACAACAACCGATGTTGTTATTATTGATGTTTACTAGCCTAATAAAAAGACCTGTAACTGAGAATGGTATGGGTGCGGCTTCATCGCCCGTGGCGCGAAGAAGCGACAGCACAGTAAAATGGCACCGCCAAGGGATAAAATTATGAACTAAAAAACACTAAAACGACGTCTTTTAAAGGATGAATTCTAGTTACAGAGGACAGGTATAACGTATTCATCCATATGAGGCTTGTTAGCCTGGGATCCTGCATGTCACCCCCAACCCCTCATGACGCCGCAGGCAACCACCTAGTCTGCCTAATGGCAAAAACACCCCTGCTCTCTCTCTCACTCACTCTCGTCACCCCGCTGGGCTCTTTCATCTCTCTCCTCGGCGAAGGGATGACTCACCACGAGGCTTTCTGACCCGGCGCGGCTCCGGCATTGTTGAAAATAGACAACAAAAGTGTCCCGCCATGAAAGAAAGCTGCCGGGCAGTTTGTATACATAGGTAGGTATAGTATAGAGAGGGCCGGAGGAGGATTTTCCTGCTCTATAGCCACTCAGGCTGTAGGCCTACCTCCGAGTCATGCAGCGTTCCTCAATATGCAGGCTTGTGATTCACTTGTTACGTGAAACGGTCTCGGTAAATTGGAGGCATGTTGTTGTTGGCAGGTGAAAGTGGCAAAGATGGTTGGTTTCTCTTAATATATATTATATAACTAAATATTAGAGCTGTCAATCGATATTTTTTTTAATCGCGATTAATCGCATGACTGCTCATAGTTAATCTTTGATTATTCGCAATTTAATCGCATATTTTTATGAGTTCTAAATATACCTTAAATGAGTGTTTTTCAAGAATACGCATATCAAGGTCAATTATTTATTCTTCATTTGAGCCACAGACCACCATTTGATGACATTTATTTAGACTTCCAGACCTAAATTAAAGAATTTGTCAACAATTTGATGTTGGCATCATTAGGAGCGAACATGCACATTTTGTAGAAAGTTTTCTACATTCTCTAATTGTGTAGACTTATTTTAAAGTAACTTAACTGATGCAGATATTTAACAATTATTCACCTGCATTTGGCGAAATTTAACCAAATGGACCCACTTGGCCTTTGGTTTTACTGTGAGTTAATCTCGCACTAAAAAAATTAATCGAGTTAACTCACGGCTGAGTTAACTCGCGATTAACTAGTTAATGCTGACAGCCTTACTAAATATATATTTATTGTATTTTTTCCTCTCTATGCCGCCTCTACTTTGATGCCAAATGGACCCTTGCGGGTCCATTTGGTTTCATTTTAACATCCTCAAGAGTTAAAAATATTCATCATGTGAATTAGCCCAACGGTGCATGGATTTTGGCAGTTGGCAACACTGCTGCCATGCAGTCCCATCCAGAGTATAAAGCATTCCCTGTCGCTGACGTCTCCATTTTGTTCCTTCTTAAGACCACTCTCATGGAACTCATTAGCTGAAGGATTTGCAAGATAACGTACAAACCCGAAGAAGCGCTCATACATGGAAATCCTTTCCCAGTCCTCAGTGGAGAGGCGGTCGGTAGGTACTGTAGAGATACATACTGTATAAGAGCGTCCCCTCATGAATAAAGATGTCCAGGCTTTTACTCCTGATGTATTCAGTGTGTACGGGTAAAGACGGCCATTATTCATTTGGGGCCCATCCTGTCTGATGGCACTGGAATGGCGGGAGAGAGAGAGAGAGCAGGGCAGAGGGTGGCAGTGTTGCCAACTTGGTGCATTTGTCACTATATTTTTGGCACAAGGGGGGGGGGGGGGGGGGGGGGGTAGTAAAAAAAAGCCAAATAGTGAAAAACCTCCTGGTGGACAATCTAGAGTTTTTTTTGCATGGTGAGTTGGGGTGAAATTGGTTGCCAGGCGCCAGAGATAAAACTCTCATTTTTCACCATTTTTCCTCCTATGACCGAGTCCTCCTTCCTTCCTAGAAAGGACCATTGGTAACCAAATGGACCCTTATAGATCTATACTCTTGAGAGCGTAAAATGAAACCGAATGGACCCGTAATTAATTTTACGCTCTCGAGAGTTAAAGGTAGGGGAGTGATTTCACTTTTGTCAGATATCACCCACAATTTTTTTTTCTGTTAAAATGCTCTATTATAAAGGTGTGCAGACCATGTGGAGTTTCCCCTCTCCCACGTTAGCAGAGGAGCTAATAAAAGTTCCCCAGGTGGAGGGTGAATTCTCCTCCAATCAGGATCGAGCAGAAGGTCACATAGTGTAGCTACTCTCGGGTGCCCCTAGTGCACCAGGCTGGTACTACACCATGAATTTCAAATCACTTACCCTACCTTTAAATTATATTTCATTAATTGTGAATTACCTAATTTTCAAGAATCTATACACATTTAGAAGATGTCAAAGAATTGCTATTTTGTTATTATCTATTATCTCTCCTAAATTAGTCAGAGAAACTACGCTCACCTTCAAATGGTGGTCCTCCTCCTACTGCTCTAGCGCATTCTACTGCATTTTGGGAAGTGCCACTATAGTGGATTTTGGATTTTGGCAGTTGGCAACACTGCTGGGTGGGGTAGGGGTCCCCGCGAGGGACCGTGGCGGCCGCAGAACTGCAAGCCAAGAGCTGAGAGAGGGAGAGAGAGAGCGAAAGGGGGTATACCTTCACCAGCGGAGGAACTCCGTGCAGGAAATGAACTCGTAAATCACCCGGCAAATTGAGTGCGGGGTGCGGGGAGCGCGCTATAGCTCGATCGGCTCGCTTCGTCTCCAGAGGTCTGTTACCGGCTCGCACCTCTTCCTCCTCCTCCATCTAGACAACCCGTTCCGCTTCCTTCCTCCGCAAAAAACCCACCCTGGCTTCTTCTTCTTTTATTTATTTATTTATTTATTTATTTATTTAACTGCATGACTAACACCAAAGCTGTGCTTCTCCGCTGCAGGGGCGGATGTAACATTTCCCAATTGGGGGGGGGGGGGGGGGGGGGGGTTGTGCAGGAGAAAATGGTATGGGTGCGGCTTGGTGCACCCATACCATTTTCGGTTTGCAGGACTTAAAGCATCAATAATAACATCAGTTGTTGTTGAAGTTGCAACAGACACGCAGCATGCATAAAGCTAAAGGTCTGACTCAGAGAGTTTTCTGTTTTCAATGATGAAATGCTGTTGGTTTAGTGGTGACACAATTCTAGTTAGTTAGTAGCAGCAGTAGTGTTTCAAATCATTTTAAATATAAGCACTTTAATTTGAAATATCTTGGGTTGTTTTGCATGCCATCATGTTTGGTGGGGCAGTCAGGGCATTTAGGGAGGCATTGCGACCCCCCCCCCCCCCCCCCCCCCCCAAGCCCATTGCCTAGATCCGCCCTGCTCGACGCCTGCCCGGGGCTGCCTTCCGGCATCTCGTATTATGACTCTTGTCAAAATGTGTGGATGCTTTTTTTATTTTATTTTATTTTTTCCTTCTCCATCATCCATGCTGTCTTTTTTTCCTTGAGGCGACGCTGCGGGGAACGGCTTGACGACGTGTGCTTTAAAAAAAAACAACAAAAAAAACAAGGCACAAATAAGACACTCTTGGTGCCTGCAAAAAATGAGCAAATTACAAAGTTACAGCGAGACGAGTCCTAAGAAAAACCTAAAAGGTGCCCCTTTAAAAGGTATCATAGGCAACTTTAGTGTGTACCAGAGCCATTTAGAGACAGAGTTGTGCCAGGGATGGGGTAGCCTGGTCTAGCCTCAATGATTTTGGCCTTGGGGGGGGTGGGGGTGTCGTGGGATCCACACGGCGGAAGTGCTGCGCTCTGATTTGATCTCACTAACGTGTCGTCATCTCCGGCCCTCCCGTGCCGTCCACTGCTGTTCTACGTCACATCATTTAGAGCCACGCCCACCCCGGAAGGTTCACTCCCCCCTCAAGGCCACTTTCCAACGTGCGTTAGTCCAGGCTTTCCGTTTTCGCGCAAGGCGAACGAAAATGAAAGCCTGGTGTCGAGGCTAGTGATGGGGTAACGTGCGTGGGTTAGTCACGTGGTCACGGAGAGCCTAATAGTGACAACTGGAGTTGGAAATGCATTGTTTTCAACGAGTGGCGCAAGTAAGAGCCAATATGCAAAATGACAACTGATTTAAAATGTTTTACAGTAACACCTAAAGTCTCCGTTATTATTTAAAAAAAAAAAAAAAAAAAACTAAAAAAAAAACTAAATCAAAAGTCATTAAAGCAGGGCTGTTGCACCGAGTCCAATGCATTTCTGCCCATTTCCCCAATAGCACCCAGCGAAAGTCTCCTTGGCCGCTCCGCATCGCAAAAATGTCACTTTGAGGTGCTATTTCTCATGCCAGTATTAGTAAAGCTCCTTTGAATTGAACTGCTATTGGAGAAACTACTATTCTGCTCTTTCAAGGAGTCAATATAAATAGGCCTATAATATAGGCCAAACGATATAGGCCCTATATCATTTGCAAACAAAGTATCCGAAAATAACCTGTAACATGTCTTCTTTCATTTGTACTGTATATGAATCAATTACTTTCTACAAAGTTTTTGTCATTAATAACAATGTTTATTCGTGCCGTTGTTTACGACAACATTAATGTAATCATTTATCATCTTCCGGTTTCAGGAGAGTGTCAGGAGGAGTCGCGCCATGAAGTGAACGGAGTAGGCGTAACTCCGTCTCTAAATGGCTCTGGTGTGTACACAATCTGTGTTTGTAAACAGATTTGAATCTAACCAACAACGCAGCTCAATTGGCTTGTTAAGAAACTGCTGGGCTGTGACTGGCTAAAACGCCGCCTCACCTGCCGCAATCTCCACTCTCCCCCACACATTAGCACCGCCTTGTCACAAGCCAGACGAAAAGGATTTGTCGACAACAACAAACAGTTCTGGACCGTCTCACAGGGCAAAGCAAGCATCTGTCTGCAGGGAAACAGCAGCAGCATCAACGTAGAAGTCATTGGGATGCTGTAGGGATGTTTTACGAAGTGTTTGCGCAGTGGCATTTCAAAGCAATTTGGAGCCCTAGGCAAGATTTTCCCTGGAGCCCCCCCTTACCAAATGGACCCATACGGGTCCATTTGGTAAGGGGGGGGGGGCTCCAGGGAAAATCTCCTGTAAATGGCGCGCCCAAGGGATAAAATGAAGTATTTTTTAAACTAAATAACATATGTGTTTTAAATGTTCAATTCTAGTTATAGACTAGGATAAGTATAACAGGGATTCTACTGTTATCAGTAGATAAGATCGCAGTTATCACGTTGTCATCAGCAGCCATGCTCTGCAGTCTGAGACGCAAAACCCCTAGACCCTCCTACCGTAACCCTAATCCTAAATGCCCGACCCACCTAACCTCACAGACCGTTGAGGGTCGGGGACCTAGGCTTAGGGTTACGATTGGAGGGGTCTAGGGGTTTGCTACAAACATTGCTACACCCTTCTCTAAACCTACCCCTAAACTAACCGCAAGCAGATTTGACTGTTATCAGTGGATAAGATCACAGTTGTCATCTTACCAGTGAGTAGGCTCCAGACAACATGCCTCCTCGATAAGATGGTGCTGATAAGCAGCCTCCTGGGAATTATCGCTTGATAACGGTAGGACCGGGTGAGTATAATGTATTTAGTTTTATTAGCCTAGGATCCTTTTAAAGCATGTCTGGTGTAGCCCCCCTCCCCTCCTGGCGCCCTAGGCAACTGCCTAGTCTGCCTAATGGCAAAAACGCCCCCTGTGTTTACGTCTCCATTGGACGCAGTAGGAATGCGGCACATCGAGAGGAGAGGCTCGCCTCGCTGCCCCTTCCCCACCCCCACCCCCACCCCCCAGGCTGTCTCAGATGTCTGGGGTACTCTTGTCTGAAGGCATTAGGATGCTTATCTGTCAGGAGTCCATCTGTGGGGCGTCTGGGGAACCCCTGGGCCAGGGAAATGGCACTGACAGGACTAGCCTTGCTTTTCTCTTCGCAGCGGAGGGACTGCCAAGAGAGAGTTCAACACTGCCCCCCCCCCCCCCCCCCCCCCCCCCCCCCCGCCGACACTCCCCGCGGGTCATCTTAACCCTTTGTGTACCGAACGCGTTTTGGTGTTCAAAGCATTATGTTACACTTAAAGGTAGGGTAAGTGATTTGAAATTCATGGTGTAGTACCAGCCTGGTGCACTAGGGGCGCCCAAGAGTAGCTACACTATGTGAACCTGCTGCTCCATCCTGATTGGAGGAGAATTCACCCACCACCTGGGGAACTTTCATTAGCTCCTCTGCTCCTCTACGGGGGGAGGGGAAACTCCATATATGGTCTGCACACCTTATAATAGAGAGCATTTTAACAGAAAAAAAAAAATTGTGGGTGATATCTGACAAAAGTGAAATCACTTCCCCTACCTTTAAGCTATTGAAAAATATCACCGAGTGGCGCACTGTTTGACACATGATTCTAGTTTCTGACTAGTTTCTCGTTTGTTTCTGATGCTAGTTTCTGACAGATTCTAGTTTTTTCTGAACATTCTATGTTCCTGTGTCAGTGATGCTCAGCATTATTTCATGCCAAGGACCCCCAGAATCATCTATATTTGGCTGAAAACATGTTGTCCTAGGGGATCCCCTAGAAGCAATGATTTTAGTTCAAAATATTTTCATCTGAAAGGATATATTTAAAGATTTGCATCACATTTTCACAATTTTTCCAAAAAATATCAGAGCTACAAGCTCACAGCGCGCCACTCGGTGGCGCGCTGTGAGCTTGTAGGTCTGATATTTTTCAATAGCTTAAGTGTAACATCGCTTCGAACACCAAAACGCGTTCAGTACATAGTACATTAAGAAAAGCCTGTATGCAGCACGGCGGTGGAAGTGCCACGGCAGCGTGTCAACAACAACAACAACAACAACATCACAGGGGGTGGCGTGTGCACGCTCCGATGGCCGCAGCGCGTGGTCACGGGTATTGACTCGTTGGTTCGTTCACGAGGGAAGGATCAACATACAGGCGCTGATATATATATATCCATATATGGAGATCTAAGGATTGGAGCTTTGATGTTTGAGTGTTTTAAACCTGGATTTTTGAGTGATACACTGACTGGCACTGACGGACGAAAAAAAGACAAACGAAAACACGATTCCATGGTAAATGCATTCCGTAGTTTTGGGACAGGCGATTTTAGCGGCGCTATACTACCAGCTTCCCTGTGTGAAGGAATAGATCTTGCCACGAATCTCACCCTCTGCCCACTTTCTGCCTGGAAAGTGTCCAACCACAGGTTGGACACTTTCCAGCCATTCAATTTAAGTTTTCAATCTAAAAATCTCCAATTCCAGTGGGAAAATGTTTGTGACACAATATCACAAAATAGATATATTACGCTGCTTTTACTTTCCCCTGCTTTTCCGTTTTTTCCCTGCAGTCAGATGGGAGCTTCGTCCTGCAGACAGTCCAGAACTTTGTCGTTGTCAACAAATCATGAAAACAAAACATTCTCGAGCTCAGGAGAGGTGTGGCCAATCTGTGAGGGGGAGGGGGTTGTGTGGGGCGTATTAGCCAATCAAAGCAGAGCATTCTCCAGCAGTTTTGCAATGAGCCAATCGGGTAGAGGTGAGGTGGAGTTAACGTTCCGTTTTTGAGCAAATCTGTTTACAAACAGTTCCCTATATTATCTTTAACTGCGCTGGCATACGGCGTAAGATTCTAATTACATGATGTTAGGTAGATGGAGGATGGTGATATTAGGGAAAATAGGCGGTGCAGCATCGGTCCCAAAGTTCCAAGACAGGAGGCGGGACCTGAACCTGGGATACAATCATCCTGTCAGCTACTGTACAAGTGAGCAGGGGCGGATCAAGGCATGGGCATGGGGGGGCAATGCCCCCCTAAATACCCAGTCTGCCCGCCAAACACGATGCCAAGCAAAACAACCCAAGATATTTCAAATTAAAGTGATTTGAAACTACTACTGCTACTAACTAACTACAGCTGTGTCACCACTAAACCAACAGCATTTCATCATTGAAAACAGAAAACTCTCCGAGTCAGACCTTTAGCTTTATGCATGCTGCGTGTCTGTTGCAACTTCAACAACAAATGATGTTATTATTGATGCTTTACTTGACTAATAAAAGTCCTGTAACCGAAAATGGTATACCATTTTCTCTTGCCCCTTCAACTTGTTCTCTTGCCCCCCCCAAATGGGACATGTTACATCCGCCCCTGCAAGTGAGCCACACGGCTGCTTATAATCACCAGCAATCACTGCGTATTATTATCTGCAACGCTTTGGCTGGCATCATGTGGTGTTGTCTCTGGATGTACTGTATGCTTACTATGCTACATTATATCACAAGAAGAGAGGGCCCGAATTTGAGCGAATTATGCAATCCGTCTTCTCATTTTTTTTCCACGGTGGTTTGTGAAAACCACCCCTGCCAGTGCATCGCTGAGATTTATGGAAGCGCATATGGAATAGTCTTTGCTTTAGTGGCTAAATCCTTTCTCTCTCTCTGACAGTGTGAATGAATGACTGAGGGTACGGGAAGAGAAGATAACCATTGCTTTTGGTCGTCTCAGTCCTGCAAATGATCCAGATGGGGACTATATAGTGGCATTAATTAAAAAAAATAGAATATATATATATATATATATATATATATATATATATATATATATATATATATTATATATATATATATATATATATATATATATATATATATATAGAGTGGAGGTATATATATACCTCCACTCTATTGGCTCTTTATGCTATATCTGCTGGAGACTGCTGCGCTGTGATTGGCTAAAAACGCTGCCTCACGCACCACAAACCCCTCCCGGACCTCACAAATTAGCACCGCCTTTCCTGAGCCAAAGACGAAAGTTCTGCACTGTCTGCAGGGCAAAGCAAGCGTCTGTCTGCAATATGAAACAGGTTTCAAATGTATTTATTTTTTAGTATCCAATGACTAAAGTCATAAGTAGGCCTTAGTGTGACCTTGATCTTTCATTCAAGGCAAGCTGGTCTACAAGAACTAAAAGATCTAAGATGAAACAACTATGACTGCAAGACTAAAAGACTAGACTAGATTAAGACAAAAATGAGTGTTATTCAAAAGACTAAGAGTAAGACTAAAAAAAAAAAACAACACTGTGTGTGGCTCTGTCTGGCACATGCGCGCGCGCACACACACACACACACACACACACACACACACACACACACACACACACACACACACACACACACACACACACACACACACACACACACACACACCACACACACACACACACACACACACACACACACACACACACACACACAACACACAACACACACACACACACACACACACACACACACACACACACGTGCGTGTCAGTATGGGACAAAGGAAGCACTTAACATGGCATTTGGAGACGCGCCCGCGATGCTCTCCGGAGGCCGGCGATAGAAAGGAGAAAGAGCATACGATGTTATCACAGACATCGTGTTTGAAATGTCAGTAGGGGGGAAGCGTCTTCGCTTCCCCAGGCGTGGGCCACGAAAAGATAAGGTTCCAAAGTCTCGCCGCTGTGAGTCTTACCAGAGGGGGGGGCTGGCTGGCTGGCGCTAAGCTGCCTTTTGAAATGGTCTTGTCGCTTTTTTTCCTGTCACGATCGCGATCTTTTAAGGGCTTACAGAGCAATCTTCTTATATATTCGCACTTTAGGGGGGGTCTGCCTCATGCCGCTGTCATTCGATAGCAATCCGCCGCGGATACAGTCAGTGTTGCCAACTTGGCGCATTTGTCGCTATATTTAGCTCTTTTCCAGACCCCCCCTAGCGCCAAAATTAGTGAAAAACTCCTGGCGGAAAATCTAGTGCTTTTTTGCTGGTGAGTTGGGGCGGAATTGGTTGACAGTCGCCAGAGATAAAACCCTTGTTTTTCACCATTTCTCCTCCTATGACAGTGGTTTTCAACCAGTGGTCCCCAGGCTAAATGATGGATAGTTGGTTAACCAGATGTAACTCTTTGAGAGCGTAAAAATGAAACCAAATGGACCCTTGCGGGTCCATTTGGTTTCATTTTCACACCCTCAAGAGTTAAAATATTCATCATGTGTGTTAGCCCAAAGTCTACACAACTAGGGAACGTAGAAGATTAACGGTCATTACATTCTCCAGTTGTGTGCTTCCGTCTCTACTGGTGCTTCCCTTCCAGGCGAGCATCTAGCGCATTCTAGTCCGTTTTGGAAGTGCCACTAGTGCACTAGTGGATTTTTGCAGTTGGCAACACTGGATACAGTACTCCGGACTGGAGCACTTGGCAGCACTGGTGGACGCTTCAGGGCACACGCAGGACACAATAAGTGTTATGACTCCCGAAGGAATTCTGCAAATCTGCATCTTAAAACAGGGGCGGATCTATGCATGGGCATGGGGGATGGGGGTGCAATGCCCCCATAAATGCCCAGTCTGCCTCACCAAACATGATGGTATGCAAAACAACATAAGATATTTCAAATGAAAGTGCTTATAATTAAAATGATTTCAAACACTACTATACTGCTACTAACTAACTACAGTTGTGGCACCACTAAACCAATGATTTCATCATTGAAAACAGAAAACTCTCGAGTCAGGCCTTTAGCTTTATGCATGCCTCAACAACAACTGATGTTAATGTCGATGCTTAATTCCCAAATAAAAGTCCTGTAACCGGAAATGGTATGGGTGCGGCTTCATCGCCCGTGGCGCGAAGCGCCACGGGCGATGAAGCCGTCCCCATACCATTCTCTCCTGCCCCCTCCAATTGGGAAATGTTACATCCGCCCCTGATCTTAAACACATGTCCCGATTACAAATGAGGGAACGTCGCTCCCGAAATGCTGCCGAGGCATTTTGGGAGAGAAAATAAATCGGAATTATCATTAATCTCACGTATAAAAACCCCAAATCAGAATACCTCGTTCGGTGTTGCAAATGTCGTTCACCGAGGTGTTGCTGCCGGCGCTGCGGCAGTTACCAAATTTGTCGCTCAAGGGCCAATTTACATACTGTGATTTAGAGCAGTGCAGCATATGTGCAATTTTCTGCATTCTGTATTTGTAATAAATGTTCGTCCATTTGAGATTGGAGCTGGGACAAACTACTTAACAAGTAGTTTCAAACGGCCCACGGACAAAAAAACACTGAGTCTTTGGTCACCTCTAAAAATGTGGAGCATCTCTCATCGTTAACACCGTCTCCGAACTTCAGACTAAATATTTGTGTTCCGTGCGTGTGTGTGTGTGTGTTTTGTGTGTGCGTGTGCGTGCGCCCGCCTTTACTGAAGGGACGTCCCAAATCTGGCAGCACAACTAGGCAGCATGCATATTTCACAGGTAAAAAAGGAGGCCACGGCTCCGCTATGGATATTCATTTGGGACGAATCAATGACTTGCATTTCCCCCCCCCAAAAAAATCAAGCATTTGTGAAATTGGGGAGGGGGGAGTACATTTCGCACTTACAGTAAGTAAAAGTATCAATGCCGCAATGTAAAAATACAGCAGCCACAATGTGGAATTCAACATTTACTTCTTTTCACCTGACAGGGGGGAAGTTTCCCTGGTTGGATGTAGCGCGTGGAAGGAACACGTTATTCCAACTAGTTGCTGTCCCCTCCATCAGGTGTCCCGGCTGGCCAGGGGGAGGCAGTCTAGAGACCAAGATTAATAACTACATGTTTTTGTGAGGGATACGGTACCCCGCCGCCTCGGATATGGGCGCTGAGAAGACCCCTAGCAGGAATCGAACCCAGGACCTGTGGGGATGGATGGTAACATTTTTGTAATAATAATACAAATCTACAAACTAATAACTCGAGTTTTCCAATAACTGTAGCAGTGATCTAAATAGGTTTTTGTGTCTAATGAGTTTTGGGAGGGCCTTTTAAGATGACTCCCTGAAACATGTTATGAAGTCCCACTTCAGCGGCGCAGTTTATTCGTTTTACAAATTGCCACATTTAATATCATTAAGTGTTATAGGGTTATGGGAAAAGTACTCAAAACATTTTTAGTGCTCGTTTTTCAGGGTGGATTATTTGTATTTTACATTTTCAGTAACAATTACTGCATCCCATGGCTGCATTATTGGTTGGTGTTTAATTGCATCTGCATTGCAAGTATAAATTGCGTTATTTGACGCAGGATGCAGACAATCAACATCACTGCTGTAGTGAAGTAAAACAAAAAAACATTTGCCTCCAAGACTACTACTGAAAATCAGAAGCATTCCAATAAAGTAGAACAGGCTCTGGACAGGTATGGTGCCAATGAGCCTGGCTCCAGCCCTGAATCGACACCTTAAAAAAAATACTACCTTATTTTGGTCACCCTGCGATTCAAGGACTGGTGTCCCTCCCTTCAGTGTCGTTAGTATTAGTTGAAAATCCAACTACAGCAGCTGATTGGCCGACAACCCTGTCACTCAACAATGTTGCCTCCCTCGAATGCTTCTTTAAAGACGTGTCAGGTCTCAAACATCATCCGACATATTTTACTCATTGTTTGTATGGTTAGCAACCGGGATAGCATCTGCTTTCCCAATATATTCTCATGGGGGTTGGTACGAACCAGTCACTGCGAAGACTGCCACTTGGATAACGCCCCCATCGCAGAAACTGCTGTGGTGGAGAGGGACTTCAGCCTGAGTAATGAAGGGAAACGAAGTGACAATACAGCCTGAGGTCAGGCTGCTCCGTCGAGGCATTCAGAGGACAGCTCTCCACTCATACACCACGCCGCTCTTGTAGCGCTCACTGTCGCGGTCGAACGCCTTCCGGTGTTCGGCCGTCGCCTTTCTCTCGACCTCCAGCCTGTGGCGGTACAGCTCGTCTTCCACCTCGGCCAGCGCCTCCACGTCCTCGCCGAACGCGTACCGCAGCCGGGCGCGCGCGCCCTCGATTTTCTCTCGCGTCTTTTCCGCTCGTTCCGACGACTCCTGGACGCACAGCGCCATCAGGTCAGAGGAGCACTTGTCCGTGATCTGACACCACCGGTCGCAGAAGACCTCGTCGGCTCTCCAGCCGCCGCCGATTTCCATCCCGGACGGCGGCGCCTTTTCGATCCGGAGCCCTTCCGGGATCAGTCCTCCGCGCAGGTAGTCGCTCAGCGCCGCGGCGCGCAGGCGGTGTCCGACCTCTCTCTTGTAGAGGCGCTTCAGGGACGCGTGGAGGTTGCCTCGCCTCGCTCGCCGGACGGCCACGGGGCTCCCTCCGTTGTGGACAAGCTGGTGCCTTCTGAGGTGATCCGAAGTCTTATAATCCTTGTCGCACTGCTGACAGCGGTACGGCCTCTCACGTTGTGGACGACCTGGTGTCTTTTGAGGTGCTGTAACGTCCTATACTCCTTGTCGCACCGGTGACAGCGGTACGGCTTCGCTCCACTGTGGACAACCTGGTGTCTTTTGAGGTCCCAGGACTTCCTGAAAGCCTTGTCGCACTGCTGACAGTGGTAGGGTCTCTCCCCGGTGTGAATTTGCTGGCGTGGAAGCGGTTTCTGTCCGGTTACCTGGCCAGGCGGCCGGGCCCATCTGTTTATTCCTTGTTGTTTGGCAGAGGTAGAGGTCGGTTTGGCTCCTCCTCCTCCTCGGGGGTTCGCGGGAAAAGGTGAAGGCACGGAACGGGAGCGCGGAGTTTGGAAACACCGGGGCTCACTTCTTCCTGCCATCGTCACTTGCGGCTATACAACAACAACAACAACAAGAATAATAGAGAATTCCCAGGAAACTCCTTCAGGATTAGACCTCAAGGCTAAGCATGGAGGTGAGATGAGAGTAAAAACATTTCACGCTTTATGCAGGCTGACCGGGAGCCAAGTTCTGATATTTACAACCGTTGTAATGCAAACCTGGCAACGCAGATTTGCGCAGGCCGTCCTGTCCTGACATTCCATATGTTGATCCTTCCCCTTCCATCCTTGTCTCCCAGATATAAGAAGTAAGTAGCCTTGCCAGGCCATGATGTCAGGAGGCCCAGCTGAGCCATTGAGGCCCATATAGGTCAGGAGCCTATCTCCTGTTTCTGTAGCGTGAGGCAGCTTGATGTACAAGTACACCCCCTGGACATGACGCTAGTATGTCACAGGGACTTACCCCCAATCCAACCCTTGATGCTGAGTGCCAAGCAGAGAGGCATTGGGTCCCATTTTTAGAGTCTTTGGTATGACCCGGCCGGGAATCGAACCCCGGCCTCTCAGTCTCAGGGCGGACACTCTAACCACAAGGCCACTGAGCTGGTCACAGATATAAGACATGCAATATTCTCAAAATAGGTGATCTACAAGGACCCAATGTTTTTAGATACCTCAAGCGATAGGCCACTCTATGGCTCTGGTTACACGGAGCTATATGACTCTGTAAAACTGTGCTCTACCGATTTTTTGTTTTACTATTTGTAATTATTTATGTGAAATTGTGTCTGTTATCGCTAAAACGAGAGCGTTAAACCAGTGATCTGTGCACCGTCTGCATGTAACAGCTTTGGGAAAAACAGTGTGCAGGCTGGAACTGCTCAGCCCTGCCGGTACCGATCAAGTTTTATTTCCATAAAATGCCTCATAAATAGTCTCCAGTGAAAGTCAATAGTTATGTTGAGAGAGAAACACACACACACACGCACACACACACACACACACGCACGCACGCACGCACACACACACACACACACACACACACACACACACACACACACACACACACACACACACACACAACACACACACACACACACACGCACACACGCACACACACACACACACCTCATTTCACCCCAAAATGTTCATTTCCAAAATGTGGACTAACATTTTCGAAAATTAACATTTTCCACACGAGACGAAATTAGACGCAGAGGACGCCTTTTGAAATGAGCATTCCAAATAAGAAGTCGTTTTTTTGATGCAAGGTCTAGCAACTCCACTGTGGCATGTCCTCCAGAAAAGCAGACATGAAAAGATCTGCATACAGATGAAGCTGTCGCTGTAGTGTACAGCGAGGGGAACAAGGTTCCCTTAAGTTATTCAGCATCATTTTTCCTGCCAATTAATCATCCATCTTGGAGCCAGTGCTGTGGCAGTTTTTAACTGGCATGACCGTTTTCCCCCCTAGCCTCATTTACAAGCCTTTTTGTTTCATAATTACACGACGCGAGGTATTTCCATAACCTCCAGAACATAGTGCAGTGTCTCTTAGTGACAACTGACAAAGTGATAGTAAAACTATTGCAAATGAGGCTCTGTTTGTTGTGCGAGGACTAAGCCTGTCGGGAAAAAAATAACAAGTTAAGGGCATTAATTCATTCAAGCACATGTGCACACATGTGCACACTGGCTCAACCCACTGAGAATTTTAGGGGTGGGACTCGATTAAAATTTTTGATCTAATTAATTTGAAGCTTTGTAATTAATTAATCTCAATTAATCACATACCAATATTTGACCCAAGAAGCATTTTTTTTGTCAATTAAAACAGGCTGGTGTAGCATGTGAGAGTTTTTCTAAATCACTGTGTCGACACTGCAAGTTGGTTAACCAGATCAAAATTTGGTTAACCAGATGTAACTCTTTGAGAGCGTAAACATGAAACCAAATGGACCCTTGCGGGTCCATTTGGTTTCATGTTTACACTCTCAAGAGTTAAAATATTCACCATCTGAATTATCCCAGTCTACACAACTAGAGAATGTACCTGTAGAAAATTAATGGTCATTTTGATCTGTATGTTGGACTGTGACATTGTTTCTGAAATCCAGCCTGGAATTGTGGACAAAAGCAAAAGAAATCTTTAGTTTTGGGGTCTGTGTGGCGATTAAAATGAGTTAATTTTGTTAATTGCGTTATTGTTTCTGTGATTAATTAATCTCAATTAATCAGTTAAAGTCCCAGCCCTAAAAATATATATATATATAAATAGAAAAATCAGTAGAGCACAGCTTTGCGGAGACATATAGCATGTGTGTCTCCCTGTAACCAGGGCAATAGATCTGCGCAGTGACGTCACCAACCCTGTTCCACTAGTGGATTCCTCATTCATTTTCCTCATACTTTTCGAAAATGGTTAATAAAAACATGATTTCGCCGCGGCCAAAGCCAACTCGGGTCGTGACAAATCATGGCAACAAACACAATATCGTCATATAATATATAATTAGGAAGAAGTAGAAAACGGCATGATACAAGACCTTTTGTTTCGTTTTTTCATCTTAGAAATGATTTGAATGTCCCAAAAGTTTGGGCGTGTCATCATGATTCGTCACGACTCAGGTTGGCTTTGTCCGCGGCGTAATCGTCTTGATATAAATTTTCAAAAAGTCTATGAGAAAAATGAATGGGGAATCCATTTCTGGAACAGGGGCAGTGACGTCACTGCGCAGGTCTATAGAGAATAGCTGGAGGATCTACAAGCATTGGGGCTTATACTGTAGATCACACATTTTGAGATTATAAAATAATAATAGAATAATATTAAAAGAATAAACGTTTTTTCCCAGATTGTTTCTTTTTTTAGATTCTGTAGAGGAAAACATGGCATACGGTAGTTTTGTAGTTTGATCAAATTCATTTTGAAGCTGTGATTGCCGGATTCTGATTATTATTTTTTTAATCGTTCAACAGCCCTTGTGAATCTCAACACAAACCCACGAAACCTTGTATTCTACACACCTAACGCAGAATCAAGTATTGGGTGAATCCTGCCATCAAGAGTCAAGTTCAAGTAGGACATTATATATTAACATACGTGGTATAATGCTTAATTCAGTATAATACATGGATTGACATTCCATCCTGAAAAAACGTATTCAAGCACAGCTAAGTTGAGTGTTGACCATTAAAAAATGGTGACACCAGAAAAGATCACGTGGCTGAACTGTGCACACCTCCAGGTTGCCATTGGCCTTGATTTTTATCCACCATCCCTGCACTCGTCTCTCTCCAAACATCAAATTATTTATAAGAAAAAGAAATGCCCTGTGGACGTTTGATCTTGTGTTTTCCACCAGACAGAGAGACAGACGGTACCTATCCTCCATGCCCGGAGCCCAAATGTTCCACTGCAGCACCTTGTATACCTCACACCTCACATCTCAAACTTTCGTAATCTGGCTAGCAGCGTCACTCTCCTCCAAATGCAGATCCCCATGCACCCCCGTCGCTTGCTTAGGATATACTGTGTTTACCCAGCGAGGAATAATCCACTTCTAGGTGTTCTCTCTGTCTCCGTTGTTCTCTGTGCATCAAGGCTTTGATGCGTGGTTGTCTTAAACAGGTACCTATGAAATCGACCTGCAATAGCAGGCCTCGCGGAGAGTGTCCCAGTGCACCGCTGTCCTCCTGTTTTCCGAGACGCGTCTGCCTTCCAATAATAAAAGCACGAGCCTACCGCTTTGAAGCCCCCCCGCCTGTACCCTCGGGATGGTGTTTTCTACAGATAATGACTTATTGCGATTCAGTCTTTCCCCGGCAGAGTTGCTGCAAACATGTTTTTTCTTTTACCTCTTCTTTTTTTCATTATATCATTATATTTTCTCTTTATCGTTCACGTCCGGAGTACCTACAGTACAAATACTAAAAGAAAGCTCCATCACTCAAAGGGAGGACAGCATAGATTATTATTTTTTTTCTTCCCAGCCCTGAATTATGCTAATGCGCTGACTGTAGGTCATCATTAGTGCAAGCCGAGAAGAAGAAGAAGGCTCAATTTGGGCCAAAAACGTTCGCTAATTATTCCCTCCCTGTAATTAATACGATAAGAAAATACGGCGGCTGGAACTGGCACCCGAGGCCTGCCGTATCGACAGAAAGAAGGGAGCAAACAAGACTAAGATTAAAAAAGGGACTTCGGAACTCCGGTGAATGGCGCGTATGCATGGGGCTGAATTCCTGTCCCGCGCGCGCAGCCGAGACAATGTCGGTGTAAATTTGGCTGCGGAACGGCAGAACCGTTGCCAAAGGTATTGGGCTTGCTTCCTGGAGACTCCCTGACTCAGCTCAAAGGCTTGCTTTAATCCATTGTGTCTGATCACATTCTAGTTTCTGATGCCAGACTCTAGTTCCCAGCGCTAGATTCTAGTTTCTGGCACTAGATAGATTCTAGTTCCTCATGCTAGATTATAGAGCTGCGCAGTGACGTCACCGCCCCTGTTCCGGAAGTCTTTTCCCAATTCATTTTTCTCATAGACTTTTCGAAAATAATTTATATCAAGACGATTACGCCGCGGACAAAGCCAACTCGAGTCGTGACGAATCATGATGACACACACAAACTTTTGGGACAATAAAATAATTTCTAAGATGAAAAACGAAACAAAAAGTCTTGTATCATGCCGTTTTCTACTTCTTCCCAATTATATATTATATGACGATATTGTGTTTGTTGTCATGATTTGTCACCACCTGAGTTGGCTTTGGCCGCGGCGTAATCGTCTTGATATAAATTATTTTCGAAAAGTCTATGAGAAAAATGAATGGGGAAAAGACTTCCGGAACAGGGGCGGTGACGTCACTGCGCAGCTCTATAGTCCCCACGGTAGATTCTAGTTCCTCTCAGTAGATTGTAGTTTCTGAAGTTTGATTCCAGTTTCTGACACTAGATTCTAGTTCCCAACACTAGATTCGAGTCCCTGGCGCGAGATTATAATTTTTCTGGAAAAAATATCTTCCTGTGTCAGTGATGCTTCACATATTTCATAGGAAGGACCCCCAGAAATATCTATTATTCAGCTGCAGAACCTCATCTAAAAACATGTTGCTCTAGTAGCGATCCCCCAGAAGCAAAGATTTGAGTTTAAAAATGTTTGCTTCCGAAATAAAGTATACAAAGATTTGCACCACATTTTCACGTTTTTTTTTTTTTTTTTTTTTTTTTTTTTCAAAAATAGCAGAACTACAAGCTCATATCGCGCCACTCGGTGGCGCGATATGAGCTTGTAGATCTGCTATTTTTCAACAGCTAAAACGCCAAAACGCGTTCAGTACACGAAGGGTTAACCTGGCACAACAATGCTCGGGCGCGTGGGCCCACGCACGCACGCACGCACGCACACGCATTCATTAGCTCAATCCTCAGAAGACGAAAAAAACTAAAAGGCTTTCATCTCCGTGCAATATTGCAAATCTCGCGCACTCTCATTAGTTACGGTAGAGTGACTGTACTGTCTGCGGCGTAGCGCCTTGTTGTTGCAGAAACTGTCGTCAATTCAGAGCGAGAAACGGTAATGAAGACGTTATTGGCGAAGGTGTGTGTGTGTGCGCGTGTGTGTGTGTGTGTGTGCGTGCGTGCGTGCGTGCGTGTGCGTGTGTGTGCGTGCGCACGCTCAAACACAAACAATGTTGGGCAATATTACATTTTATAATTATATAATTATTATAATTATTATAGTTTTTTATGACTACCTATTACCCCATAATTTCTTAAAGGGAAACTCCACCCATTTTCCAACATTCTAATATGTCATTAATATACCTTAGAGGTGCTTGGTGGACATGATAAAAAAAAGTTCCCCCATTCTGTGTTCCCAAGAAATGGAGGTCTGAAGAAAACCACTAACATGGTGAAACATCCTGATGACGTCATCAAGATGTATTTTCACCATGTTAATGGATTTCTTTAGACGCTTCTTTTTTTTCTGAGAGCGTACAAATGGAACCAAATGAACCCGTTAGGGTTCATTTGGTTGCATTTGTACGCTCTCAGAAAAAAAAATGAAAATGGGTGGAATTCCCCTTTACCTCAAGAGTAATATGTAACATATTGCTTACATATTGCTTATTACATTTGCAGCACCCCATCCACAAAAAAGTACAGCAACACAATATTTTTAGTCAGTAGAAGGGTCACCCACTTTACAAATCTTTATCTTGCTACTATAATGCGAGAGCGGCCCTGCCCGTTTATCCGTTCGCCTTTGTGGGGCTTCTCCTAAAAAACTACAATGTTTGCATGGATCTAACCATGCACAACACCTCCAGCACTGTTGTCTTCACAGCATAGGCTATATTTCATCCATGCAACTGCCATATTTACTGTACACTGTCCATTTATATGAAAATAATTTTGGTGCAGTGTCACCCACCCGGACTACCGAATTGCCTCCATAGCTCCCTTGCTAAGCTACTGTGACGTCAAAATCAGTGTTGCCAACTGACAAAATCCAAAATGCACTACAATGCGCTAGAGCATTGGGTTTTGAACCATTTTCATACACGGACGACCACCCCTTCATGACATTAGTCTCTCAGCCACGGAGGACCACCCCTTCATGACATTAGTCTCTCAGCCACGGAGGACCACCCCTTCATGACATTAGTTTCTCAGCCTAATTTAGGAGAAATAACTGACAAAATGTTCGTCAAAATAGCAATTCTTCTACATTTTCTAAATGTGTAGATTCTGGAAAATTAGGTCATTCAGATGGTTAAATATGATTTAACTCTTGAGAGCGTAAAATGAAACCAAACGGACCCCAAAGGGTCCATTTGGTTACCAATGGTCCTTTCTAGGAACGAAGGAGGACTCTATCATAGCAGTAAAATGGTGAAAAACAAGGGTTTTATCTCAATTTTGACCTAACTCACAAGCAAAAAAGCACCAGATTTTCCGCCAGGAGTTTACACTAATTTTGGCGCTGGGAGGGGGGATCGACAAATGCACCAAGTTGGCAACACTGCACTCTGTGCCTCTCAATTTTGACCTAACTCACAAGCAAAAAAGCACCAGATTTTCCGCCAGGAGTTTACACTAATTTTGGCGCTGGGAGGGGGGGATCGACAAATGCACCAAGTTGGCAACACTGCACACTGTGCCTCTGCGCGCTGACCCAACCCCCTTCTGCCTTTGCTAGCCAGCCCAGTCCATAGAACTCTTACGTAGTGCTGCTCGATGCTATGAAGTATGAAGCTCCTCGCATTTCTCTCAACAACACGCCCTGCAGAAGACGGACGTTACTTACTCTTTCCAAGCGAATGCATCTTACGGCCGCTGCTCTTATTGTTGGATATATACGACTAACGCAACGCTATGGACACGGCTGCCTGTCCTACAACCAGCAACACTTCACGAATCACAACACCACACACCCATAACCCCACAGCGTCTCTCTCAGCGTGTTAGCGTCTCAGTCGCTACAGACACAGAATCCAACACGCCGTTGGAAATTGCTTGCCAAAACACAAAAACCTCACAAGTCACGATTCTTTCCATATTGCTTTACATGCAACATGTTGCACATGCATGCACGTACGCGTTGTCCGCGTATATTAACATTTAGACTGTCGATCTGCACAACGAAAATGTTTATTTTTAATTGCATGCATATTATTATCCACGCGCACGGTGTGTGCCTGGGTGTGCTGTGTGTGTGCGTCTTCATGTACACGAACTAACTACACATTCCATCTTCCAAGCACACGTACATATCTTTGCATAGCAGTATTAATCATAACAATATATAAGTTTAGTTGGATAGTAGCTACATTTCACGACAACATACAAACTTTTACATTCTAAGACCCCCCAATGGACCCAATAAGAGAGCATTTTAAAGCTCTCCCAGTCTTCATTTTAATCGCAAGGACCCCCAGTTTAACATCAATTAGGCTACACAGCCCCCCACAATGGACCCTATAAGAGAACATTTTAAAGCTCTTGCAGTGTTAATTTTTATTGCAAGGACCCCCAGTTGACATGAATTTGGCTACACACACCCCATTTAAAGGAGAATTCCAGCCCAAACGTTTTTTTTTTTTTTAATCTTTATTTGCAGTTATTTTTTTTAAAGTGGTCCAGGTGTTATTTTGTGAAAATACTCCTTTATGGCTGTTTCCCCTACCCTAAAATAAGCTTATAATGGGGCCAATGGGCGTTGTGCAAGTTCACCGATATACATCGCTCCAAAATGCATTTTTTTTTTTTTGCTAAATATTGTGTCTCCACCATGTCACACTTTCACTTTTGTTTCAGCAGTGGTTCAGCCATAAACCATGTGCCACGCCCCCAGGTTTTGAGACAGCTGGATCACTGCAATATATGTGGACACACAATATATAGCAAAAAAATAATAAAAATGGAGCGATGTATATAGGTGAACTTGCACAACGCCCATTGGCCCCATTATAAGCTTATTTTGGGGTAGGGGAAACAGCCATAAAGGAGTATTTTCACAAAATAACACCTGGACCACTTAAAAAAAAAAAAAAAAAATGCAAATGAACATTAAAAAAAAAATGTTTGGGCCGGAATTCGCATTTAATGCCAATTCTCTTTCTGTGACCCTCAATTTATATTGTGCAACCACTGTTAATGTAACTCTGATTGTGTACAACACCTCTAGCGGGTCCATTTGGTTCCATTTATACACTGAGTTACCAACCCAAGGGCCCATTTGGTTCCCATCACTATCTCAACTTTAGGTATCCCTCAACTACAGGCCCCATACTATAGGATGCCACCATCAATGTGTGTGACTGTGTATGTCATATGGTGCACGTGCAACTATCCTCACATTGTAAAGGCACAAGCACACTGCCTTATACCTGTATATTGGCGTTTCCAATTTTCACTGGAGTCCACTGCTATACAAACAGTTCCAACTATGTCTTATTCTTTGTTAGGGTTTATGTTGCACAGACCTTTGCCTATACATGTATTACCACTGTCCCCATCCATATTCCATGTATCCTCATTACTGCTGCATTATATACCTCCCTGTTCATGATCATAATCTTTTGTAAGAATTTCATGTTACTCACATCTATTACAATTCCTCTTAGTATGTCCAAAATTACATTGCCTATGACGAAAGATGCAGTGTTGCAAAGTGTCCAAAACATGAACATTTTCAAACTTGGGGTGAATGCAAGTCGCCTGTCGCTACAATGGCGCAGACTCTAGACATGAGGCCCGCGCAGCGGGCCTCATGTCTAGTAATCCTAATAAGGCAAGATCTTCTTTTAATCGTTCAATGTGACAACTGTGACACTAGATGTCTTTGTAACATCTGACTGTAATAATAGGTTTCTGTTCATCGCATTTCTTTAGTTAGCTCAAAGTTAGCCTGGTCTAGCCCTCAATGATTTTGGCCTTGGGGGGCGGGGGTGTCGTGGGATCCACACGGCGGAAGTGCTGCGCTCTGATTTGATCTCACTAACGTGTCGTCATCTCCGGCCCCTCCCACGCCCGTCCACTGCAGTTCTACGTCACATCATTTAGAGCGACGCCCACCCCGGAAGGTTGACACGCCCCTCAAGGCCACTTTCCAACGCGCGTTAGTCCAGGCTTTCCGTTTTCGCGCAAGGCGGACGAAAATGAAAGCCTGGGTGTCGAGGCTAGGTCAAAGTAAAGTGGCATTAGCTCATCTCTCCCGTCACCAGTGTAATACTGTCGAAAGCAGCAGTAGATGTAGATGTAAATACAGTGTTGGTCAATATTACTTAGGAAAGTAACTTCTTTACTTTACTCGTTAAAGTAATATCATTACTTTACTTATTACTGGAATCGAAGACTAATATATTACATATTACGTTATTACTTTCCCAAGTTCTCAACTCCCACCTTTGAAAAAATACAGTTTTCAAAGGCAGTTGAGGTCTTGTATTTAAAAATAAAATACAAAATAAAGAAGCAAGCGATTTGTAGTGCACATAACTGTGCGCAGGATGCAGTGTGTGGACTGGATCTACAATCTAGTGCACATCTCTGTTGTTACAGTACCTGTCGATAGCTTGTAAATCTGTTCTATTTTTGCTTGCAACAACAACCTCCTTTTAAAAAAAGTAACTTGGCGTTACTTGCAAAGTAATGCATTACTTACTACCCATTTTTGCAGAGTAAATCTCGTTACTTTACTTTTTGGAGCAAAAGTAATAATATTACAGTAATATGTGATCTAAAATTCGTTACTTCCCAACACTGCGTAAATATAATATTACTGTTACATGGGACACGGATCTCGTTATTATATTACTCATAACAGAGAAAGGAAATTATATTACTAGCTACTAGTTATACCCGTCTCTGGTCACATACAGACGGTGTTCTAAGCCAGAGGTTTTCAACAGGTGGTCCAGGGACCACCAGTGGTCCCTGAGAGGGTTCCAGGTGGTCCCCAGCTAAGTTGGTTAACCAGATGTAACTCTTGAGAACGTAAAAATGAAACCAAATGGACCCTTGCGGGTCCATTTGGTTTCATTTTTACACTCTCAAGAGTTAAAATATTCATCTGAATAATTCATCTGAATATCATCTGAATTAGCCCAAGTCTACACAACTAGAAGATGGACAAAAGCAAAAGAAATCTTTAGTGTTTGGGGTCTGTGTGGGGGCAAAAATGTCCTCAAATGGTGGTCCTCCGTGGCTCAAATGCTGAATAAATGGTGGGCCCTGGTATCAAAAAAAGGTTGAAAACCTCCTGTTCTAAGCACATCATGCCCATATCACTACCAGACATCTTCGATTCATTTTAATTCACTTGATGATGCCGCCGCATCATGTGAACATTCCACGCACGCGTTGCTGTTTTTTTCCGCCACGCCGTCCTTGATGGCTCTGATCAGTGGTCAGATCAGAAGAAGCAGCGACGTCAGCAAACGTCGCGGATTGAATATTTCATATAATACGGCAGGTCGACGCATATTCAGAGCATATTCAGAGTGGGGTGGGGTGGGGGTAGTATACGGTTAAGAGCAAGAGCGTCTGACCCTTGCTCCGTTAATGTACTGACCCCAGCGACAAACGCCCAGCTGTCTCCGAAGCACATGCACATGGACGGACACAATGTCGGTTTAGAGATCAGCTCAGCGTTTAGTATAGAGGAGGGGACAATGCAGGGGCGGATGTAACATTGTGGGGGGCGGGGGGGCAGGAGAAAATGGTATGGGAGCGGCTTCATCGCCCGTGTCGCTTCGCGCCACGGGCGATGAAGCCGCACCCATAACATTTTCGGTTACAGGACTTTAATTAGGTCAAGTAAAGCATCAATAATAACATCAGTTGTTGTTGAAGTTGCAACAGACACGCAGCATGCATAAAGATAAAGGTTTGACTCAGAGAGTTTTCTGTTTTCAATGATGAAATGCTGTTGGTTTAGTGGTGACACAGCTGTAGTTATAGTTAGTAGCAATAGTAGTGTTTCAAATCATTTTAAATCGAAGCACTTTAATTTGGGCATCGCCCCCCCCCCCCCCCCCCCCCATGCCCATGCCCATGCCTAGATCCGCCCTGGGACAACGTTTTCACTAGGTGGGGCGGGACATTCTGACAGAACAGATCCTGAATGGATAAGCCTAACAAGTCATAGCAGCACCATATGGGTAGACCAGATCCAAACTGTTCATTTGAGGGACAGACGTGTTGCATGTGAGGGAGAGCAATTTTTGGGTATGACAGTATGCGATGTGGCTCCTCTGGAGTGAATGTGGAAATATAGTGGCACCATGAGGGGATATTTCTCTGATTATTTAAAGATTGAGTGCCATGATTTTTTTTCCAAACTTAAATCATGATCATCAGGTATTATTGTTATTGTTATATGAATTTTCTCAAAAAGGTGTACAGTATTGATATTTTTATGTGGACTCCCCCACCAGTTCATTAAGTATCCCTGGTTTGCCTGGTGGGTGGTGATGGGTGGAGATCCACCTGAACTGAAGCCACGCCCACAGCTTTAGTTGTATGATAAAGGGGGAGGAGTTAGGGGAGGAGCCAATGTGTGATGTCACTACATTACAGCCTTTGTCATTGGCCCATTCGACTGGAAAGGTTTTAGCCTCCAGGAAACCCTAAATATAAGTACCATCACCTCTTAAACAAAATTGAAAAAAAATAAAAATAAAATAAAAATCACGCCACTCCCTCTTTAAAAAACACATCTATAGCAGAAAAAGAAACCACAGAAAGCCAACTATCTAGTCTTGGAAATGAGGGACTGGCCCACGCAAAAGATGAGCAGGTGGTCACCCTATCTAAGCACCATTGTATTGGGATTAAAAACAAACACAACAAACATTGTCCTCTCTTTTCTCTTTTCTCTCTGAATTCCAAACTTCAGATATTGAACCTCACACACACACACACACACACACACACACACACACACATTTTGATCTGTATGTTCCAGGCGAGCATCTATAGCACATTCTAGCGCATTTTGGAAGTGCCACTAGTGCATTTTGGATCTTGTCCAGCAGGCCACTAGGTGGCGCAGGCCACCGGGAAAACCCCCTGTACTCCAGATGGCCAATCCGCCCCTGCACACACACATACTCCCCAGCGTCCAAGGGACACTCCTCCGGTTGGTGCCCGTAGAAGCGCATCTGTGTGGCCGCTGTGCCCTAATGCTTCAAGAGACAAAACCATCACACATCTCATAACCCCCTCCCCAAAACCCCCTACAACTCACCTGGTAATGGAAGCGTGCAGGCAGCACAGAACACAGCTGGATCAAAGAAAACCAAGTCAGCGTGCCCAAGCATCATGCACCTGATGCTACCCACTATATAGACAAGCTATGTTTTACTGCTTTTTTACTACTGCTGTTCAAGTGCGCTATTTGCCATTCCTTTTTTTTTTTTTTTTTTTTAATCCCACGATTTTGTAACCCATTTTTTTCACCCAGTGCCAATTCCTAATGTGATCCTGGGCTCTACACACCCTCCACCAACCTGGGGAGGCAGCAGACTGGCCTCATGCTTCCTTCAATGCATGAGGAGTCCAAGCTGCCTTCTTTTCACCTGACAGGGGGGGAGTTTCCCTGGTTGGACGTAGCGCATCATGGAAGGAACACGTTATTCCAACCAGTTCAAGTCCCCTCCATCAGGCGCCCCGGCTGGCCAGGGGGAGGCAGTTTAGAGTCCAGGATTACTGCATGTTTTTGTGAGGGTATCTACCCTAGGGGACACGGGGAGAACATGCAAACTCCACACAGAAAGGCCCTTTCACCAACCCCGCCTCGGGTATGGGCACTGATGACGCGGAGGAGCAGACACGCCGCCAGCACCCACAGCAGCGCCCCTAGCGGGAATCGAACCCAGGACCTTCTAGCTGTGAGGTGACAGCACTAACCACTGTGCCACCGTGCCCCCCCGACTATTTGCTATTCCTGAAATTGTTTTTAATACTTAATGTCGTATTGTATCCGTCCCTCAACCTTATTTCTAATAGTTTGAGCCTCGATCGCTACTCTGATATGACCAGTCTTTAGGGGCTTACAGACGGCGAGGAATAAATCGCGCATTCTAATTCATTTTCGATGGGGCCAGCGTTTTTTGCTCAGAAAACGACCTGCGATCAAAGTGGAAATGCAATTTTGGAACTAAAGACTGAAGGAGAGGAGGAATTATGCAAAGCAGGGTGCATTGATGACATCATCATGATGCCAAAATCAGACGAGCTGTTCCTGAGAGCAATTTACATTAAAGCTCCTATATGATATGAAAGCCTGATTGTTCAAACTTGGTTATTTGTGGGGAAAAAAAACACACATGGCAGCACTAAAAACACACACACACAAACCACAACACGTACCTGCCTGGCTCTTTGGCTATACAAGAGACACCAAGTTTGCAACGTGATAATCCATTGTTTTTTTAACAGCTCAAATTAAACAGAGAGAAACCAAATTAGCAACTTAACACGTCTACAAACTTGGGGTGTGGGGATTTTTTGGGGGTGTGTTGTTCAGTCAGTGTTATGGCGATATGTGAGCGCTAAGTGCTAAAGTGTGGCAAAAATAACTAGCATATCACAAGCAATTAAGGAGCAAACAATGTATACCTTTGCACATCTAAGATCCCAGAGGTTTACTATAATGACATGAGTCGCGCACTAAACAGCGCTGGTGTTGCAACATGCAGCCTTAATCGCTTTCTTCATGTTTATCTACCACTTTCTTCTAGCCCATGAGTCTTTCTCTCAGGGGCGGATCTAGGCATGGGCCAGATCTGCCAGATCTGCCAGTCTGCCCCACCAAACACGATGCCATGCAAAACAACCCAAGATATTTCAAATTAAAGTGCTTCTATTTAAAATGATTTGAAACACTACTACTGCTACTAACTAACTACAGCTGTGTCACCACTAAACCAACAGCATTTCATCATTGAAAACAGAAAACTCTCTGAGTCAGACCTTTAGCTTTATGCATGCTGCGTGTCTGTTGCAACTTCAACAACAACTGATGTTATAGAGATGCGCAGTGACGTCACCGCCCCGGTTCCGGAAGTCTTTTCCCCATTCATTTTTCTCATAGACTTTTCGAAAATAATTTATATCAAGACGATTACGCCGCGGCCAAAGCCAACTCAGGTTGTGACAAATCATGACAACAAACACAATATCGTCATATAATATATAATTAGGAAGAAGTAGAAAACGGCATGATACAAGACTTTTTGTTTCGTTTTTCATCTTAGAAATTATTTTATTGTCCCAAAAGTTTGTGTGTGTCATCATGATTCGTCACGACTCGAGTTGGCTTTGTCCGCGGCGTAATCGTCTTGATATAAATTATTTTCGAAAAGTCTACGAGAAAAATGAATTGGGAAAAGACTTCCGGAACCGGGGCGGTGACGTCACTGCGCATCTCTATTATTGATGCTTTACTTGACTAATAAAAGTCCTGTAACCGAAAATGGTATGGGTGCGACTTCATCGCCCGTGGCGCGAAGCGACACGGGCGATGAAGCCGCCCCTATACCATTTTCACCTGCCCCCCAATTGGGAAATGTTCCATCTGGTTCAGTGTACGGCGAGAACCTCCTCCTGAATAGCAGGTTGCTGTGAACAGTACGAACTGGAGGCAGCCGCGGCGCCTCGACCACGACGACACTAAAATGAGAAAGAAATGCGTTTACGCCATTCCTCCCTGGGATCATCTGCTGCGCGTTGATTAAACCTTGCTGACTCATGCCAGCGGGGCATTTTATACAGCGGAAGTGGGCAGTGTATCGGCCCCATCTAAAATTCATTTTCGTGCCGGGAAGACGGCGAACGAGACACAGCGGGCATGTTAATGTATTTAGAAAAAACTAAGCCCCCGCCCCCCCCCCCCCCCCCCCCCACTTACTCAAACATGAGAGTAGGTGGGGGGTAGATTCTGCAGTTGTGCCTGTAATATTGTCTAATCTATTTTAATAGGCTTGGTTTAAAGGGGCGTTCCACCCATTTGCAACATTTTACATTAATATACCTTAGAGATATTGTGTGGAAAGTTATTAAAAAATAATAATAATAATAATAAAAGCCCCCCCCCCCATTCTGTGTTTCCAGAAATGGAGGTCTGAAAAAAATCACTAACATGGTGACATCATCAAGTTGTGTTTCACCAGGTTAATCATTTTTCTTTTAGCACTCCCTTTTTTCTGAGAGTGTACAAATGAAACCAAATGGACCTGTTAGGGTGCATTGGCTTCCATTTGTGCGATATATTAAAAAAATGTTGAAAATGGGTGCAATTCCCCTTTAGGGTGCGGATAGATAATGAGATTTATGGACAACTCAGACCACAATAATGTTAGTGGCATCCCAACCCAAGATATTTCAAATTAAAGTGCTTCGATTTAAAATGATGTGAAACACTACTACTGGTACTAACTAACTACAGCTGTGTCACCACTAAACCAACAGCATTTCATCATTGAAAACAGAAAACTCTCTGAGTCAGACCTTTAGCTTTATGCATGCTGCATGTCTGTTGCAACTACAACTGATGTTATTATTGATGCTTTACTTGCCTAATAAAAGTCCTGTAACTGAAAATGGTATGGGTGTATGTTATCCATACCATCCCCCCCACCCCCCCATTGGGAAATGTTCATAACAAGGAGATCTCCCTCTAATCAAACACCTCCACTGTGCTCCGTCCCCCTCCACACACACACACCCACACACGCACCACCACACACACACACACACTCTCACACACACAAAACAAACATGCTCAACGTGCCGTCGTCGTAGCAAAACAGCTAATTAACTTTACTCCACGGTTCCCTACTGGGGATTTGGCATCGGTATATCGGCCAACACAAAAACTGTGAGGCAGCGAAATCCATGTGCGACCGCAACGTAAGTCATGACTGTTTTATTACCGATTTCAGAACTGTCGCAACTGTTTTGCTTAAGAGTCGCAACTGTTTTTCATGAGAGTCGCAACCATTTCGCATAAGAGTCGCAACCGTTTTGCATAAGTGTTGCAACCGTTTTGCATAAGAGTCGCAACTGTTTTGCATAACAGTCGGGGACGATTTTGAAACCGTTGACCATCGAACCGTTGACATAACCTAAGTAAAACTTATGCCTAAACCTAACCCTAACCAAAACTAACCCTAATCCTTAACCATAAACATAACCTCAGTAAAACCTATGCCTAAACCTAACCGACCGTTACGCAAAACATTGCGACCGTTACGCAAAGCGGTCGCAGCGGTTACGGAAACAGTCACGGCGGTTTGCGACCGCGGTCGCAAATTAGTTTTTGCCCCTCCTGGAGATTATGGTATTGGTACTACTGACTAACGCAGGAATTGCTGTATCAGGATCGGCTCGGGGAGAGAAAACGCGTTGTTATCGGGAAATCCCCACTCATTAGGGCGACGTGTCACATCGCGAGGCACATATTAGGCTATTTCCGGACTGCCACCCAGTCCAACAGCCGCAGTCTCAGCTGTGGGAATTTAATGCTTCAGTTAACCCTTTGTGTCCTGAACGCGTTTTGGTGTTTTATCTGTTGAAAAATAGCAGATCAACAAGCTCATGTCGCGCCACCGAGTGGCGCGACATGAGCTTGTTGTTCTGCTATTTTTGAAAAATTGTGAAAATGTGCAGCAAATCTCTGAATACATTATTTTGGAAGCAAACATTTTATCTCAATTTTCGCTTCTGGGGAACCCGAGAACAACATGTTCCGAGATGGGGGTCTGCAGCCAATATGGATAATTCTGGGGGTCCTTGGCTAGAAATATGTTAGCATCACTGACACAGGAGCACAGATTTTTCAGAAAAAATAGAATCTAGTGTCAGAAACTATAGAATCTAGTGTCAAAAACTCGATTCTAGCGTCAGAAAGTAGATTCTAGTGTCAAAAGGAGATCCTAGCATCAGAAACTATCATTTAGTGTCAATAACTAGAATCTAGTGTCGGAAACTGCAGAATCTAGCGTCAAAAGCTAGAATGTTGCTGCAGCTATAATCTGGTGTCAGGAACTACTGTATAATCTGGTGTCAGAAACTCAAATCGAGGGTTAATGGTTCAGTTAATAGTCACCATATTGCAATATCATTGCAAATTATTGCTGCCTATTGCAACTTTGTGCAGAGGAGCTCTGAACATAATGGATAAAACCCCCCATGAGATGGCATCGCTGTCATGTGCTAAAGGAGTGCTATTTCATTAGTTTGGATAGTTTTAGTCTCTTGGCAAATAAAGTGGTTTCTGGTTAGTAGTATGTTTTTTTAATACGTTTATCCCCAAATCTACAGTAGCGCACGCACGCGCACGCGCACACGCACACGCACACGCACACGCACACGCACACGCCACGCACACGCACACGCACACGCACACACACACACACACACACACACACACACACACACACACACACACGATTCATCAGACCTTAACCCATTTAGGCCTAACCTAAGGTTTCTGAAAAACTGGAAAATATATGTATCAGCTTCAAAACAAGTTATGGAATACTGTCTGGAATACTGTACATACTGTACAGAATCCAAATATTAAAATGTGAGTTTGTTTCTCTAGTTGTTTTTTAGTTACAAGTACTTTTGAGCACAGTATACCCTAACAGAAGCCCTAGTAGTACAAGGTTTCTTCGACTATGGCTGCACCTCTTGGTACCACAGCACCTCAAAGGCCCTGAAAACAAAGCTAGAAGACCCCCCAAAACAAACTGGACAGGCTGTTTCTTGACCTCACTCCCCGACAGGGGCGGATCTAGGCATGGGTATGGGGGAGCAATGCCCCCCTAAATGCCCCGTCTGCCCCACCAAACACGATGGCATGCAAAACAACCCAAGATATTTCAAATTAAAGTGCTAAACTGCTACTAACTAACTAGAATTGGCACTAAAGTTTAGAGCTGTTGGTTTAGAGTCTCTAAAACCAACAGCATTTCATCATTGAAAACCAAAAACTCTCTGAGTCAGGCCTTGAGCTTTATGCATGCTGCGTGTCTGTTGCAACTTCAACAACAACAACTGATGTTATTATTGATGCTTTACTTGAAAATACTACGAAAATAGTATGGGTGCGGCTTCATCGCCCTTTTAGCTCCTCTGCCACCCAAAAATGTGGACGCCCTAACAGTCATTAAGACACGCGAATCCCTTGACTCCCTCAACTTCACTCTCAAAGGGCACCTATGAGACCTATGAATTGCATGGCTGCAATTCGAAACTGACCTCCTTGTGTATTTCTCTTTTCCCTTTTCCACTATGCTATGCTGCTTATGACTTTATGGAAGTGAATTTATGTATATCCTTAAATGTTTGCAAGCTTAACTGTTGTGTTCATTCACGGTTGTCAGTCTTGTTTCGAGTTGTGCTTGAATTGTACTGTACATATCCAAGCTGTTGAAATGTTCAAGCTGATAAAAATGTCAATCAATCAATACCACAATACTTCAGAGTTAACTTTATCTCTGTGATTTCTTGTTAACGGATTGCTGATTTCTCCTAAGGGAACAGCTTTGGTGTGGGTGTTCCACGTCGTTGGCAGAACATCATTCTAAGAGCAGCTATCAATCAATTAAAATCAAATTAAAATAGATTGTAATGGCTAAACCAGGTAATTTGCTTACTGCTGTTGACTGTAAGCCCCTCCCATGACCAATAAAGAACTTTTAATGTGAGAAAATAAAGCTGTGTGGATGGTGGATGTCTATCACCGGTTCTTCCTGCACTGTCAAGCCAAAACCAAAATCTGACAAGTACAAATTAAAATGGTTACATGCCTGCATTCCAACATGGCTCCATTCCGACATGCCTCCATTCCGACATGGTTCTATTCCTACATGTCCCTATTCAGACATGTCTCCATTCAATGACAAAAAGATAATGGTTGCCATTCCGACACATAATGCTTGTAGGAATGGTGCTACCTCTTCAGTCGGAGTGGTGACATGTTTTCAAATAATATATGTACTGCCACTCCGACAATTGGACGTCAATGTAGGAGTAGCGGGATGTCGGAATAGAGTAGTGTAACCAATTAAAATGATTCACAGGGGCACATTGTTGTCTGTACATTATCCAGCTAAAGAAAGTAGTTCCCAGGTACAAGAAAGTAGTTCCCACTTCCCAGCTACAAGAAAGTAGTTCCCAGCTACAAGAAAGTAGTTCCCACTTCCCAGCTACAAGAAAGTAGTTCCCAGCTATAAGAAAGTAGTTTCCGGCCAACCAGCTGTAGAAACAACAACACCTGTGACAAGATTCCATAACGACAACAAAGCCAGTTCCAGGCAGTGAGTGATACTACTAAATTTGACGAGTCAGCAGTTGGTTACCGGTGGATTTTACACCTGTCACGTGATAGTGACAAGCCACTCAGAATCAAGTATCGGGACTTTGGCCATTATATTCATGAAAAGGGAATTCCACCCATTTTCAACATTCTAATACTGTATGTCATTAGTATACCCTAGAGGTGCTGGGTGGACATGGAAAAAAAAAAAAACATTCTGTGTTCCCAGGAAATGGAGGTCTGAAGAAAACCAGTAACATGGTGAAACATCTTGATGACCCCATCAAGATGTATTTTCACCATGTTAATGGATTTCTTTAGACGCTTCTTTTTTTCTGAGAGCGTACAAATGGAACCAAATGAACCTGTCAGGGTTCATTTGGTTGCATTTGTACGCTCTCAGAAAAAATGTTGAAAATGGGTGGAATTCCCCTTTAAGGCAATTTTCCTAACCTAGTCATATTAACATATTTTGACTAAGTTAGAGACCTTTCTGTAAATCGGACTGGCCACTCCTTGGAACCTGATTTCTCATGGCATGTTCATCCCAGGTCACAACTGATCATGAGCAACACATAGATCATATTAGGTCACTTAACATGTCCACGGAGCCAGTGTGGACATTCGGAGGACCCCTTGTTACTCACCCTAGAAGATCTAGATCAGCGCAGTCACGTTGTGACGAGGAAAAGTCCAATCCGTAATGCCCTGCGGAAGTCCCCGGCCCTTCAAGAACTCACAAAGGAGCTTTCTGTGAATTTGAATGGAAGATGATTCACAAACAAACCATGGTTATTTTTGGTCAGCGACTGTACTCACACATACATACACACACACACACACGGTATATTAAAACTTTTCTTTAATGCTTTTTCCGTCACACTGAATCACCTACAGCTGCGCGGTGATGATTGAATAATAATGGGACATCACTGCCAGGGCTCTACACAATGAAGGCCGGATGAATCACCATTAATGAATGAAGAATCCGCCACTTGGACTCACGACCGGATAGCGTGGTTACAACCTTTCCTTTCACTCGAACCGCTCTGACTCCTCCGACCGTTTAGACAGGCACAAAATGATATTTCTGTCAAACACAGTAACGGCAGAATCTATTTCCATGAGATGATATGATAGGGATATATATATACGATGATATATTCCGGGGGATATAGCACAGTAATCTCTGAGGTGCCACCGCAAGAGGCCAGCAGCCCCTTAGGCCAGCCAGTGCCTGTGGCGCAAATAGAATCAAAATCTGCCAACCTGCTTAGCAATACCCATAAACTAATGGCCTGTGATCCCTCTGTAAGAGTTGTTTTGGCCATTTTAACCCTTTGGTGTACCGAACGCGTTTTGGTGTTTTAGCTGTTGAAAAAAAGCAGATCTGCTATTTTTGAAAAATTGTGAAAATGTGGTGCAAATCTTTGAACACATTATTTCGGAAGCAAACATTTTTAACTCAAATCTTTGCTTCTGGGGGATCCCCTAGAACAACATGTTTTTAGATGAGGTTCTGCAGCTACATAATAGATATTTCTGGGGGTCCTTCCTATGAAATATGTTAAGCATCACTGACACAGAAAGAGATTTTTCAGAAAACTAGAACCTTAATTCGCCAGGGACTAGAATTTAGTGTCACAAACTAGAATTTTGTGTCATGGACTCGAAGTGTCCAGAACTAGAATTTAGTGTTAGAGACTGGAATCTAACTTCAGAAACTACAATCTACTGAGAGGAACTAGAATCTGGCATGAGGAACTAGAATCTATCATCAGAAACTAGAATCTGATCAGGACACAACGGTTTAATAACATGGGCAAAATAGAATAACTGAATCGATTTCCGAGGCCCAAATCGCAACTGGCCCGGCTACAAAAAAAAAAAACAGATGAAAAATGTATGACTAAAAAAAAAAAAAAGTTCCCCCGATCCCACCCCTTTACCTCCAAAAGCAATTCGATCATAATTTCCTGGAAGCTCCTGTTCCATTATTCGAGGACCTGTCTAGCGGCGAGGTACGCTGATGCAGCACTTTGCGGGGTTATTTCTCATAAGGCCTGTGCGCTGCGAGTGCCAGGGGCCTCGTAAATATCGCGGCTGCACAGCCAGCATAACAAGACTGGAGGCTTGACGCTCGTTTTCGACACACCGGCTTGGAAGTTTGATCAACGTTCCGAGTTTAAAAGTGTGCTCCGCGCAGTGCGAAAATGATGTAGTGCATCATGTTACGATATAGGATACACAAGCGTGCGGCACTTTATCTATAGCCCTGTCTGTCAGGGTGTCAGTCTGTCTGTATAAAATAGGGGGGTGGCAAAAGCTAGTAGCATGATTGTATTCGACAAACAATGGGGCTCAACGCAAACATGGAAACAAGCAAGTGGCGGAGCATAATAAATGTCGTTTTGACATGGTTTATTACCTCCGACAAACAAGACACCGGACACGTTTCTGCCATATGGGCATTCCTCAGTGCTGGGAGAAGACAACTGGTACTGTAGGTAAGGTGAACAATACTAGGGCGGCAGTGGCTCAACGGTAGAGTCACTGGATGGCAATTGCAAGGTTGTCGGTTTGATTCCGGGCTTCGACACTAACCCATTTAGTGTCGAAGCCAGAGCAAGAAATTGAAACCCCTAATTGCTCCTGATGTGCTAGTTGGTACGTTACATGGTTTCCACTGCCGTTAGTGTGTGAATGGGTGAATGTGATGTACAAGCTATGTAAAGCGCCTTGAATAATGGCACTATATAAATTCACCATTTACCAAGTACATGTGAATGCAAGTGTCAACTGTCTTTACCTTGAAAGATATCTAACGAGGACATGTTGTTTATGATAGTAGGTAGCCTTGCTACACCATGATGTCATGAGGCTCAGGTCAGGAGCCCATCTCGTGTTTTTCTAGCGTGAGGCAGCTTTATGTACAAGTACAACCCCCTGGATGACGCTAGTATGATGCTGAGTACCAAGCAAGGAGGTTTTGGGTCCCACATTTTAGAGTCTTTGGTATGATCCAGGCCAGGAATCGAACCCCGCCCTCCCAGTCTCACGGCAGACACTCTAACCACAAGGCCACTCAGCTGCTTATGATACTAAGACGAGATACATGCCATGTGCGATTGCGTAGTGAATAGTAAAAATGTGCACAGCAAGCTAACACAATAGAGCAGGCCCCTGAACAGGATAGTGCACAGCTCAACAGAAAAATTATGTTACTTAGGCTTATATTACTTAATTTGTTGGTGGGGAAAAGTTTGAAAGGGAGTGTAACCACTCATACTCACATGGATGTGAAGAAGGCAGCACAATGGCCTAAAATCCCATATCTCGGTTTTGTGGAATATTCTTCATTGTGGAAAAAGGGAAACTATCCAGTATTACTTTAACATCTCTGGTGACCAACATTAACATACACTTTAGTCTCATATAGATATTAGACGGCCACAAAAGAGAGGTTTGTTTCTGGAGAGTCAGTACAGGGGCAGGCTTCCAGTCAGTATGAGATGTTTACCTCTGAGCCAGCACACCTGTTCTAATTAGTTGATTATCATGACTCTCAGCTGGTGCTGGAAGCTGTACGGAGGTGTTTTTTTTTAGCACTTGTAAGTCTAACACCGGGAATTGAACTGCAGGTCTCCCGGCCGTGCGGAAAGCCAACACCTTAACCACTAAATCTAAAGGCAATATGTCTTGACTGAATGTCATATCTGCTGTATGCACTGAATGAATGTCATATCTACAGTACGCACTGTGTACCTTTTCAGGAGACGCAGCAGGTCATAAAATCAAAGTTATTATTTACTAAATACTTACTAGATAGTAAAAATAAAATGAGACATAGTTCTATTAAAACTGCCTGTATTGTACATTTAAACCTAAAATGTATTTTACCAAAACTAAAAAGATCTAAAAGTAAGACAAACAGACTAGACTAAGACTAAATCATGTTTTGACATTACAACTAAAACTAGACTAACACAATGAATTTGAGGAGGCTAAAAATGTGTATTATTATTATTCAAAAGATTAAATCAAACTATTGTAATAAACAACAGTGCCGTTGGTGTGCGTGAGTGTGTGAGAATGGGCGAATGCACTGCAATGCACACAGTACAGTACTGTAAATGGCTTTGGATAAAGGGCCCTATAGAGACCATTGTCAGAGAGGGCAGAGAGCATCCGACAAAGCCTCCGTAAAAAAGAGGATTGCGCAGCATGAAGTGAATCCCAGTAACAATCCTTTGATGGAGGGGGGATATTGGACGCAAACGACAAAAGCTTATTATGATTGGCAGATGAGGCTTAAGGAAAAATGCATATGAAATCAGGATAATGAAGCCGCCACGTGTCCGCTCGCATAAGCCATATGCTGTTGTGCCGTCACATGATCACAATGCATGATGTAATGCCGTTACATCACGCCAGCGGTTGTCAAAGCGGGGTTTGGCGTTGTGTTTGTGTGTGTGTGTGGGTGTGTGTGTGTGTGTGTGTGGGTGTGGGTGTGGGCGTGGGGGGGGGGGGATTCCAAGTTGTCCCAATGAAAAAATGTGTGAGTGAGCGTGTGTGTGTTTGTGTGGTTTTAGATATTTTAGATTTTATAGATAGGGAATTGTAGCAGATTATCTGGGAACGAAGAAGCGGTCCACTCTGTTTACATGCTCTATGCACTGGAGAGTACTTACTGTGCATGCATCCACCATTTCATCACCAATGTCTTTCTAATGGTGTCAGTGTTGTATTGGAACTTTTAGAAGTGGGGGAGGCCTCTTAAAAGGATCCCTGGCTAATAAGACAAATATGCCTTAAAACACTATACTTGCCTTCTATAACTAAAACATGCAGATAAAACACCTTCAATACTTTATTTCTTTCATAAATAGAGAATCTTTTACTCAATAGGAGGTGCTCCGGTCGTAGGATGATGATGTCACAGAGCATGTTCATCCATATATTCCATAGAGCTAGATCACACGTGACATCATCATCCTGCGACAGGAGCAGTTCCTGTTGAGTGAAATATTCTCTATTTATGAAAGAAATAAGATGCCATTGGTGTTTTTATTTGTTTATTTTAGTTATAGGGAAAGTTTAATGTTTTAAGCGATGTTTATCTCATTAGACAGGGATCCTTTTAAGTCACTTGCACACACACATGCATGTGCGTTTGTGTGCACCTGCACAACGCACACAGAGACACTTAAAACATGCAAACAAATATAGCATATTGAGAAATACGGTTTACAATGCTTAATTTTATCCATAAAGTAAATAACAAGTAAAGAAAAAAAACTATTTTTGCCCCCCAAAAAATATTTTAGATGTGAGAGAAGTGCGTCCCCCCTCCACTACACCCCTGGTGTCTAATGTATTAAAAGATTGAAATTCATCTTCTGTGGGGAACCTCATAAACAAGCAGGTAAAAATGTACTGGGGTACTACTCACTAATATAACCAATAGAAGGCAAAACTTGCAAACGGGTATGTTTGTTTTTAGCACAAGGAGTTGTTTTCTGAGAAAAACTAATGATTGGAATGGATTCAGCATCATGACATGCTACATAAAGCCTTCTACAGGTTGTGACTAGTAGTACTACCGCTGACTTTGACCTGTTTTTATGAGGGTGTTGAATTTCAACATTTAAAGGTAGGGTAAGTGATTTGAAATTCATGGTGTAGTACCAGCCTGGTGCACTATAGGGGCGCCCAAGAGTAGCTACACTATGTGAACCTGCTGCTCGATCCTGATTGGAGGAGAATTCACCCTCCACCTGGGGAACTTTTATTAGCTCCTCTGCTAACGTGGGGGAGGGGGAAACTCCATATATGGTCTGCACACCTTATAAGAGCATTTTAACAGAAAAAAAAAAAATCATTGTTGGGTGATATCTGACAAAAGTGAAATCACTTCCTCTACCTTTAAGTACATGTTATTAGACACCATTAGAAAGACATTGGTGAAGAAAATTCTTGGTAATGTTTTAGTGTCCAGATTTTTATAACATTCCCTTACTATTAGCAGTGAGCCCAGTGGCTATGATGTCATCAACACTTTTGGATCAACACTAGGAGATACAGTGCACCAAAGAATTCTGGGAATTCCACGCAATTCCCACAGTTCTTTGGTGCACACTATAGGGAGAAGAGAGCTGTCTGCTAAAATCTAAAATGTCTCAGACCACAAATTACGCACATAAAGACCACTAGGAATTTGTTCTAAATCTTCTAAATGTCATTAAAGGGGAACTCCACCCATTTTCAACATTTTATGTCATTAATATACCTTAGAGATGTTGTGTGCCCATTCTGTGTTTCCTAAAAATGGAGGTCTGAAAAAATCAATAACATGGTGAAATACATCTGATGACATCATCAAGATGTGTTTCACCATGTCAATGATTTTTGTTTCAGAAAATTTTGAAAATGGGTGGAATTCTCCTTTAACACATATTTTTGCAAAAACTGTGAAATGTCGCATTGATCAAAACCATGTTTTATATTTGAAAAGCGGATCTACAAGCTCACAATACTTCGCGACGCAACGCTCTGTGCGCTTGTAGATCAGCGAAGTTAAGTACAGTAGTGGCCCAGGCGCATGACACATAATAGGCGTTTGGACGGATATCCACGCCGCGTGTTCGAGTCCCGTGTCTCTCTCTTCTCCTTTTCTCTGTCCCTCTCCTCCCTGTCTGTCTTCACTGTAACAAAAGAAACAAAATAATGTGTGTCCTTAACAGAAAGCCGATTCTGCCAAACTCTCTGCCTCACACACAAACACACACACAGTCCCACACAACTGGCATGCACAAACGGTGCCAATTATAGACGTTGTCAGCAGAATTGCGTTGCTAGGGAACAGCTGTGCGTCCAATTTTGATTTCCTGTCAGCCACGGATATTCACAAACACTACCAACAGGAAATAATACTGGGGGGCCATTTACAGTGTTGATGTTGTCAAGCGTGAAAAAGGGCCTATTGACTCGGGAGTCTAGGATCTGTCCGTGGTGCTGAAATGGTCATCACACACACACACACACACACACACACACACACACACACGCACACGCACACGCACACGCACACGCACACACACACACACACACACACACACACACACACACACACACTTGTGACAGGGTTCCCTTTGGCTGAACTCTAATGACAAAACCGCAGTCTGCAACGGTCGTCAGCTGATACCCAGCTAGTTCACAAAAAAACTCACTAATAATCTCTGGGAGTCTAGACGTGGCTCTGAGGTGTGGGCGTTTTTGCCATTAGGCAGACTAGGCAGTTGCCTAGGGCGCCATGACGGGAGGGGGCAAGATATGCTTTAAAAGGATACGCGGTTAATAAGACTAATATGGATAAATACATTGTACTTGTCTTCTGTAACTAGAGTTGAACATTTGACACACATAATATGTTCTTTAGTTTTAAAAAGTTTTTTTTTTTTTTTTTAAGTTCATATTATATCCCTTGGGCCAGTTGGGGGGCGCCATTTTACAGGAGATTTTTCCTGGACCCTTACGGTCCATTTGGTAAGGGGGGGGCTCTAGGGAAAATCTTGCCTAGGGCTCCAAATTGCTTAGAAACGCCACTGCTCTGAGATATAGGAGTTGGTTCTTGAAGTGAACTTGTATAAGTGTAGACGTGGAAAACGAAAGAAAGAAACAAACAAAAAAAAGACAAGTGCGGGTTTTACAGGGATTTTTTTTTTCAGTTGTACACATAGTTGAATTAACGATCGACCTCCTTCCTATACAAACCTACAGTATTATAACTTAAAACTCCATTTTAACCATGACAGATTCAAAAACAACCCATCTTTTTCCTGATGACTGATAATGTGTGAGAGGGCCGTGGAATTTCATTTAGTTTTCATATTCGGGCATTCCCAAGCAAATGAATAAAACAATATTTTCAAAAATAAATGAAAACTGTAAATGAAATTCCACAGCCCTCTCACGTATTAGGAGGACAATATCAGTCACGAGAAAAAAAAGATGAGTTGTTTGTCATGGTTAAAATGGAGTTTTAAGTTATAATGGGTTTGTATAGGAATGGGGTGGGGCAGCTAAAATGAACATCAAATATCTAAATACTCAATGGAGTAACTTATAAACTGTCTGGTGTTTTTCACATGAGACCGAGAAGACCATAACATGGCCATTTTTTTTTTTTTTTTTTTTTGAAAGTGGAATATCCCTTTAACTTCGTGTTTTTCTCTCGTATCAGTCGGTGTAATTTTACCCCGCTGGTAAAGTAAAAAAAAATCACTATAAGTTTATAAATTGAGGGTGCTTTCACAAAAGCATGGAAAGTTTTTGTTTTGAATGGATCCCAAAGGAGTGGAGGAAGACGTTATGGATGCACTCATTGATATACATAGCATCTATACATGCTGCACCTATATGTGGTACTGGCATTGTGGAAGGTGGCTCTAGAGCTGCGCCCATATTATTTTTTTAATATTACCCTAATTATTATTATTACCCATATAGATATACACTAGGCTATTTTTAAAAAAGAAAACAAAATGAAATTCCACATTTTTTTTGGAAAAAATAATAACAATAAAATAGCCATTCTAGGATCTCAAACTTAATGGCATGCCTGTGAGCTTGCAGATATTCTTGTATAGAGCTGCGCAGTGACGTCACTGCCCTGTTCCGGAAGTCTTTTCCCAATTCATTTTTCTCATAGACTTTTCGAAAATAATTTATATCAAGACGATTACGCCCCGGACAAAGCCAACTCGAGTCGTGACGAATCATGATGACACACACAACTTTTGGGACAATAAAATAATTTCTAAGATGAAAAACGAAACAAAAAGTCTTGTATCATGCCGTTTTCTACTTCTTCCCAATTATATATTATATGACGATATTGTGTTTGTTGTCATGATTTGACCTGAGTTGGCTTTGTCCGCGGCGTAATCGTCTTGATATAAATTATTTTCTGAGAAAAATGAATTGGGAAAAGACTTCCGGAACAGGGGCGGTGACGTCACTGCGCAGCTCTATAGACTGATAGATTAACTGTCTGTGCCCCCTCCCCGTGGAACCCCCTCCTCAAGGCTATAGCCTCATGAGTGTGGACACTAGAGATAGTAGCGTGTGAGCACGCACGCAGCACACACACACACACACACACCACACACACACACACACACACACACACACACACACACACACACCCACCCAGTGGTGTGCAATTTGCGGAGCCCTAGGCAAGATTTTCCCTGGAGCCCCCCTTACCAAATGGACCCGTAATCTCCTGTAAAATGGCGCCCCCCCAAGGGATAAAATTATGAACTATTATTAAACTAAATAACATATGCGTTTTAAATGTTCAATTCTAGCTACAAGAAGGCAGATATAGTGTGATTTATCCATATTAGGCTTATTAGCCTGGTATCCTTTTTAAAACATGTCTGGTGGTCGCCCCCTCCCCTGGCCCCCCATCCCATCATGGCGCCCTAGGCAACTTGCCTAGTCTGCCTAATGGTAGAAACGCCCCTGGAAACTTGCACCGTTGCGTCGCGCGTATAGCCTACCAAGTCTACGTCACCGTCGTACTAGTGGTGGCATCATGCACAGTCCGGGACGAATCATCACAGCTGAGTGGCGCAGATCAGACGCTGATGATCAGCAGCGATCAGTGTAGAGTCTGTAGACTCCAGTCCAGACTAGTCGGGATGTAACGCAGCCTACGTCTCCCCCCTGCAGAGCACAGCATAAGCAGACAGTTAGTTGATCACGGGACGGGACAGCAGAACAACAGCATGCCTTTCCTATTAACAACAGCAACAACATGGACACGTTATTGCCATCATCATCTTTACACGTTCGGATGGATATTTTTCTTTCCCTGCTGAAAGAACTGACTCTGATCGTCTGCGGAGCGGCGGCGGACGTACGCTGCTGCCTGCCGCCTTGCCTTCTCCTCCTCCTCCTTCTCCTTCCTCACAACATCGCACACCATCTGTCAAGTTTATAACAAGTCCGCCCGACGCTGCCTGATACAGACAGGTAGGTAATAGCAGCAGCGAGGCTGCGATCTGTACGTGAGAATCAGCTCTGACTGCTTCTAAGATCGTCACAGACACAACTACAGTGGGAGGGAGAGGCTTCCACAGAGCAATAAGAAGTTGTCACACTCACACGGGTGGATGCACACTCTAAATGGAAGTGCACCGCTTCTTAAATTTGAATAGACACTCTAATATTAATAATAATCAAATTGTACAATGAGACAAGGAGGAAGAGGAGGATCGGGCGATCCGGACGTCATATCGTCATTATTATTATTATTATTATCGTTGATTATGGAGTGACAGGCGGCGCAGGACAATTCCTCCTCCCCAAACATCGTCTTTGATTTCTTCTTCTTCTTCTTCCTTCCACCGATTATGGAGGAGAAGTTCAACCGGCTGGTGATCGTGCCCGTGGCCGCCGTGCTCTTCCTCATGGTCGGCTACCAGTACGTGTGCCCGGCGGACCGGAACGCCTGCTACTTCAAAAGTGACGGAAACGACCACAAAAGGGGCATCTTCTTCTTCCAGCACTCCTCCTCCTCGTCGTCGTCCTCCACGCCTGACCCGGATCCGGACGACCCGGGGGATCAGGCGGAGCAGGAGGAGGAGGAGGAGGGTGAGGAGGGGGAGGCGCAGGGGGGCTACAAGTTCAACTTCACGGAGCGCGACCTGGAGCGCCGCGTGGACTTCGACATGCGCGGCGACGACGTGATCGTGTTCCTGCACATCCAGAAGACCGGCGGCACCACGTTCGGCCGCCACCTGGTCAAGAACATCCGCCTGGAGCGGCCGTGCGACTGCGCGCCGGGCCAGAGGAAGTGCACCTGCCACCGGCCCGGGGCCGAGGGAGGAGGAGGAGGAGGTGGAGGAGGAGCCGGTGGTGGTGGTGGTGGTGCTGGTGGAAGCTCCGGAGGTGGTGGTGGTGGTGGTGGTGGTTCCAGAGCCGGGGAGTCGTGGCTGTTCTCCCGCTTTTCCACCGGCTGGAGCTGCGGGCTGCACGCCGACTGGACCGAGCTGAGCAGCTGCGTTCCCGTGGTGATGAACCGCAGGGACAAGAGGAAGAATAATAACAGCAACAACGCCATGGTGAAGACCAAAAGGTGAGTGAGTGAGTGACTGAGTGGCTGACTGACTGCATGGCCGGATCTAGGCATGGGCAAGGGGGGTGGGGGGTGGGGTCAGGCAGGGGTGTAGTGGAGGGGGGACGTGGGGGGGCGGCGTCCCCCCACTTCTCTCACATCTAAAATATTTTTGGGTCTGAAAAAAAAAATCATTAACATGGTGAAATACATCTTGATGACATCATCAAGATGTGTTTCACCATGTTCATGAGTTTCCTTTTTTCTGAGAGTGTACAAATGGAACCAAATGGACCCGCTAGGGTCCATTTGGTTCACATTTGTACACTCTCAGAAAAAAAAATGGGGGGAATTCCCCTTTCAGAGGCGTCCCCCCACTTCTAAAAATACCACTACTGACTACAACACTGGTGGGGTGCCCTGACTGCCCCAGCAAATATGATGAAAGCAACCCACATTTCTATACTAACTACAATTGTGGCACCACTAAACCAACACCATTTCGTCATTCGAAAACTAAAACTCTCTGGGTCAGACCTTTAGCTTTATGCATGCTTTGCCTTTTGCAACTTCAACAACGTGGTAATGTTATTACCAAGGCTTACTTGCCTAATATAAGTTAAGTAAGACTTGTACAAGATATAAATCTTGTGGGTCACAGATCTAAAGCATTTAAATGAAAATAAATAAATAAATGAAAATGGTGTGGGGTCGGCTTCATTCGCGCCACGGGCGATGAAGCCGCCCTCATACCATTTTCACATGCCCCCCCCCCCCCCCCCCCCCCCCCCCAATTGGGAAATGTTCCATCTGGGCCTGGCTGACTGACTGCTATACAGAAGTTAAATAGTGCAGGTCTTGTAGTAGAAATGCTTTATGGCATACGTGTCAAACTCAAGGCCCGCAGGGGCCACATCAGGCCCCTGAATGAATTATGCTTGTTGAGGATCATAGAACAGTTACTTACTTACTTACTTACTTACTTACTTACTTACTTACTTACTTATCCCATTACGCCGGCTGGCGCATAGGGCAGCAACAAAGGTCCTCCACTTGCATCTGTCTTTGGCCATCTTCTCTATGGTCCCCCAGCTCTGATGTAGTTGCTGGAGCTCCTTCTCCATCGTCCTTCGCCATGTCATTTTTGGTCTTCCTTTCTTTCTCTTGCCTTCGGGTGTCCAGTGTAATGCGACTCTAGGAATGGCATTAATGTCCATTCTGAGCACATGGCCAATCCAGGTCCACCTGCGTTTATTGATGATGCTGTTCATGTTGTCTTGTTGGGTGGTATGGAGGAGGTTATTGTTGGAGATGGTTTTGGGCCAGAATATGCAAAGGATTTTACGCAGACATGATGTGTGGAAAGTGGATAGGTTATGGATGTCGTTTTCTGTTGTTTTCCAGCATTCTGCACCGTAGAGTAGTGTTGATAGTACACAGCTTTGGTAGATCCGGAGTTTTGTTTTGGTGCTATATTGTTTGGATTTCCATATTTGCTTGAGTCTTATAAATAAGTGCAATATTACGTTATGAACATAGAACAGTTAACTGCGGTTTAATAATGTATTTTCAGCATCTATGCAACCAGTTACATCTTTGGATCGATCTTGCGATTAAGGGCTTTTTAGAAGGACAATAACTTTTTTTTGCTAGTTTGCATGGGATGTCCTCTTGAAAAACACCCCTGCTGTTGTGAGTGAGTGAGCATCATGATGTCATTTCTTAGGAAATCTATCTTATAGACCAGGGGTTTTCAACAGGTGGTCCGGGGACCGCCAGCGGTCCTTGAGAGGGTTCCAGGTGGTCCCCAGGCTAAATGATGGAAAGTTGGTTAACCAGATGTAACTCTCGAGAGTGTGAAAATGAAACCAAATGGACCCGCAAGGGTCCATTTGGTTGGTCAAGAGTTAAAATATTCATCTGAATTAGCACTACTTAATTAAGAGGTCTACACTGTTTTGTTCGCAAAATCCAGCCTGGAATTGTGAACAAAACCAAAAGAATTCTTTAGTTTTAGGTCTTTGGGGCTATAGAATGTCATCAAGTGGTGGTCCGTGGCTCAAATAATGAATAAACGGTGATCCCTGGTGTCAAAAAGGTTGAAAATCCCTGTACTCCTAGCTTCCACTGAGGCCATTTTGGTTTTATTTCCGCACCCTCAAGAGTTAAAGATCCATATTTGGAGAGGCACAGTGACTGTGCTGTGCAGAAGGTACTGGGTTTGATTCCCCGCTAGGGATGCTGTGGGTACTGCAGGTGCATGGCGCGTCTGCTCCTCTGCGTCATCAGTGCCCATTATACCCGAGGCAGGCAGGGGTTGGCAAAGGGGGTCTTTTCTGTGTGTTTGAATGCTCTCCCTGTGTCCCCTAGGGTAGGTGCTACCCTCACCAAAAACATGAATTAAAGAGAGGGGTGCCATGATTTTTGTATTTTTTCCAATTTTGTTTAAGAAGTGACAGTATGTAAATAGACCCCTTGGTGTGTTTTTTATGTGCAATGATGTCTTCCCTTTGTATTTAGCGTTTCTTCCTGGGGGCCGAACCTTTCCAGTCAAACATGCTAATGAAAAAAAACTTCAATATAGTGACATCACGCTGTGGGTGTGGCTTCAGTTCAGCTGGATCTCCACCCATCACCACCCACCAGGCAAACCAGGCATACTTAATGAATTGGTTGAGTGGAATCATAAAAATGACAGTTTAACAAACACTGAACACTTTTTTTGGGGGAAAAAATACTTTTCATATAACATTAATACCTGATGATCATGTTTTAGGGTATAAACATTCATGGCATTCCATCTTTGATATATCACATTTTTTCCCCACAAATGACTGTGCTTTTATTATACTAGAACAGGGGTTTTCAACCGGTGGTCCGGGGACCACCAGTGGTCCTTGAGAGGGTTTCAGGTGGTCCCCAGGCTAAATGATGGAAAGTTGGTTAACCAGATGTAACTCTTGAGAATGTAAAAATGAAACCAAATGGACCCTTGCGGGTCCATTTGGTTTCATTTTCACACTCTCAAGAGTTAAAATATTCATCATCTGAATTAGCACCAGTTAATTAAGAAGTTTTGTTGGCAAAATCCAGCCTGTAATTGTGGACTTAAATGTCATCAAATGGTGGTCTGTGGCACAAATGCTAAATAAATGGTGGTCCCTGGAGTCAAAAAGGTTGAAAACCACTGTACTAGAACGAGGAGGATTCCACCCATTTGAGATTTTTTTCTGAGAGCGTACAAATGGAACCAAATGGACCCTGACGGGTCCATTTGGTTCCATTTGTACACCCTCAGAAAAAAAGGTCCTACAAGAAAAATCATTAACAAACACAAAACAAAAACAACTTGATGATGTCATCAAGTGAAATACACATACAGTACAGTAAAATGTTGAAAATGGTCAAATTCTGAACAATATGGACCATGACAAGTTCAACCAACTAGAACATTTTAAAGCAATTTTAAACTTTTTAAAATTGTAAATACCAAAAGGTTCAATCATACACATCAATGCAGCCAGTCTGTCTGATATGAACAAATTACTGAATAGACCTACATAATCATCAAAAAAGATCCGATTTTGAACCCGGCGGTTCGATATTGATATCATGGCATTAAGAATTGCGATATATTGGCAAATCGATTTTTTTAGCCCACCTCTAGAAAAAAATGGGTTGAAAAAATTGTGTGATAAAAAAATACTAATAATAATAACAACATTTAAAGGGTCCATTTTTGCCCTCAAGGACCATTAGTGGTGATCCCTGGACCACTGTGGTTGATGTTGACTTGAGAACCACTGTTTTCTTTACTTTCCTTTCATTTCATAATTGCCAAGAAAATGAACACGCAAAACCACGAAGAACTGAAGGGGGGAAAAAAAAACATTAATTACACACCAATTTGTTACTATGCTGGCTTGAGTTCAAAGATACTTATTAATTAATGAGCAGCCCAGCCTGTGTGGGGCAGCACCGGCACAGCAGGACTCTTATCATTACATCGCCAGGGCAGGACTGGGGCAAAAAAAATCGTCCCGGTCATTTTTGCCCGAATTTGCCCGGCCCACAGAAACAAACAAGCCCCAATTCGACTTTATCTACACAACAACATCCGTTGATACAAAAAAACAACAGACACATACACAGACCTTTGTTAATGGAATGCATTTTTAGAGCGCTTTTCCAAGTGCTCAAAGCGCTTTACAACGGTCCATTCATTCATACATTGGGAAGTAGAGCGGCGAACAGACGCCAGCGGGACGTCCCCACTTTGCTCACACCGACCAACTCATTGGAGGCAACTTGGGGTTCAGTGTCTTGCCCAAGGACACTTAGACACGTAGACAGGAGGAGCCGGGCTAGATCCAGATAGAAGAGCGTCGATTTGTCATTCACTGATACAGGTACAATACAGGCCAGATTACAGGCCCTTTCCCCCTTATTTAGCTCACTAGGCTCACTGGGAGAGCTCCTGGTATACTACAGGGGCGGATCTAGGCATGGGCATGGTGGGGGGCAATGTCCCCCTAAATGCCCTGACTGCCCCACCAAAACAACCCACATTTCAAAGATATTTCAAATTAAAGTGCTTATATTTAAAATGATTTGAAACACTACTACTGCTACTAACTAACTACAGCTGTGTCACCACTAAACCAACAGCATTTCATCATTGAAAAGGGAAAACTCTCTGAGTCAGACCTTTAGCTTTATGCATGCTGCGTGTCTGTTGCAACTTCAACAACAACTGATGTTATTATTGATGCTTTACTTGACTAATAAAAGTCCTGTAAGCGAAAATGGTATGGGTGCGACTGTCGCTTCGCGTCACGGGCAATAGCCTACCGCACCCATACCATTTTCTCCTGCCCACCCAATTCCGCCCCTGGTATACTCCCCCTATGACCAGTCCAAGCCTGTACATTGCCCAGTCTCTGTTTAGGAATTTAGGATCACACGCATGCCTGTGCCACAAACACTGTGCCACAAACACAAGCATGCGCGCACACACACACACACACACACACAAACTCACGCATGTGCGTGCACACAAACCCTTGGCAGCGTTACAACGGTGCAGTCCAGTACGTCAAAGACAAGTATAGCCTTCCTTTTTTTTTTTTTTACTTGGCACCCGCTCAATCCCATCTTAGAAGTCGTATACTGTACACATGTATGCATAAAGAAGGCCGTATAATAGTAGTACAGCACTACATTACTACTTCTACGACTACTGCAAGACTCATCGGGTGATGATAGCATGATAGATGGACACCTTCCGTCCGTCGTAATGAGGAGACGGAGAATATATGGATATGCGGCTTTGTCTTCCTCGCGCGCGTGACCTGTTTCACTTCCCTGTAATTACAGACCCAATGCACTTAAGCTTAATGGACTAAAGAGCTTAAGAAGGCCGGGGATGTGCGTGCGCGCGTGCGCGTGTGCGCGTGCGCGCGCGCGTGTGTGTGTGTGTGTGTGTGTGTGTGTGTGTGTGTGTGTGTGTGTGTGTGTGTGTGTGTGTGTGTGTGCGTGTGTGTGTGTGTGTGTGTGTGTGTGTGTGTGTGAGGTTGGGGGGGGGGGCTCTGAGGTGCTGCTGGCTCATAGAAGGCAATTTGCCATTACGTTTTTTAGGGCTTTAAGTTTAGGGAGCCAATCTCCATATGCTTCTGAAGAAGCAGTGTTGCCAACTTGGCGGATTTGTCGCTATGTTTAGCTCTTTTCCAGACCCCCCTAGTGCCAAAATTTGTGGGAAAAACTCCTGGCGGAGATAAAACTAGTGCTTTTTTGCTGGTGAGTTGGGCCGAAATTGGTTGACACTAGGCGCCAGAGATAAAACCCTCGTTTTTCACCAGTTTTCCTCCCATGATAGAGTCCTCCTTCCTACCTAGAAAGGACCATTGGTAACCAAATGGACCCTTTTAGATCTGTAACTCTTGAGAACGTAAAATGAAACCAAACGGACCCTTTCGGGTCCGCTTGGTTTCATTTTACGTTCTCAAGAGTTAAATTTTCTTTAATTAATTCTGATTTATCTAATTTTCAAGAATCTACACATTTAAAAAATGTAGAAGAATTTCTATTTTGACCAACATTTTGCCAGTTATCTCTCCTAAATTAGTCAGAGACTGAACTCCGTGGCTAAAATGCAGAATAAATAGTGGGCCCTGGTATGAAAATGGTTGAAAAGCCACTGCTTTAGCGCATTCTAGTGCATTTTGGAAGTGCCACTAGTGCATTTTGGATTTTGGCAGTTGGCAACACTGTGAAGAAGAGAGGCTTCGGCGGGGAAAGGCTACAGGGGCTGAAATTAATTTAACTCTGAAGTTACTGTGGATAAATGGACCCCCAGATGCACACCACAAAATGGTAAATGGTGCATTTATATTATAGCGCCTTTACCCAAGACGCTTTACATATAGGTTGTAGATCCCATTTACCCATTCACACACCATTGACAGCGGAAACCATGGAAGGTACTGACGCCAACTAACACCAACTCTGCAGGGGGAACCGGGTTCGAACCGGCGATCTTGTGGTTACCATCAGGTGACTCTACCCCTGAGCCGCTGCTGCCCCCAGATATTTAAGTCACGGTCCATTTGGTTTCCATTTGTACGCTATAGTCTGCCATAGACTAATATCAATGCATAGATATTGGCCTGGAACTTCGGTGTTGAGGGTTTTTTTTTTTCTGAAAGGCACAAATTTTGAATAGCGGGCATTTTTAGTGGCAGACCCAATCTGCCCAAGGATTTTTTGTTTTCCCGCGTGGCCCCCTTATCGGTGCTCCTATCATATCGGCGAAATTGTCACAGATAGAATTTTTAAAAGGTTTTGAAACACTACTACTGCTACGAACTAACTACAGCTGTGTCACCACTAAACCAACAGCATTTCATCATTGAAAACTTCAAAAAACAACTGATGTTATTATTGATGCTTAATTGCCCAATAAAAGCCCTGTAACCAAAAATGGTATGGGTGCGGCTTCATCGCCCATGCCGCTTCGCGCCACGGGCGATGAAGCCGCCCCCATACCATTTTCTCCTGCCCCCCAATTGGAAAGTGTTACATCCGCTCCTGGCCCCAGTTACACATTGTTATGTGTAACAACGTGCTATATTGTTCTCAAGAGTTACATCTGCAAAATTTACAATATATTTTAGGGGGCAAGTGACCATGAGCTGAGGGCAAGTAGAACCTGACTGCAGAGACTCTGTCCGTGGTGCTGAAATGAGCTTTCTGTTACTCTGTCCATGGTGCTGAAATGAGCTTTCTGTTATGGTAGCTGTAGTGACTCTGTCCGTGGTGCTGAAATGAGCTTTCTGTTACTCTGTCCGTGGTGCTGAAATGAGCTTTCTGTTATGGTAGCTGTAGTGACTCTGTCCGTGGTACTGAAATGAGCTTTCTGTTACTCTGTCCGTGGTGCTGAAATGAGCTTTCTGTGGTAGCTGTAGTGACTCTGTCCGTGGTGCTGAAATGTATATTTACTGAAATGTATATTTACTTGCCCCCTATATATTTTAGGGGGCAAGTGACCATGAGCTGAGGGCAAGTAGAACCTGACTTGCACTTGCCCGATGGGCAAGTGCCTCCGAGACCTTAGTGTCAACCCCTGTACTGAGCTATACTGTACTGTATTATAGATCATATATTATATTATATTATATCGCATGTTACTCAATACTTCTAATCAAGAGAAATATAGCCTATTACAGCATTTCATGCAGATAGATAAGTCTTCCTGCTATTTGCCTGTGGTGTGCGGTGTCCATGGTCGACTATATGCTTGCATTATTATTATTATTACTACTACTACTATATTACATATTACTTTTACCCCTCCCCCGCCAAAACAAAGACACGTACACAGCATCACAATCTGCTTAGCAGGCTTTTTTCTGAACGGAATGGGGAATAATAATAATAATAATAGTCACCAATCAGTTAAAAAGGCCATCAAATAAAGCGGCAATCCCACTTGACCTTTTTTTAAAACGAAATGCTTTCCAAAGGCAGCTAACAATTTGTTACTGAATAACATGGAAACTGGTTGAAATGTGTTACTGCCCCAACACTGTCATCAACACCTCTTGTGATGCCAGAGCAAGCCAGGCTTTTAAATCACCTATTATGATAAGTATTTAAAAAATAAACAGATATATTTTTTCCCCTATGCTGTAGGGCAGTGGTTTTCAACCAGTGGTCCGGGGACCACCTAGTGGTCCTTGAGAGGGTTCCAGGTGGTCCGCCAGGTCAATGATGGAATGTTGGTTAGCCAGATGTAGCTCTTTGAGAGCGTAAACATGAGGTTTACGCTATCAAGGGTTAAAATATTAATCTTGTGAAGTTAACCCATTTAAAGGTAGGGGAAGTGATTTCACTTTTTTCAGATATCACCCACTTTTTTTCTGTTAAAATGCTCTATTATAAGGTGTGGAAACCACATATGGAGTTTCCCCCTCCCCCACGTTAGCAGAGGAGCTAATAAAAGTTCCCCAGGTCACCACAATTCTCCTCCAATCAGGATGGAGCAGCAGGTTCACATAGTGTAGCTACTTTTGGGGGCCCCTAGTGCACCAGGCTGGTACTACACCATGAATTTCAAATCACTTCCCCTACCTTTAATGAAGAAGTGTACACTATAACAGAATGTAGACGACTAATGGTCAATTTGACGTTTGCCTGTTTTGCTTTTGCGAAATCCAGCCTGGAATTGTGGACAAAAAACAAACAAACAAAAGAAATGTTTAGTTTTTGGGGTCTGTGGGGGCTAAAATGTCAAATGGTGGTCCACCGTGGCTCAAATGCTGAATAAATAGTGGGACCCTGGTGTCAAAAAGGTTGAAAACAGCTGCTGTAGGGACATAATAAGTGCGTCCGGATTTTTTAAAGTTAAGCTGTATGATATGCTTGCCATAATATAGTGGTGTGGTGGGAGTTCTGCTTTGGTTTGGGGGAAATATGAAGTAGTTCCGGTCATTTTTTTTTACCTATTTCTAAAATATTAGAAGGTCCTTCATTCATTTTTGACCCCCCCATCACAGGGAACTATGTATTTTGTGTCCCTATCACTACGCCCAAAAAGTAGCCTAGTTCCATGTGATAGGGGGGTCAAAAATGAACAAGGGAGGTCCTAATATTTTAGAAATAATTCAACAATACAAATTATGTTAGTTTTGTGGATTATTTTACTTTTACTGCATGGCCCCAGGGACCCACATAAAATGACCGGAACTACTTAATATTGACCAAAAGCAGAGCAGAACTCCCACCACGGGACTCAGGTAATCAATTAATACAGTTGAAACCACTATAATAATGGCAAGTATATATTTCATACATCTTAACTTAAAGAGGGGGTGCCGTGATGTTTGTATTTTTTTCCAATTTTGTACATGTTTAAGAGGTGACAGTATGTAAATAGACCCCTTGGTGTGTTTTTTTATGTTCCCTTTGTATTTAGGGTTTCTTCCTGGGGGCTGAACCTTTCCAGTCAAATGTGCCAATGAAAAAAACTTCAATATAGTGACATCACATGAACAGCCCCTCCCCTAACTCCTCCCCCTTTATCATGCAACTAAAGCTGTGGGCGTGGCTTCAGTTCAGGTGGATCTCCACCCATCACCACCCACCAGGCAAACCAGGCATACTTAATGAACTGGCTGAGTGGAATTATAAAAAAAAGACACTTTATGTGAAAAAAATCTTACTTTTCATATAACATTAATACCTGATGATCATGTTTTAGGGTAGAAAAAATCATGGCACGTCACCTTTAAAGCGTGGTGAAACATTCATGGAGAGCTACAGCATAACTATAGGCGACTCTGATTTGCCCAGAGGAGACAGAGAAAAGAGACACTTGACATGTGTGTAGTCGTGTGTCCCGTGAATGCCATGTTCCATCAAAGACACGGCCAGGTCTTTGGAGGGTTGGAGTGCAGTCAGTTGGTCTTCAGGGGCGGATCTAGGCATGGGCATGGGGGGGGGGGGCAATGCCCCCCTAAATGCCCTGACTGCTCCACCAAACACAATGGCATCATGTAAAACAACCCACGCTATTTCAAATTAAAGTGCTTATATATTTAAAATGATTTGAAACACTACTACTACTACTGCTACTAACTAACTACAGCTGTGTCACCACTAAACCAACAGCATTTCATCATCGAAAACAGAAAACTCTCGGAGTCAGACCTTTAGCTTTATGCATGCTGCGTGTCTGTTGCAAATTCAATGCTTAGTCCTGTAGCGCCACGGGCCATGAAGCTGCACCCATATAATTTTCTCCCGCCCCCCCCAATTGGGAAATGTTAGATCCGCCCCCGGTTGGTCTTTGCAGTGCAGTGCCTCATGCTGTGCAGCCCATGCCTTATGCATGTAGTGATGTGTCTGCAAACTGGCGCGCTCGCTGCTGTCACACTATCCTGGCTAGCACCCCCCACCCACCACCACCACCACCACCACCACCACCACCATCCCACCCTCACACTAGGGTGACCAGGTGTCCCTCTTTGCGTGGGACAGTCCCCCCCCTTTTTTTTTAGGTGTCCCACAAATTGAGATCCTCTCCCCGTGTTGTGACCAGTGATGGGCAGTAACTAATTTTAGATTACATATTACTGTAATATTATTACTTTTGCTCCAAAAAGTAAAGTAATGAGATTACTCTGCAAAAATGGGTAATAAGTAACGCATTACTTTGCAAGTAACGCCAAGTTACTTTTTTAAAATGAGCTTGTTGTTGCATGCAAAAATAGAACAGATTTACAAGCTATCGACAGGTACTGTAACAACAGAGATGTGCAGTAGATTGTAGATCCAGTCCACACGCTGCATCCTGCGCACAGCTATGTAAACTACAAATCGCTTGCTGCTTTATTTTGTATTTTATTTTAAAATACAAGACCTCAACTGTCTTTGAAAACAATTGTGAAAAAGTTTAAAAAGTCAAAGAGGCAGATTTTGTTGGCTTTGTTTTCAGGTGCAGTTTGTGGGATTGGAGACTATTATTATTCCAATAAATTGGATTCAGTTCTAAAAAGAGCTCGCTAAACAGATTATGTTGTACATCTCTATTTTTTCAAAGGCGGTGTTGAGAACTTGGGAAAGTAATAACGTAATATGTAATATATTACTCTTCGATTCCAGTAATGAGTAAAGTAATGATATTACTTTGTCTAAGGGGTAACGAGTAAAGTAAAGAAGTTACTTTCCTAAGTAATATTGACCAACACTGGTTGTGAACGAAAGGGATCCCGTACGTGTCCAAAAGGGCTAATACAGTGCTTTTCAACCTTTTTAATCCCAGGGCCCACTATTTATTCAGAATTTCAGCCGCGGAGGACCACCATTTGATGACATTTTAGCCCCCACAGACCCGAAAAAACGAAAGATTTATTTTTGCTTTTGTCCACAATGCCAGGCTGGATTTCGGAGAAAGCAGAACAGGCAAACATACAGATCAAAATGACCATTAATCTTCTACATTCTCTAGTTGTGTAGATTTGGCTTCCCCTCATTACAAGAAGCATTGCAAGCCCTGAGTCTAGAGTTGCGGGCAGGGTTCTGATTTGCTAGCGATGGGATTTGACTTTCCAGGGATGGGATTAGAATGGGGTTAGAATCTGACCAATCAGAGCAGCGCTGATTGCCACGTAGAACAGAGGCGCCGCGCCAGTAATAGAGCTCGGCAGTGACGTCACCGCCCCTGTTCCGGAAGTCTTTTCCCAATTCATTTTTCTCATAGACTTTTCGAAAATAATTTATATCAAGACGATTACGCCGCGGACACAGCCAACTCGAGTCGTGACGAATCATGATGACACACACAAACTTTTGGGACAATAAAATAATTTCTAAGATTAAAAACGAAACAAAAAGTCTTGTATCATGCCGTTTTCTACTTCTTCCCAATTATATATTATATGACGATATTGTGTTTGTTGTCATGATTTGTCACGACCTGAGTTGGCTTTGGCCGCGGCACAATCGTCTTGATATAAATTATTTTCGAAAAGTCTATGAGAAAAATGAATGGGGAAAAGACTTCCGGAACAGGGGCGGTGATGTCACTGCGCAGCTCTATATGCAGTGTCTGTAGTCCCCAGTACCAGTGCCGGCGTCCAATGACGGGTCCATTCCGTTTATTTTTACGATCTCAAGAGTTACAGATCTATAAGGGTCCATTTGGTTACCGACTGTCCATGTCCGTTAGCTGGGGACCAACTGGAATCCTTTCAGGGACCACTGGTGGTCCCCGTACCACTGGTTGAAAAACCCTGGAATATAACATCAAGATGCGAACTCTGTGTCTCGTCCCATAACGTTGTCCCCCCCACACACGCAATACTTCTGTCCCTCAAATGAACCGTTTGAATCTTGGTCACCCTAAAACCCCCACACACACATCCATGCACGACGGTGTATAGCGCATGACTGCAATGTCGAACAGGGGCGGATCTAGGCATGGGCATGGGAGGGCAATGCCCCCCTAAATGCCCAGATTGCCCCACCAAACACGATGGCATGCAAAACAACCCAAGATAAGTGCTTATATTTAAAATGATTTGAAACACTACTACTGCTACTAACTAACTACAGCTGTGTCACCACTAAACCAACAGCATTTCATCATTGAAAACAGAAAACTCTCTGAGTCAGACCTTTAGCTTTATGCATGCTGCGTGTCTGTTGCAACTTCAACGACAACTGATATTATTAATGTTTAATTGCCTAATAAAAGTCCTGTAACCGAAAATGGTATGGGTGCAGCTTCATCGCCCGTGGCGCGAAGCGTCACAGGCGATAAAGCCACACCCATACCATTTTCTGCCTGCGAGTGTGAGCAAGTGATTGTGCGTGCGTGCCTGCCTGCCTGCGCCGTCGCTTTCATTTTAGATGCTGCATAATGCAACATTTAATCTTGTTTTTTTTTTCTCTTTACTCTGCAAGATAAAAAGCGCGTTTACTTGTATTTGGTTTCTGATCCAAATCTTTTTTTTTCTCTCTTTTTTAATCCTTATCCTTAATGTCTGGCAGAGGATGATAAAAGAGATGGAAACAACAGTACAGTGCAGTATGTTAGATATTATACTGCAATACAATAATCCTCCCAGCAGCAAGGTTACGGCGGGTACGATGACAAGGGTTGAGATGTTATACATTCATTATGAGCGGTAGTACATGAGACAGAGGGAGCGTTTCCAGTGTGTGTGACTTGCTTGCTTTTTCCTCGTTTCAACTCGCCTTCTATCTAAAAGATAAAAGGAGAAAAAGTTCTGAAGCAAAATCGGTGGGGAGAGAGAAGGATTCTAGCGTTGTTGGCAGGTGCACAGAAAGCCAAACAACAATGTGCTTTAAGTCTCTCTGGCTGCGGCAGTGACTAATGGGGAATCTACAGTAAACAATGGCGTCTGCTGTAAGCAGAGAAAGAGCTCCCGATTCTGTGCTTGTTATCAGGCCCGGCAAATTGACGTCTAAGCGAGTTAATTGCAGTGTTGTTTTTGTCGACTAAAGACTTAAGTCGACTAAGCTTTTTTGATATTTAGTCGACTAAGACTAGACCAACAAAAAGGATTTTCAAAAGACTAAATGGGACTAAAACATGCAGTATATACTATATACAGTATATACAGTATATGTGTCGTCACAGCATTGGCCTCCTGGTGGCGCTACAGCAGGCCATTCTAGAAAATGTGGGGCAGAGGTTCATCGTTGGCATCCCGGGAGTGTGTGTGTGTGTGTGTGTGTGTGTGTGTGTGTGTGTGTGTGTGTGTGTGTGTGTGTGTGTGTGTGTGTGTGTGTGTGTGTGTGTGTGTGTGTGTGTGTGTGTGTGTGTGTGCAGTTTGTCAACAACTGGATGGCTGGTGGCTTTCCATGGAAACACTGTTATGGCATGAAAAAAAACTTTTTTGTTAAAGGTAGGGGAAGTGATTTCACTTTTGTCAGATATCACCCAAAAAATATTTTTTTCTGTTAAAATGCTCTATTATAAGGTGTGGAAACCACATATGGAGTTTCCCCCTCCCCCACGTTAGCAGAGGAGCTAATAAAAGTTCCCCAGGTCACCACAATTCTCCTCCAATCAGGAGAGAGCAGCAGGTTCACATAGTGTAGCTACTTTTGGGGGCCCCTAGTGCACCAGGCTGGTACTACACCATGAATTTCAAATCACTTCCCCTACCTTTAAAGAACACCTTTTATATTTTGTTATTTTTTGATGCCATAGTTTGATGCCATTTTGATGCCATAGTTCCAATGGCATCAACATGTAAGGTTGTAATAGAGAAACCTGGTGAGCCAAAATAGTTTGGTAAGGGAACCCCTTGCTCTATAAGCAGCCAGCATGTCCATATTTTACACCCAAAGAAGTGCTCTTGAGCAACCAAACTGGACGTGTGTACTGTAGCGCGACAGAGATGCTCTAAGGACAAGTCCTAAACGGTATCCATGGCAATAGCAATAGGAACAGCCTGCTGGTGCGTCCAGAACCTCCCATCTGTTCCCTTTTGACCCCCCAACTCATCGCACACAGCCACCCTAAGCATGATGTAGCATGTACCATGCCTGCGCCAGATGGTTGCCATTAGTTTCGCAGTAGCCAGACCATTAGATAGATACGTAAGAGTCTGGGAGCAAAGCTATTGGGAAAAAAGTTGTCGAGGAAGACCTCGCTTTTGGGGACAAAGTCTATTGGAAGGTTGTTTTGTCCTTATTTTGTCCTGACTAGATAGATTCTAGTCTCTAGTTTCTAGTTTCTGGCACCACATTCTAGTTCCCCGATACTTGTTTCTAGTTTCTGCCACTAGCTTCTAGTTTCTGATGCTAGATTCTAGTTTCCAACGCTAGAATCTAGTTTTTTGACGCTAGATTCTATTTTCCTGACACTAGATTCTAGTTTTTCCTGAAAAAAATATGTTGCTGCTCAACATATTTCATGCCAAGGACCTCTAGTTTTATCTATATTTGGCTGCGGACCCCCATCGGAAACCATATTGTTCTAGGGATTCCCCATAAGCAAAGATTTGAGTTAAAAAAATGTTTGCTTTTGAAATAATATACAGCCTATTCAAAGATTTGTGCCACATTTTCACGATTTTTCAAAAATAGCAGTCCTACAAGCTCATAGCGCGCCACTCGGTGGCGCGCTATGAGCTTGTAGGTCTGCTATTTTTCAATTGCTAAAGGAACACCAGAACGCATTCAGTACACAAAGGGTGAAAAAAAGACATTTACCAACCACAAACCCCATTATTAGGGCTGCAACTAACTCGATTCAATCAATTGAATCGATCGATTATTCAATAGACCTTTCAGTAAGCCCCTCCCTCTTCCCTAGTGTCTACGCAAGGCTAGGACACTTTCCAGCCTGGGGCTCATTCATTCCAATGGAAATGTCATGGATATTACAGTTTACACATTAAATACTGGTTCATTTATTGGAACCAGACCTTCAAAATGTCTTCCAAATCCATCAACAAGGCATGCTCTGTGCAGTGGAAAAAGGTGTGTGTGACATTTATATTTTAAAATAATGTTTTATCATATAGGAAAGCTATTGGTGGAGAGGTTTGTCTATCACGTGTTATGCTTAGCTGTGATTGGACCATAGCACTTTGGGGAGGGGCTTACTTACTCAACTATTTAAGTCATTGCTTGGATTGTCTACTAATCACTGGAGGTTGGTTTTTTTTGCTACTTATCATGCATAGTTTTCCAACTTAGTTTTTTTCCAGAGTTACAGAGTGGTGAGCCGTCTCTCTGCCCTCACAATCTGCTGATAGTTGCACATCAGCGTTGGGAATATTACTTTACCTTATTAATATATTACTTATTAATTATTACCTTCATTTTAAAGCAATATATTATATTACAATATTACTGTCTGACCAAGTGTAATACATTAATATTACTATTACATATTACTTACTGAAAAAAGCTTTTTACAAAATATGTAATTACATATTTAGTGTCACTATTAATCAAATATTGCGTAGGCCAGTGGCATACCTACAATAAAGCAAGTGCACTTGGCTGGCCAAATCCATATGAAATTAACTTGAAAAAACGTCACTCCTGAATAAATAATTTGATGACAAATGATAGAAAATAAGTAATTATTTAACTTCTGCAGTTGTCAAGATAATTTCACAAGAACACTTTCAATGAGACAGATTGACAGAAAGTAATATTGAAAGTAATGCAGTAGTGCAGGAAGAAAAATATAATATATATTAGATTGTTTTTGTTAAGTAATATATTTATATTACAAGTTACTGCATTTTGGTAATATATTATGTAATATATTAAGTTACGTAGTGCACATGTCCCAACACTGTTGCACATGCACACAGTAACCGACTGTAAAGAAAAATATGCCACATGACTACGTTCAGAGTATCAAGAACAAAACATATGTGCCGAATATTTATTTTTTTAAATTACCTATTTGAGTTCAGAAAAGCACCGTTCCTTTTAGAACAGTGGCTTTGAACCGGTGGTCCGGGGACCACCAGTGGTCGTTGAGAAACTTCCAGGTGGTCCCCAGCTAAATGATGGAAAGTTGGTTAACCGGATGTAACTCTCGAGAGAGTAAAAATGAAACCAAATGGACCCTTGCGGGTCCATTTGGTTTCATTTTACACTCTCAAGAGTCTACACAATTAACTAAGTCTACACAACTAGAGAATGTAGAAGATCAATGGTCATTTTGATCTGTTCGTTTGCCTGTTTTGTGTCCCAAATCCAGCACTGGTATTGTGGACAAACGCAAAATAAATCTTTAGTTTCGGGGGGTCTGTCTGGGATTAAAACGTCATCAAATGGTGGTCCATGGCGGCTCGAATTCTAAATAAATAGTGGGCCCGGGGATCAAAAAGGATCTAAAAAATGACACGAGTTCAGCCTCACCATTTGAATCCCATCCCCCCCCCCCCCCCCCCCCCCCCAATCTCTTCCTCACACTCACGACCAAGTGCCACGGCGCTGGTTAAAGACCCATCCGTCTCCGCAGCCAGCCCGTCTCAGCCCACGGCGTGCGCGGCGCGCGCACACACCTTTATTTGGCATGGCCATCGCTCAGAGCTGGCATCCCACGGTTCCCCTCGGCTCAGGGTGGTGCCACGGCATTCGTGCCGCAGCGGGTCCTTAAACTGCTCCGGGCAGATGGCTGTCTGAACCTGCTGCCCGTATTACTCTGGCCCTGCTCCTTCTCTCTCTCTCTCTCTCTCTCTCTCTCTCTCTCTCTCTCTCTCTCTCTCTCTCTCTCTCTCTCTCTCTCTCTCTCTCTCTCTCTCTCTCTCTCTCTCTCTCTCTCTCTCTCTCTCTCTCTGTCAGGGAGTTGTAACCTTATTAGTGACCTCATTATTTCGGATCAGAGGCAGGAGGGGACTGGCGGTCAGCCTGAAGACTAATTAGTCTGCTCTTCAGTCTACGCGCTGCAGGGGAACCCGCGTTTTTTTTTTTTGTTTGTTTGTTTGTGTCAATGACCGCACTGCTACCAGACAAATAAGGAACCCCTGGAGATAGGGTAGTAAGGGTACTAAGGCGGAGGGTTTATTCTTTGGCGGAAATGTTGGTTTTTAGTCATGTCTTCTGAATAAAAATAACGGCAGGCCGCGATGGTGTCGTAATGCCCGATTTTATACATTAGCTGATACTACGCCTGAGCTTCTAGATCTGCTATTTGTTGGAACCGCCCACGTGTTCGGAAAAAATCGGAAAAGAAACCTAACTTTGGGACTTATTTTCTCCACCTTAATAATATCAAGTTGTGTTACTGTATATCTGATATTGTTCTAATCCAGGGTTCGGCAACCCAAGATGTTGAAAGAGCCATTTTTGACAAAAACTAAATTCAAAATCTGTCTGGAGCCGCAAATAATGTAAGCCCAATAAGCCCTTAATGGGGAATTCCTCCATTTTCATAGTTGTTGTTTTTTTTTCTGAGTGTACAAATGTGAACCAAATGGACCCTGGCGGGTCCATTTTTTAGAAAAAAGGTCCTAAAAGAAAAATCATTAACATGGTGAAACACAACTAGATGTCATCAAGCTGTGTTTCACCATGTTTTTTTCAGACCTCCTTTTTATCATGTCCACACAACATCTCAGTAAACTGTTGAAAATGGGTGGTTCAGATTAAAGCTTGATGTCTGAAACGTGCTGGGCTTTTTGGCATGGCCAACAAGTGCTGTCAGTGGCTGAAATGTTTATATTATGTTGGCGGATCACCCCAATGTGTGTATGCAGTAATGCTACAACCAGGGAGCCACTAGGGCTGTGTTCTAGAGCCGCATGCGGCTCCTGAGCCGCGGGTTGCTGACCCCTGTTCTAATCGTTGATTAGTCGCCTTTACAACAAGGTATGGATTGTAGAGATTGGACATTCCTGGAATGAGCATGAACACTTAATTGTGTGGGCTGCACCCACCGAAAAATTCCAGAATTGGGGAATTATTATTATTGTATCTTATATTGATTTAATCGTTGATTATTAGTCACCTTCACAACTAGGTATGGTTTGTAGAGACTGGACATTCCTGTGATAAGTAATGTTGTTAAATGTGTCAGTCGCCAGTGTTGGGAAAGTTCTCTTTTTTTCTGAAATAGTTCAGTTTATAGTTCCTACCTTTAAAAACGAACTAGTTCCGTTCATAGTTCATTGTTGAATTATTAGAACTAAAGTTCATGGTTCCAAAAAAAGAACTATTATAGTTCTTTTTCGTTCTTTTTTTCCCCTCCCTCTTTTTTTTTGTTCAAAATGATTGCAGCCCATAGCCGTATACAACTGAAGATGTCCTTAGTTGATTTGTGAAGATTTTTATTATGAAGGCGCTCAGTTCAGTCCAGCCCTGTGCATCTCTGTGTGCTGAAAATAGAGCAGAAAATATTAGCAGAAATAGAGATCAACAAGCTCAAAGTGCGTCACTGAGTTTGTAGATCTGCTCTATTTTCAGCTCATTCTAGTCTCACTCTTGAACAGGGCATTTTTTCAAGTAGGCTACTATTTTACAATATCAATATATTAACATAGCCAGGTCGACTGAAAGCGCCACCATCAATTATGCAAATGAGCCCGGGCCGTCGCGGGTATTGTTTCGGTCGGGTATTGCAACTCTATACAATAGCCCATATTGTTATATTAATCACAATGTGAAAGGGTCCCCCAAACCTTAAGGCCCTGTAGTAGGCTAATTGTAGCCTACCGGTAAATAAAAATGAAAACGATCCGACGGCAAATCAGTCAATGATGGTAAGAATATATAAGTGTTGTGCGTCAGAGCGCGCACGTGCATGGTGCGTTATTTATGATTAATCACGGGATAGCGACACACGTGCGTGAGGCAAAAGGTCGCTGCGCAGACAGTATATGATTTAAATACACGCATAGCGCAGGGAGATTCTGTGCGCTGCTGACAGAGCAGAGGGAGGGGCGGGGCGGTGGGCAGGGAGAACAGATCTTCAAGCTAAGGATGCCTCGAGCCTCAACACGTTGATAGCTTGTATGTCTGCTCTATTTTAGCGAACAACACCGCCGTACTACAGTAATATAAATGTAGGTATAACTCATAGAATGTGCACTTGTCGTGTCTCTATCACAGCTGAATGGCCAAATGCACCGGCGCTATGAACATTTTAGTCACAAATGCGAGGCTGTCGAGCCCCGCTCTTGAACGAAATCGAACGCAAGAAAACTGGCGTTCACTCACGCCAGAAATGAACGAGTTCACGTCGCCGTTCTTCAAGCAGATTTAGGGTCCGTTCCGTTCAATTTCCTTAAAAATATGAACGGTTCAAAGAACTTTCGTTCTTTGAACGCGTTCGGGTACAACTCTGTCAGTCGCACCCACAAGAAATGTAGCAAAAATGAAATGTTGTTCTGCTGGCGTTTACTGTTGTTTTGAGGTACTGGCAGGTGACAGTCACAGGTGTGTGCCACTCAGTCGCAGGTGTGTTCTGCCAAGGTCATTCGGAGGGCTCATGTCACTTTTTTGGACTTTGTTTTTGCTGTCTATGACCCCATATCTTCAGAATCTGCCTCAAAGTAAGGTTGATTTTTTGGGGGGGGTTGCAACCCATACGTTTAGCCGTGTTACTTATTCCAGATATGTCCGATCATTACTTGCCATACCTTGTTAGTAAAGGTGACTAATCAACAGTATTGGGAATATTACTTTACCTTGTTAATATATTACTTATTAGTTATTACCTTCATTTTAAAGCAATATATTATATTACAATATTACTGTTTGAGCAAGTGTAATATATTGATATTACTATTACATATTACTTTTTACAAAATATATAATTAAATATTTAGTATCACTATTAATCAAATATTGTGTAGGCCAGTGGCATGCGTACAACAAAGCTTGCTTTCTGGTCAAATCCATTTGAAATCAACTTGGGAAAAAAAAAAAAAAAAAAAAAAAAAACGTCACTCCTTAACACAGGAGTTAAATGTATTCCTTGAATTCATGGAAGCCAGTAAATAAGTTGATGACAAATTATAGAAAATAAGTTATTATTTAACTTCTGCAGTTGTCAAGATGATTTCACAAAAACACTTGCAATGAGACAGATTGACAGAAAGTAATATTGAAAGTAATGCAGTGATGCAGAAAGAAAAGTATAGTATATTAAATTGTTTTTGTTTAGTAATGTATTTATATTACAAGTTACTGCATTTTGGTAATATATTATGTAATATATTAAGTTACGTAGTGCACATGTCCCAACACTGCTAATCAATGATTAAAATGATGTAAGATACAATACCAATTGGCATTATCAAGGCAGTGAAAAATAATTCCCAAAGTTAGGTTTCCAAACGTATGAGGTGGAATAAAAGTAGGTGGAATAAAAACATTTCGGATCGAAAAGCTTTGGACAATTGGCTACTCATAGTGAAGCTCAAAACTATACTTGGAGAGCAGTACTTAGAAGCAACACGCGCTGCAAGGAAGTGTCTGTCTTCACGCTTCTGGGGAGTGAGACCATATAATCATCTGCACACCTCTGCCGAACCTGCGTTCACGAGTAAACCAACCTGTTGATGACATGACATCTAACCTGTTGATGCTACATATTAAACATCTAACCTGGAGTTAAGAATACGCTAAGCCTGTGAAAAATTTATCATATCGAGCTTGTAATTAAGGTAAGCTGCGAGCGACTCGATGACATCATGCTGGCTGCATGATCATATTAATTATTCAGTCTAGTGCTAGAAACTACTAAAACGGGTCAGAAAAATCTAACGGCAAAAAAAGAAAGAAAAAAAATTGCCGCCAGACATTTTGTTCTTCTGTGCGTCGACACAACTCATTAGACTATCATTTACTTGTATTCTCTGTATGTATATTATAATTATCTGTTGCCTATATAATCACTAAACCTGTGCATCATCAGTTGGAACCAGTAAATTGGTCTGCTCGACTATTTGCACCTTCAGATCCCATTTCAAGGTGACACATATCTCGTCTGTGAAGATAGCGCTAAACCGAAACATTCGATTGGTGATTTAGATTCATATATAAACAGTGTTAGAAGATTTTTCCCTCAAATTCGCAATCATTTGAATGGTGAATATGAAATGCACCATTTACAATGAATTCTCTGTCTGTCCTTTGATGGATCTCCTCCCTGGACAAAGAAGGGTTTCAGAAGATCTCCGTTCTGGGACATGGCCCACGGCTCAATAGACTGCATGTTTGTTCCCAAGGAAAAGAAAGTTCCGGTGGATCAAGTGGTTTAAAGCAGCAGTTCCCAGACATTTTTAGCTTCAGAATCAACGAAGAAATTTCCCCCGGAACTAGTGAAAAGAACAGATCTGCAAGCTTGTAATTTTTTTATTTTGTTTTTTTAGTTTTTTTTTTTTTTTTTTTTTAATAATAATTAAAGGTAATATTGTTTTTTCCTTTTTTCCCATATACATTTTCAGAATTTGTTGTTGTCAACAAATAATGAAAACAAAACAGTCAGGCTCAGGAAAGGTGGTGCTAATTCGTGAGGGGGGGGGGGCGTTGTGTGGGGTGAGGCAGCGTTTTAGCCAATCACGGCACAGCAGATTCACAATGAGGCAATAGAGTGGCGGTGAGGTGGAGTTAGATTCTGTTTTCAAACCAATCAGTTTACAAACACTGTTTGTCACCCACTAAAGTCACCTCCATTACGTTTTACCTTACCTAAGAAATGACATAACGTATATGGTGGATGTTTTTTTGTTTTTTTGTTTTTTTTTTAAACAAATATATCATTAGCATTATCATTAGCAACAGAAGCGTATTTCCTTGTGCTTATAGTCTCAGGCAAACCATCGTTTAGCAGACACCTCCAGACATGTCGGTGCAAACATTGCATTACCACTAAAAGCATTAGCAAGTCATTATTACACTAGTGGGACCAGGGAGAACTGCCGATGCAAAGAATAAAAGAGAAAATTGCCCTAGTTTGGCCACACAAGGCTAAGGCAGTATTACATAATCCCTACAGCACCCCCAGACAGTGTTGCCAACTTGGCGCATTTGTCGCTATATTTAGCGCTTTTTCAGACCCCCCTGGCACCCAAATTAGTGAAAAACTCCTGGCGGAAAATCTGGTGCTTTTTTGCTGTTGCGTTGGAGCGAAATTGGTTGACAGGCGCCAGAGAACCCTCATTTTTCACCATTTGTCCTCCTATGACAGTGGTTTTCAACCAGTGGTCCCCAGGCTAAATGATGGACAGTTTTGTTAACCAGATGTAACTCTTTGAGAGCGCAAAAATGAAACCAAATGGACCCTTGCGGGTCCATTTGGTTTCATTTTTACACTCTCAAGAGTTAAAATATTCATCATGTGTGTTAGCCCAAGTCTACACAACGAGAGAATGTAGAAGATTAATGGTCATTTAATGGTCGCATTCCCTTCCAGGCAAGCATATAGCACATTCTAGTGCATTTTGGAAGTGCCACTAGTGCATTTTGGATTTAGGCAGTTGGCAACACTGCCCCAGATCCAATCCGCTTCGTTTATGAAGCATATTTCAGACAACGGGGTTGAACCAAGGTGCTTAGACCAGTGGTTTTCAACCTTTTTGATCTCAGGGCCCACTAATTATTCAAAATTTGAGCCGCAGACCACCATTTGATGACATTTTAGCCCCACGACCCCAAAACTAAAATGATTTATTTTGCTTTTGTTTTTTTTTTTTTTTACACTCATTTCATTTTACAATGGTTTCATTTTACACTCTCATGAGTTAAAATATTACTCATCTGAATTAGCCCCAAGTCTACACAATTAGGGAATGTAGAAGATTAATGGTCATTTTGATCTGTAATGTTTGCCTGTTATGTTTCTGAAGTCCAGCCTGGAATTGTAGACAAAAACAGAAGAAATCTTTAGTTGTGGGGTCTGTGGGGCTAAAATGTCAATCAAATGGCCAAATGCTGAATAAATAGTGGGCCCTGGTATCAAAAAGGTTGAAAACCACTGCTGTAAACCAACAAGGGGGGACCCTAGAGGGGGGAAGGAGGCGAGAATCGTGAGGAGATCATATACTTCCGCTATGCCCCGGTAAGGAAGGAGGAAAGTGGCTGTACCTCTCCACGACCGATCGATGGATTCGAACGGCAAAACTTAACAGTATCACGTTTAGCGCCTGCGAGCTGCAGCTGATCAAAAGCCCATTAAATAGGTCTGGAGAAAAGACTGCTTCCAGCGAGTCCCACTGGCTGGTTCACATAACGGCACGGTAAGAAGACCTGGGATGCACCACACCAGCAGGGGCGGATCTAGGCATAGGCATGGGGGGGGGGGCAATGCCTCCCTAAATGTCCATGCAGTCTGCCCCACCAAACATGATGACATGCAAAACAACCCAAGATATTTCAGTGCTTATATTTAAAAGTATTTGAAACACTACTGAAAATGGTATGGGGGCGGCTTCATCGCCCGTAGCGCGAAGCAACACGGGCGATGAAGCTGCCCCCTTACCATTTTCTTCTGCCCCCCCCCTCCCCGTCAATTTATGGAATGTTACATCCGCCCCTGCACAACAGGCAGTGCCGGCTCTAGGAGTCAGGTGGCCCTATATGCAAAATTATATTTTGGTGTTTTGCGCAATAGCTAGCATTAGCTATAAAAGGTGACAGAGCCAACTTCAGTGTGTACAAACACTGTGTTTGCGAGCAGATTTTTGTTAAAAAACAGAATCTAACTCCACCTCACCTTCACTCCATTGCCTCATTGTGAATCTGCCGTGCCGTGATTGGCCAAAACGCCGCCTCACCCCCACAGAACCCCCTTCCCCCTCACATGAGCTTACAGTATATGTCTGATATTTTTTGAAATATTGTGAAAATGCGTCTCAAGTCTTTGAATGTTCTGTCACAGCGAACGTTTTTAACTCAAATGTTTTCTTCCGACGTTGTCCCTGGAACTATATATTTTCAGATGGGCCATATACAGATGATTTTGGGGGTCCCTTAACATGAAATATTGAGGAACACTGATGTAGAAAACCGAGGTTTTAGAAGACATTTTGCAGTGATGTGGTGGTGCCACATCTCACAGGCGACCAGTAGAGCCCTGTGATGTGGCCCCCTTACTGCTTGTGGCCCTAAGGTATTTTGCTTATACCTAGAACCGGCCCTGCACACGAGAGCACGGCAACGCAAAAGCTTATGCTCACGGTTTTATTATCAATTGCAACCTCACAGCCAAGACATAATCTTTGGCTCACATGCTGAGAGTGATACAAGATGAAATCAGCTATAATGTTCAGACTATTTAAATAAGTGCAATTAGTTCCTGTTGTCTTGGTAAAATATACTGTATGTTCTTGTGACGCTGCCAGATCAGGTAAAAGCCAGGTGTTACTTTTTTTCTTTTTATATCCTTGAATATCCTTTATTTCGCATGCACGCACACGCGCACACACACACACACACACACACACACACACACACACACACACACACACACGCACGCACATCCCGAGGCGCTCACTTCAGGACAGTGAGAAATGATTCTTTGTATTCCTGTGAGATATCCGAGCGGATCTTGTGTAATCTCCACACTCTTTAAGGAAGATTAGGGACAGTCGAACACAGGTTTTATTTTATCATGGGGGGAGGTGGGGAGGAGGGGAGGAGGGGGAGAGGGTGCCGGGGTTGGTGGAAGGGAGGATTAGAATAGTGAGTTCTAGTTTTTTTGTTTTTTTTCTCCTGAAACCCGTCAACTGCATTTCTTCGTTTCCAAATGAAGGCTATTTGGGGAAGCAGCTAGTCTGTGCGGGTACATGTGTTAGCCGCCGCACAGCTGTGGTGGGATGATTTCTTAACGCTTTTTCTTCTTTTTTTTCATACCCCGACCACATTGGACACTCTGGATAGGAGTTATAGGCTGACTTGTTGGATGTCTTTTATTTTTTAAAGAAACATTCAGTGATTTGTGAGGAAAAACGGTCCAGCCCCGGGCCCCCTGTAACAAGATGTGTACATGCACACACTCTTACTCACACTCATTTCATTTCCCCTCCAAGCCTACAGAATTGAGCAACCAAATCCCCGGGAGTGAAACCCATTATATGAAATTAGCGTTAGCGTTAAAAAACAAAGTCTTTTCCAGAAACTGCTTGCTTGTGAAACATGCAACATGAGATATTTCACATATTTCTCATATTTTCTTTCACCATACTGCACGGCAAAAAAAAACGGAAAAAAAAAAACATTTTGATGTTGGCGGTGTTCTCGTTATCGTGTTAATTAAAGAAAAAAACAACAACAAAAACAGGATTTCTCTTCGGAGGCGGAACGATATGGAAAGATGCGAGGTGCAGGAGGACTTGGGTTTGAGCTGACGGGACCTTAAGGAGTGTCCCACACTTCACAAAGCTGCAAAGATTAACATGTCAGGCAAAGGTTACAGGGCTAAGGCTCTAAAGCTGCTAAGCCGCAAACGACAAGTTGTGCGTGTGTGCGTGTGTGTGGTGTGTGTTTTGTGTGTGTGTGTGTGTGTGTGTGTGTGTGGGGTGTGTTGTGTGTGTGTGTGGTGTGTGTGTGTGTGTGGGTGGGTGGCTGGTTGGATGGGTGAGTGTTGGTGTGTACAAGTGCATGATTTGTGTGCGTGCGTGTGTGTGTGTGTGAGTGTGTGTGTGGTGTGTGTGTTGTTGTGTGTGTGTGTTGTGTGTTGTGTGTGTGTGTGTGTGTGTGTGTGTGTGTGTGCATGCAGATCCTTTTAAAAAACATGTAGGTGTTTTACGTTACTGTTAATGTTTTTTTTTTTCAGACCTCCATTTTTTTTAGGAAATACAGAATTGGGGAAGTTTTTCATCATGCCCACATACACAACATCTCTAAGGTATATTAATGACATATTAAAATGTTGAAAATGGGTGGAGTTCCCCATTAACCCAAAATGTTCAACATGCATCATTGATTTTATAGTGTAGTATATAAGTGTAAAAGCGAGAATACTCTCTCTCTCTCTCTCTCTCTCTCTCTCTCTCTCTCTCTCTCTCTCTCTCTCTCTCTCTCTCTCTCTCTCTCTCTCTCTCTCACTCTCTCCCTCCCTCTCTCTCTCTCTCTCTCTCTCTCTCTCTCTCTCTCTCTCTCTCTCTCTCTCTCTCTCTCTCTCTCTCTCTGTCTGTCTGTCTGTCTCTCCTCTCTCCCCCCCCCTCTCTCTCTCTCTCTCTCTCTCTCTCTCTCTCTCTCTCTGTCTCTCTCTCTCTCTGTCTCTCTCTCTCTCTCTCTCTCTCTCTCTCTCTCTCTCTCTTCTCTCTCTCTCTCTCTCTCTCTCTCTCTCTCTCTCTCCTTTGTAATTATAGTTTCAACCAACTGGCCTCAGCAAAATAATAATAATAATAATAATAATATTAATAATATGGGTAATAATAATAATAATAATAACAATTGTATTTTGCGTGCACGGCAGGGAGTTCCCCATATTAGAGCTTGGGTTTGTGCACAAATTTCTTGCGAAAAACTTGTCAAGTGCATTTCACCAAGCAACTATGGCAAGTGCACAAAATTTCACGTACACGAGTCATGTATGACTCCTGTAAGTGCACACGGCTGTGCTGACTGTTTTTTGTCAACGGGGGCAGCAGAGATCAATGTGTGCACTTGCATAGTTTGTGTCCACAAGCAATAGTTTTACATGCACATGTCTAGTTCATAGCACAGTTACTGCCTGATACAGTCAAACAACACATTTTACAGATCTCTTGTGTGCACTTGCAAAGTTCATGTCCACAAGCAATAGTTATCCATGCACATTTCTAATTCATAGCACAGTTACTTCCTGGTACAGCCAAACAACACCTTTTACAGATGTAATTGGCCCATCCGCATGTTTTGGAGATCTAATTGGTAAATCCACAGCATTTACAGATCTAATTGACGCTTCTGCATGTTTTGTAGATCTAATTGGTCAATCCACACCTTTTAACAGGTACTAATTGGCCCATCCGCTTGTTTTGGAGATCTAATTTGCCCTTCTGCATATTTTGCAGATCTAATTGGTCAATCCACACCTTTTACAGATCTAATTGTCCCATCCGCGTATTTTGCAGATCAAATTGGTCAATCCAAATCTTTTACATATTTAATCTTAAACAGATCCATCCCACTATAGTCCAGTAGTACCCCCTCCTCCAGTCCGTTGTCACGCCTGGCAGGCCCAGGCAAGACTCGGGTGCAATAGGCTGTACCGTATTAGACTCCATCAGACTCCAACACACTAGTTAAGGTCTAGAAGACTATGCTATAGGCTCTATCAGGGTGCACAGGGCAGTACTCTATCATTGTTAGAGCCATATTTGGAACTGAAAATGTCTGTGTGTGTATAGAAGGGCGTGTCTTGTTTACACTGTGTGTGCTGCCTAGGGTGTAAATGAGCCAATTGAGGTTCAGCCTATAAGAGTGTGCAGCCACTTAACCAGCTTACTGAGGCTGGCTTGCAGCAGCTGTATGTCAGGCTCTAATTAGTCAGTTCAGTGCTGGAAGCTTGAGTGGGAGCAGAAACAGTTTTTTGACCCACAGAAAGAAAATAGTAACCACAGAAAGAGGATAGTAACCAGACAAAATAGTAACTTATGAAAGAACCTGAAAATATTTGACTACTTTGGACTACTTGAACACCTTTTATTTGAATGTTTGTTGTTTTTTCTGTTTTTGTACGCCTGACTTTTTTTGCTAGTAAACAGTTGAAACCTTCATTCTTTGTGGACCTGGATTACTGTTTTTGGAGTCAAGCTTACTGCTTCAGGCTTTTGAACTCACAATCATGGTATAGAAATGTCCATTTGTCGTGCACACAAAACACAGCGTTTAGTTGCAATTGTGTGAATACATACAGGGCTGACAACACCCAGCTTTCTCTTACAGCATAGTACACCCCTGGCCTTGTCAATTCTACCTGAGTCCAGCAAAGCCCCCCAAGGGCATCTTAACCAGATCCATCCCACTATAGTCCAGTAGTACCCCCTCCTCCAATCCGTTCTACACCTGGCGGGCCCAGGCAAGACTCGGTGCACGAGGCTGTACCGTATTAGACTCCAACACACTAGTTAAGCTCTAGAAGGCTATGCTATAGGCTCTATCAGGGTGCACATGGCAGTACTCTATCATGGTCTAGAAATGTCCATTCGTCGTGCACACAAAACTATTGTCTATGCACACAGCGTTTAGTTGCAATTGTGTGAATACATACAGGGCTGACAACAGCCCAGCAAACCCCAACATACTCTATTAACACAGTGAACACCTAGTCCAGTCCTCCTTGGTGTGATCCATTCTCTTACAGCATAGTATACCCCCTGGCCTTGTCAATTCTACCACCAGGCACTATTGCCCTAGACCGCAATGCATTATGCCCTAAAAAGGTTGTTTTCAGCTGTAGCAGGCTGTGCCAGGCTCCCACAGGCTTTAGTATGTTGTAAAAGGCAATTCTGTATCGTGGACTAGAAATACCCAATAAAACTATTGGCCATGCACACAGAACTGCTGCCCGTGCACACAACGTTTAGTAGCAATGGTGTGGGTACGTACACGGCTGACAACAGCCTAATTGAGTCCACTAGAGTCCAGCAAATCCACCACCAAGGGATTCTTAACCAGATCCATCCCACTATAGTCCAGTAGCTGTAGGAGGCTGTGCCAGGCTCCAACATGCTCTACTAGGCTGTGCAAGACAAATCTGCATGACCAAACTATTGGTCGTGCACACGGAACTACTGCCCGTGCACACACCGTTTAGTTGCAATGGTGTGGTACGTACACGGCTGACAACAGCCTAATAGAGCCCATTAGAGTCCAGCAAAGCCCCCCAAGGGCATCTTAACCAGATCCATCCCACAATAGTCCAGTAGTACCCTCTCCTCCAGTCCGTTCTCACACCTGGCGGGGCCAGGCAATACTCGGGTGCACCAGGCTGTACCGTATTGGACTTCAGACTCCAACACACTAACTCAGCTCTAGAAGGCTATGCTATATGCTCTGTCAGGGTGCACAAGGCAGAACTCTATCATGGTCTAGAAATGTCCATTTAAAAACTCTCGTCATGCACAAAAAACTATTGTCTATGTACACAGTGTTTAGTTGCAATTGTGTGAATACATACAGGGCTGACAACAGCCCAGCACACCCCAACATACTCTATTAACACAGTGAACACCTAGTCCAGCCCTTCCTGTGTGATCTATCCTCTTACAGCATAGTACACCCCCTGGTCCTGTCAGTTCTACCACCAGGCAGGACAAGGCCAGACTTGCTGCCCTAGAGCGCAATGCATTATGCCCTAAAAGACTCCAAACGGGTTGTTTTCAGCTGTAGCAGGCTGTACCAGGCTCCAACAGGCTCTACTAGGCTGTAAAAGGCAATTCTGTAGGGTGGACTAGAAATACTCAATAAAACTATTGGTCGTGCACACAGAACTACTGCCCGTGCACACTCCGTTTAGTAGCAATGGTGTGGGTACGTACACAGCTGAGAACAGCCTAATAGAGGCCACTAGAGTCCAGCAAAGCCCCCCACCAAGAGAAATCTTAACCAGTCCCACTATAGTCCAGCTGCTATAGGAGGCTGTGCAAGGCTCCAACAGGCCTCTACTAGGCGGTACAAGGTAAATCTGCACGACCAAACTATTGGTCGTGCACTTGGAACTACTGCCCGTGCACACAGCGTTTAGTTGCAATGGTGTAAGTACATAAAGGCAAGTACATACTGACAACAACCTAATAGAGCCCACTATAGTCCAGCAAGCCCCCCCAAAGGCATCTTAACCAGATCCATCCCTTTATAGTCCAGTAGTACCCCCTCCTCCAGTCTGTTCTCACACCTGGCGGGACCAGGCAAGACTCCGGTGCACCAGGCTGTACCGTATTAGACTCCATCAGACTCCAACACACTAGCTCAGCTCTAGAAGGCTATGCTATATGCTCTGTTAGGGTGCACAAGGCAGAACTCTATCATGGTCTAGAAATGTCCATTTAAAACTGCTCGTCGTGCACACAAACTATTGTCTATGCACACAGTGTTTAGTTCCAATTGTGTGAATACATACAGGGCTGACAGCAGCCCAGCACACACCAACACACTCTATTAACACAGTGAACACCTAGTCCAGCCCTTCCTGGTGTGTTCCATTCTCTTACAGCATAGTACAATCCCTGGCCTTGTCATTTCTACCACCACCAGGAGACTAGGCCAGACTTAGGTCCCTAGACCGCAATGCACTGTACTATAGTGGGATAGATCTGGTTAAGATTCCCCTTGGTGGGGGGCTTTGCAGGACTCTAGTGGGCTCTATTAGGCTGTTGTCATCTGTGCACGTACCCACACCAGTGCTACTAAACATTGTGTGCACGGGCAGTAGTTCCGTGTGCACGACCAATAGTTTTATTGAGTATTTCTAGTCCACTATATACAGAATTGCCTTTATAGCATAGTAAAGCCTGTTGGAGCCTGAAACAGCCTGCTACATCTGAAAACAACATGTTTGAGCCTTTTAGGCATAATGCATTGCGGTCTAGGACACCCAAGTCTTCCTGGTGGTGGAATTGACAAGGGCAGGGGTGTACTATGCTGTAAGAGAATGGAACATACCAGGAAGGGCTGGAGTAGGTACTCACACAATTGCAACTAAAGACTGTGTGCATAGACAATAGTTTTGTGTGCACGGCGAGTAGTTTTATATGGAGATTTCTAGACCATGGTAGAGTTCTGCTTGTGCACCCTGACAGAGCGTATAGCTTTCTAAAGCTGAGCTAGTGTGTTGGAGTCTGATGGAGTCTAATACGGTACACAAGTAATACAGCCTGGTGCACCCGAGTCTTGCCTGGGCCCACAGGTGTGAGAACGGACTGGAGGAGGGTGTACTACTGGACTATAGTGGGATGAATCTGGTTAAGATGCCCTTGGGGGGCTTTGCTGGACATACTGCTGCCTCTATTAGGCTGTTGTCAGACCTGTATGTACTTACACCATTTCAACTAAACGATGTGTGCACGGGCAACATTTCTGTGTGCACGACCATTTATTGAGTATTCTAGAACACCCATACAGATTTGCCCTGTTCAGCTTGTAGAGCCTGTTGGACCCTGGCACAGCCTCCTACAGCTACTGGACGATAGTCGGATGATCTGGTTAAGATGCCCTTGAGGGGCTTTACTGGACATACTGGGCTCTATTAGGCTATTGTCAGACCTGTATGTACTTACACCATTGCAACTAAACGATGTGTGCACGGGCAACATTTCTGTGTGCACGACCATTTATTGAGTATTTATAGAACACCATACAAATTTGCCTTGTACATAGCCTAGTAGAGCCTGTTGGAGCCTGGCACAGACCTGCTACATCTGAAAACAACATGTTTGAGTCTTTTAGGGCATAATGCATTGCGGTCTAGGGCACCCAAGTCTGGCCTAGTCCTGCCAGGTGGTAGAATTGACAAGGCCAGAGGGTACTCTGCTGTAAGAGAATGGATCACACCAGGAAAGGCTGGGCTAGGTATTCACCATGTTAAAGAGAGTATGTTGGGGTGTGCTTAGCTGTTGTCAGCCCTGTATGTACTCACAACATTGCAACTAAACACTGTGTGCATAGACACTAGTTTCGTTGCAAAACGAAGTAGTTTAGCACTCAAGACATTTGTAGACATGGTAGAGTTCCCGTGCACCCTGACAGAGCCTATAGCATAGCCTCTAGAGCTGAGCTAGTGTGTTGGAGTCTGATGGAGTCTAATAAAATACGGTAACAATACAGCCTGTGCACCGAGTCTGCCTGGGCCCGCCAGGTGTGAAACGACTGGAGGAGGGTGTAGTACTAATGGACTACAGTGGGATGGATCTGGTTAATATGGGCCTTAGGGGGCTCTTGGACATACTGGGCTTATACAAGCGTTGTCACTGTTGTACTTACACACATTGCAACTAAACGACATCACTGGTATGTGGCACGAGTTTGTAGGGGCAGTGAAGATGTGTATTATTTATTAAGTATAGTTCTTCATACAGAATTGATTTTTGTATTTTATAGTAAAGCCAAGTTGTTGGAGCCTGGCACAGCCTGTACATCTGAAAACAACATGTTTGAGTCTTTTAGGGCATAATGCATTGCGCTAAACCAAGTCTGGCCTAGTCCGCCAGGTGGTAGAATTGACAAGGCCAGAGGGTGTACTATGCTGTAAGAGAATGACCACACCAGGAAAGGCTGGGCTAGGTATTCACCATGTTAATAGAGTATGTTGGGGTGTGCTGAGCTGTTGTCAGCCCTGTATGTACTCACACAATTGCAACTAAACACTGTGTGCATAGACACTAGTTTCGTGTGCACGACGAGTAGTTTTCAATGGACATTTCTAGACCATGGTAGAGTCTGCCTTGTGCACCCTGACAGAGCCTATAGCATAGCCTTCTAGAGCTGAGCTAGTGTGTTGTGTCTGATGGAGTCTAATACGGTACACAGGTACAGCCTGGTGCACTCGAGTCTTGCCTGGGCCCACCAGGTGTCCACGGACTAGAAGAGAGTGTACTACTGGACTATAATGGGATGGATCTGGTTAAGATGCCCTTGGGGGCTTTTGCTGGAAATACTGGGCTCTATTAGGCTGTTGTCAGACCTGTATGTAATTACACCATTGCAACTAAACGATGTGTGCACGGGCAACATTTCTGTGTGCACGACCATTTATTGAGTATTTCTAGAACAGGTGTAGGGCACCCAAGTCTGGCCTAGTCCTGCCTAGTGGTAGAATTGACAAGCCAGGGGGTGTACTCTGCTATAAGAAAATGGATCACACCAGGAAGGGCTGTACTAGTTGTTCACTGCGTTAATAGAGTATGTTGGGGTGTGCTGAGCTGTTGTCCGCCTGTATGTACTCACACAATTGCAACTAAACACTGTGTGCATAGACACTAGTTTCGTGTGCACGACGAGTAGTTTCAAATGGACATTTCTAGACCATGGTAGAGTTCTGCCTTGTGCACCCTGACAGAGCCTATAGCTTTCTAGAGCTGAGCTAGTGTGTTGGAGTCTGATGGAGTCTAATACGTACACAGGTACAGCCTGGTGCACTCGAGTCTTGCCTGGGCCCACCAGGTGTCCACGGACTAGAAGAGAGTGTACTACTGGACTATAATGGGATGGATCTGGTTAAGATGCCCTTGGGGGGCTTTGCTGGACATACTGGGCTCTATTAGGCTGTTGTCAGACCTGTATGTACTTACACCATTGCAACTAAACGATGTGTGCACGGGCAACATTTCTGTGTGCACGACCATTTATTGAGTATTTCTAGAACAAGTGTAGGGCACCCAAGTCTGGCCTAGTCCTGCCTAGTGGTAGAATTGACAAGGCCAGGGGGTGTACTCTGCTATAAGAAAGGATCACACCAGGAGGGCTGTACTAGTTGTTCACTGCGTTAATAGAGTATGTTGGGGTGTGCTGAGCTGTTGTCAGCCCTGTATGTACTCACACAATTGCAACTAAACACTGTGTGCATAGACACTAGTTTGTGTGCACGACGAGTAGTTTCAAATGGACATTTCTAGACCATGGTAGAGTTCTGCCTTGTGCACCCTGACAGAGCCTATAGCATAGCCTTCTAGAGCTGAGCTAGTGTGTTGGAGTCGGATGGAGTCTAATATGGTACACAGGTACAGCCTGTGCACCCGAGTCTTGCCTGGGCCCGCCAGGTGTGAGAACATATTAGATCTGTGCCTATTAGATCTGTGAAAGGTATGGATTGACCAATTAGATCTCCAAAACATGCAGAAGGGCCATTTAGATCTTTAAAGTCTGTGGATTGTCCAAATAGATCTGCAAAATACATTTTTATCGGGTAGAGCTGGCTATGTAGTGTTGTCCAAAACTATTGGAAGTGCACACGTGCACTTCCAATAGTTTTGGAAATAGCCTGCCACCCTGTGGAAGTATGCTTGAACTGCAGAAAATGACCCTAAATACAAACAAATGAATAAAATGGAATAAAAACTAATCTGTGGCATTGATGGGCGAACTAGTGGATGCCACACGCAGAGGGGGACACAGAAGAAATTTAGAATCCAACCGTGATTTTTCACGGCCCCACAGTCTGCACCATGGGGCGCGGAAGTTTGGTGTGTGCACCAGCAGGATTGATAAGCGTTGTGGACGCAAAATACAATAGGGGTAATAATAATAATAATAATAATAATAATACTAATAATACAAAAAAATCCTGCTCCCTTCCTTGCTCTGTGGCTTGCAGATAGCCTGGTCTTCCTCGGGAAAAAAAAATATATATATATATTTCTCATTTCCCTCAACTCCAAACCCCACCGTCTGTCCCTGGAGCATTTTCATTGAACGACCAGAATAGCATCCCATATCTGAGAGCCGTGCAGATCACAGAAGTAGCTACTATAACCCACTCCCCATCATCATCTCTCTCTGGTTCCCTGGACACCCCACACTGCTCTCTGAGGGTGTGGGATTTCAAAGAAAATAAATCACCATCCCTATATATATATTCTTTGGACACACATAGCAAAAAAAAAAAATAGCTAAGACCCAAGAAGGCTGCGGTGGAAAGCCAGTGTTATTGTGACGTGATTAATATACTTTATTCTTTTTTTTCATTTTGTGGTCCAACCTAAATAATAAGGAACATCAAACAGACTAGATTTCAAAAAAGGAAATGCGCAAATTTGTAGCCCACTAGAAAAAGTGCCCTTCTGGGCACAAGTCTCCAGGCGGATGGCAGTGTGACATGTTTGAGGAAAGTAATACTATAATGATGCTTTTTAGATTTATTTTAATTAGATGACTTGAAGAGTTTTGTATAAATAAATAATGAATTCATGTTTTTTTTTTTTTTTTTTTTTTTTTTTTCAGAAATCCACCTGTTAGTGGGCGCTATAGCAGGACAATGTGAAAAGGGTGGTATTTATTCATAGAGAAGGGCGGCACTGGAGCAGCACCGTCAGGTCAAGAGCCTCAGCTTAGGTAGGAAAGTGTGTGAAGATTTCACATAAATTGCGCGCTGTGTTCACGATTTGAGGCTTTCTGTTCACATCCTGCAAACTTTGATAGCCAACGTGAGCCCAATTGGGATGGAATATGAGGTAGGGGACAGATCCGTTCTTGAGGACATGACAATAGAGATCTGTGAAACGATTTTTAGGCAGAATCTGGAGGAGTATAAATAAAAAGCAGATGTGAAAAATGTAGATTAAACGTTTGTTGCCTAGGGTGCATGTGCATGCAACGTTTTGTTCAGATCGTTGCAATTATAAGTAAAAATGCTATAACAGGCCGTTCAATAACATTTGGGGCAGAGATTCATCTTTGGCAACCGTGGAGCGTGTGCCTGCCTGTCTGTCTGTGTGTGTATATGGTGGATCAATGTTAACATGGCCTTCCTGTCCGTCCTCCCATGGGGGCTGGGGTCAGTTTTGAGTGGTGCAGCCAACCCAGTGCACAGCTATGTCCGATCATAGATATTAAAATGGCATTGCTTTTTTTCTCCCCTCCACTATTTTGTGGTCAGGATTGACACGATGGATTGTGTCGGTGACAGTATACTGGATGTGTGCATACTGTAGGAGAATGTGTGTGCAGAGATGGCGATTACTTACATCAGATTGTAGAGCATCATTTCTTTTCTAGTTGTCCAGAGATGAGAGAGAGAGGAGAGAGAGAGAAGGAAAGAAAGAAGTGAAAAATCAATCCCATTTCACATCTCTAGAGATGAGCGCAGTGAGACTTCCACTGCACTCACTCCCATCCACCATACTGCCACGGTGACCTTTGACTTTTAGGACTCTAATGTCTCATATCTTTTCTTTACACCATTCTGTCCCCAATGCGTCACACTCCGAGTTATGTCGAACTTCAGAGAAAAGTGTAACACTTTAGCCACTTTCAACATGGTGTCCCCATTTCATTACAGACACTACATAGCAAGACTGCCGCAGTGCTAAGCCTGCACTTGCACTGCTGTGCAACTTTTTTCCCTCACACAATCTCGTCCTTGCCAGTGGGTCCTTTCCACAGCCGTTCCATTTTTTATTTAGGTAAATACTAAATACTGGTCATGGTAATTTCTGGGTGTACGGTTGAATTCATGCTGACCCGCAGAAAGAAACACCTGAAAAATAATAACGTAGCACACAATTGCAGGTTATTACCTTCAGCCGCTGTTTACACGTCCGTCAGAATACGCGCTAAAGGAGTAGTGGTGTAGTCATTGCACCAATTTGCTGTCAATGTCCACTGCTATCCTGGCGAGGTTGTTGCAGTATGTATTTGAAGGCAAATCCCTATTTTGTGCGAGCGATGTGACAAAATATAATAAATCAAGTTAACAGAGCTTTTAATTAATTTCCAAAATCTAAAAAATGGCCAGTACCAGGAGACATGGGAAAGGGAATCGCTTCAAACATGCAGTTAAGGCTTCACAGTCAAACGAAAGCCACTGACAATCCTGTTATAAACCTTCCTCTCGTCCATAGCTCCACTACTTTGATATATGATTCTGCCTTGCAGTAGAGTAAAGCGGGTACGTTTGGGGCGGTTCTTGGGTGTTGCGGAGCCACCAGAATTTTTTTTTTTTTGATCAATATCAACAAGCAACGCCAATTATTCAACATTACCTTTTCACTTTACAAAATGATCAACTCCTGGTTGTTTAGAAAAGTCAGATCATTAGCGCCCTCTACTGATCAACATTTCAGAATCCTCCAATCACAGCCCTCCTCGGCGTCACGTGACCCTCTCCCAGACTCCCACAGATTTCTTGAAAACATGGCTGCTGCTTCAACTGCCCTCAGGGGTGTAGTAGAGGGGCGACGTATTTTGGGGGCAAAAGTAGGCCTATGTTTTTTGTCTTGTCGTTTACTTTTATGGATACAATTAGGCATTGTAAACAATCTTTCTCAATATGCTATACTCGTTTTAATAGCGTATCTGTGTGTGTTGTGCAGGTGCACATGCGAATGCGCATGCAAATGCAAGTTTGCATGCACGTGTCTTAAAGGGCAATTCCACTCATTTTCAATACTTTACTGTCATTAATATACCTTAGAAATGTTGTGCGGACGTGGTAAAAAGGTTCCCCCATTCTGGGTTTCCTAGAAATGGAGGTCTGAAAAAAAAAAACATTAGCATGGTGAAATATATCTTGATGACATCATCAAGATGAGTTTCACCATGTTAATGAGTTTCCTTTTTTCTGACAAAAAGAAGTTTCCTTTTTTCTGAGAAAAAAACAATGAAAATGGGTGGAATTCCCCTTTAAGAGGCACCCCCCCCCACTTCTAAAAATCCCACTACAACACGGACTGCCTTGCGTGTATAGCACCCGCTTTGAATTTGCACATATTGCAGGAGGCAGCAAACGAGCGTTTCCACACGCTGACGGCAAACATGGCCGCCGCGGCTTGCAAGCGGTCAATGGCAGTGACAGAGAACAACCAAGCTCCCCTGCTGAGCCTCCCAACTGTAAACACCGGCCAATTGGCGCCCCGCCAGGCCAGAGGCATGTTTTATCTCCACACCCGCCCCACCGGAGAGCAAAGACATATTGAAAATCGATGTTCGGTTCGGTCTATAAACACCTTTTGTGTACTACGTTCATGTTGGCCCACGCGAACGACGTTCATGTTGGCCCACGCGAACGAAATACAGTAATTACTGTTCTGTTCTCGCACACGAGATGTGGGAGAAAAATTACGTAACCTTGTGTGCACAGGTACGCACACACGCATGCATGCACAGACACACAGTCCAAGTTGCCTAAGCACCTAATGCCTGGTGTAATATTTGTAATATCTCTCTTTAACCAATTTTGACCTGACACTAGCTCTGGTCCAGAGCTCCACTGCTTCTGAGTCTGACTTGCATTGGAGCTCTGCTCTTCCCCGTGCAATCGGCCATTACTCCACGCAACCAGGCTACCAGCCTCTCTTTTGGAGTGGATATAAAGAACGTTTTACCTACTCACCAAAATAAACACGTCTTGTGTCATTAGAAAGCCTGCTTACCTTAGTGTTAGCACTCTGAGCCCCCCACCACACGGATAAAATGGATTTTTTGGATAGAACGTGATCGCTTTTCACCAGAAAAACAATCAGGATTTGCGCCCTCTACCGATATTGCCAATAGAAAACTTCCATAGGAAATATTTTTCCTTCAGTGAAAAACGATCGCGTTCTGGCCAAAAAGTCCATTTTATCCGTGTGGTGGGGGGCTTAGAGTGTTTCCACTAAGGTAAGTAGGCTTTCTAATGACACAAGACGTGTTTATTTTGGTGAGTAGGTAAAACGTTCTTTATATATCACTAGAGAAGAGAGGCTGGTCGGGTGGAGTAATGGCCGATTGCACGGAGACGAGCAGAGCTCCAATGCAAGTCAGACTCAGAAGCAGTGGAGCTCTGGACCAGAGCTAACCTGACACTATATTCTAAAAAAAAAAAAAAAAAAATCCAAAATACCAGGTCTGCTATTTTTGATAACTAAAGCTAATGCTGATGTGTTCAACACAGCTAATGCCAATGCTTTCAATAACTAAAAGTAATGCTAATGGTAATGCTTTCAGTTAATCAGTAGCTAAAGCGAATGTTAATGCTTTCAATAGCTAGGGCTAGCTAGGGCTAATTTTAATGCTTTCACTAGCTAAAACAAGCGCGACGCACATCCCAGGCACATTCACGCTGATGAATGTCGGTAAATTACTCCGTCTCCTCAGAGGAACTGGGACTCCATTCTCCTGCATTAGACATTAGTTGTGAAACGAAGTGTGCCTCTTCATCACCGAAACCTTTTTTTCTTTTCTTGCATCCTTTTCTTTTTTTAGTCAGAAAGCAATCCCCCAACAAGGCCCCGGTGTATGAATCCCCGCTGGGCCCCAGAAACACCTTTCAATGGCTCCGCTCCACTTATCAACACCTCAACTCGGCTGTGAAATTGATATGCTGCCTTCGTGTCATTAAAAAAAGAAAAGAAAGGTTAACCACTTCAACCCTGCATTATATACTCCATTGACAGGAGGCCCCGAGGCGTCGCTACTATACACAGAACGTCCTTTTGTCCCGCTTTACAAAAATATCCTCAATCTACAAGCTCAGGACATGCAGAGTTGTTCCGAACACGGGAGCTTGTAGACCTTCTGCTAGTTTTTTTGCTGAATGTTCATCCCCAGAACGCAGTGCCGCAATAGGTTTCAGTCTACCGCCGACCATTTTGATGAATGCACAGAAATGATAATTAGGTGGTAATTGTTGTTGTTTTTTTACATTGAGTTTGAGGGTGAAGTGATGGGATGTTCTTTTCAAAGTCACTTAAGTTGAGAAATTGACCTTTAATAGACCTTTCCGGTGCAGGTGCAGTTTTCTGAACTATATACCCCAATTGCTCCGCCCACAAGCGGGGACCAAATGGAACGGGTCAACGCAATCTCATTTTACAGACATTTCGCTCTGTAAAGCTTGTAAATCTGTCCTTTCTTTAAGTTTGTGTTTGCGTCTTTCATAGTTGAGTCCCTCTGTGACACAAACTATCCTCCCTGTCCACAGACCAGAGATGGGGTGCGTTCGGAAATACACCCTAAAGTGCCTAAACGCACTGATGTACTCTGTAGTCGTTCGTTTATACCTGGTGTATTTGGGGCATTTGGTGCTCCTCGTTCGTTTATTCACACTGGTGTGTTTGGTGCACGCACTGAGCAACCCTACCCTGGAGACGGGGTTGGCCGGTGTGGAAGGTATGATTGCGTCACAGCTGTGTCTCGAGCGCTGCCGTTCAATGAAAAGCAATACAACTGTTGTGAGCTAGGAAGCTAGGCTATGGCTAAGCATTGTACTGTGGTCCCCCAACTTTTCCATGTCTGTCAAGGACCTGCACATTTATCAAATAAATGCATGCGGACCCCCATTTGAAAATACTTTCCAGGGGGACCCCCATAAGAGAGGATTTATATGGCTCTGGCAGTGATTCTCACCATTTTTGAGTGAGGTGTGTTGTCTGGTTTTAACTGCTCGTTCGTAAATAAGGCTCACTCAACGCACTCGGTGAGGTCTCCGCCCACTAACCCAAATCAACTCGACGCACTCGCAGTTTGTATTTCCGAACATACCCATGGTCTCACCCAAATAGGCCCAATTAGCATTCAGCTGTGCGACTACCTATTAAAGACACAGGACCCAATAAAACCCTTGAAGATTGTTGTTTATAATTTTGTTCGTCCATACCCTACCCACCCAGCGCATGCTGTTGATTCTGAAAGACGCAAGAAAGAGCAAACATTGACAGGGCTGGGTCACACTATCGCAAGTTGACTAACTTTGTACTTTGTGGTATCGCAATTCGATATGCAGCGGCAATGCAATGGCTGCATATCGAAAAAAGGCATTCTTTAGTGACCGAACGAGAGTCAACAGAGAAAGCAAAGCAACTAAACGATGAAAAGAAGTCCAGACAGAGTGAAAGAAAAGAAGCAAGGCGTGCTGAGACAGAGCGAATGAGAGAGATACGCGCACACACACGGACGCACACACACACACAGAGCGGGGGTTGATCAATAGGGTTGTTTGCAGGTTCGCCGTGTGTGTTGGAGGAAGGTGACCGGTCACGAATGAATGAATGCGGTGCTAAAAGCGACAGGGCTTTATTCTAGGCGGGAGACACCGGGTCATATAGTCACACACACACACACACACACACACACACACACAAAGCATTTCCTTGTGTAGCCTATGCACGCACGCTCGCCTTTCGCTACAGTACGGCGGCAGACGCGCATCATCCGATCCATATACATTCACGCAAACAAAGCGTGACAAGATGACAATGAATGTACTTTATAGTGCCGCATTATGCCCGAGGCAGGCCCCTGGTAATTACAACGTCTCCAGTACTCTCTGGATTATGTCACTTTCGCATCGCTGTGAGAGCAAGCTTAGGCTTTCGCCTGAAAGAATCACAAACACCCACAGACTTGGTTAAAACAAGACGTTGTCCCCCATTTGCTCTCGCAAAAAGACAAGTCTGAACATGTTGTGCGTGCGATTTTCCCCCGGCCCACGCGCTGGGGGTAAACACAGCAGCAGCGATCCCATGGCTATAACCGTATACCAACCCTGGTTACGCTGGCTGCCGTTTGCCAGCATCCACCTCGTGTTTGTTGTGGTCACTCAAATATAGAGGAGGCGTGTGGCAGTGCACTGGGGTGTTCTCAAGCCTTATTGGAATTCGGATTTGAGCAGTGTTGCCAACTGCCAAAATCCAAAATGCACTAGTGGCACTTCCAAAATGCACTAGAATGCGCTAGAGCAGTGAGTTGTCAACCATTTTCATACCAGCAGGCCCACTGTTTATTGTGCATTTTAGCCACAGAGGAGGACCACCATTTGATGTGGAGTTTAGTCTCTCTGGCTAATTTAGGAGAGATAACTGGTTGTTGGTCAAAATAGCAATTCTTCAACATTTTTAAATGTGTAGATTTTTGAAAATTAAGTAATTCAGATGTTTAAATATAATTTAACTTTAAATCGAGAGCGTAAAATGAAACCAAATGGACCCGTAAGGGGTTTTTCACTATTTTTGGCGCTAGGGGGGGTCTGGAAAAAAGCTAAATATAGTGACAAATGCGTCAATTTGGCAACACTGCTTTGAGATGGAGCACTACTTACCTGCCTATTCTTGTGGTTTGCAGTTGTGGGCCAACAAAAACAGTCCAGGCACCAGTGAATTGTGGGTTCCACAACAGAGTGGGGGGCACCAAGGCTCGGGAGGGTGGGGATACAGGCCTAATTTTTTGTCACCGCAAAAACCTTATCCCTTGACTTCTTTGCCTTTTTAAACTATTTAAAAAAAACATTTTTCAATAGTTCAAATGGCCAGTCTACATGCTCACAACGTCTAAATAGATTGGCACATTGAACTATACCCAAAAGTTTAAAAAAAAATAATGTAAAAAAGGGATAAGGGGTTTGGGATAAGAGGTTTAGCATGTAACGAAAATGGAGCCCATAATCTCTACAACTCACTTTTTACTACACTTAATTATCCACTTTACAAAATTTACAAAATACTCCACAACCTTAACTCTATGACTCCTGCCAAGAACGGACGACAGCTTGCGATTTGAGTCACAACAGCAGCCGCATCTTGGATGCTTGACTACGGAAAATAATAAAATAAAAAGTTTGTAGCTACAGAGCATATTTTTGGCACAAGGACCCTATTAATAGGGTAGAGCCAGTAACTATGCCAGACTGCCCGCAGAAATGGTTCATGCTACATTCCATTGTAATTAAAAATACATTGTAATGTAAGGCAAGTACGTAGAAATAACATTTAATTAAGAAGAACAACATGTCATGTCTTATAGGGTTTGGTAGGTCTTACGCGACTTCTTATTAGATGGATAGATATAATGTCTGGTCTTAAAGTGATATTTCAGATTTTTGGAACTTATGTTGCATGAAATACTTGTAGTAATGGTTTAAACTGTATTAACTGATTGTCAGAGTCCCGTGGAGGGAGTTCTGCTCTGGTTTAGATGAACATGAAGTAGGGGGCACGGTGGCACAGTGGTTAGTGCTGTCGCCTCACAGCTAGAAGGTCCTGGGTTCGATTCCCGCTAGGGGCGCTGCTGTGGGTGCTGTATGGCGGCGTGTCTGCTCCTCCACGTCATCAGTGCCCATACCCGAGGCGGGGTTGGTGAAAGGGCCTTTCTGTGTGGAGTTTGCATGTTCTCCCCGTGTCCCCTAGGGTAGATACCCTCACAAAAACATGCTGTAATCCTGGACCCTAAACTACCTCCCCCTGGCCAGCCGGGACGCCTGATGGAGGGGACTGGAACTGGTTGGAATAACGTGTTCCTTCCACGCGCTACGTCCAACCAGGGAAACTCCCACCTGCCAGGTGAAAAGAAGGCGGCGCGACTCCTCATGCCTTGAAGGAAGCATGAGCCCAGTCTGCTGCCTCCCCAGGTTGGCGAAGGGTGTGTAGAGCCCAGGATCACATTAGGAATTGGCACATTGGGTTGCGAAATCGTGGGATAAAAAAAAAAAAAAAAAAAAAAAATGAACATGAAGTAGTTACGATCATGTAGGTGGGGGCCACTGGGCCCACAGCAAAACGAGATGAATTATTCAATAAAAAAAAACAATACAAATGACAAAATTAAATATTAGCACATCCTTTGCTGATGTTTAAACCTCCATCGCATGGAAATACTTTTTGGGGCATAGTGATATGCACACAAAAAAAAACATACTGTAGTTCGCTGTATTGATAGAGTGCTCAAAACAACAAAGGTTGTGCTAATATTTTAGAAATGGGACAACAGTACAAACAAAAGCTAGTTTTGTGGATTCATTTGCTTTTACTTTGTGGCCCCAGTGGCCCCCCACAAAATGACCGGAACAACTTCATATTTCACCATGGAACTCTGGCAATCAATTGCTACACTGCAAAAAACTCTGAACTAAGCAAGTCTTGTCATCTTAAATCTAGACTTTAAGTATGATTGCTCTTGTTTTAAGAAGGATTTACTAACCAAGGGCAAGTTGTATAAGATTATCAACCTTGTTTTTAGAACATACAGTATTTCTTATTACAAGAACTCTTACCTAGTACAATTCACTCAGCCCGCGGACAGATTATTTTGCTTGTTTCTAGTACTATTACAGTATATATATATATAGATATATATAGATATAGTCAGATTGCACACCAAAGTCCATGCTCTTCCAGTAGCAGTATAGTCACACCATCATCAACCTCATATTCCAACCATTATTACCAACACTACACCCCCCCCAGGGCCAACAAACCGTGAGGCTTCTAATCTTGTTTAAAAACGGAACCAGCTGTATTCCGCTGTATAACTGCATGATTGGGCCAGAACTGTGGTTTAAATCACATTTGCTCATTTAATAAAGCGGCGTATTTTTTTTTTTTTTTTTTTTTTTTTTTTAGGGGGACAAAAAGAAGACATTTGTCACATCGAAATACACAGTAGCTCCATGAAAGTGCACTTGGTAAACTGGCCCACTTAAGTTAGGAAACCTTACTTATGTGGGGTCATTTTTTTTTTTGCGTGAATTTGGCCAGGATGGATTATTTTTCAGTATACAATTACTGTGTGCCATGGATGCATGGGTTGTTGTTTAATTTGTGTCTAAGTATAAATCACATTTTTTGCATGCAAGGCAATCAACATCACCGCTTTAAAAATACATCAAATCTTTTCAAATGTCTTTTTTTTCTTTTTAAAGATCGACAATCTTGTAGATTTTGAAATAAAGCCAATAACGTTACGTTATGCAGGTTCAATGAAGTCATGTTCAACACGCAACGAAAGGTCCCCCTGCGAACTCTTGAACCTGAACCAGGGGCGGATGTAACATTTCCCAATTGGGGGGACAGCAGAAAATGGTATGGGGGCGGCTTCATCGATGAAGCCGCCACCATTTTCGGGTTGTTATTAACAGTTGTTATTGCAGCAGACGCGCAGCAGGCATAAAGCTAAAGGTCTGACTCAGAGCGTTTTCTGTTTTGAATCATGAAATGCTGTTGGTTTAGTGGTGCCACAACTCTAGTTACTTAGCAGAAGTAGTAGTGTTTCAAATCATTTTAAATATAAGCACTTCAATCATTTGAAATATCTTGGGTTGTTTTGCATGCCATCGTGTTAGTTGAGGCAGACTGGCATTAGGGGGGCATTGCCCCCCCCCCCCCCCCATGCCCATGAATAGATCCACACCTGACCTGAACCAAATAAAGGGCAGAACGTGTCGCGACGCCGATCGGCCTCAATGCGTCTTCTTCTTCGAGCAGAGTTAAACCAAGATGCGCGCGACCTTTAGCATCAATTTGACCTCTGTATCCCCCACCCAAACCACCCCCCCTCCCATTCCTCTCTCTCTCTCTCTCTCACACACGCACACACGCACACACACACACACACACACACACACCACACACACACACACACACACACACACACACACACACACACACACACACACACACACGCACGCACACACACGCACACACACACACACACACTCCGTCATGCTGAGTAAACGGAGCACTTTGACATTAGCTGCTCTCAGTCAATAGGTCAGGTTGGAAGGAGAAGGGCTGGGTGTGTGTGGACAGGTATTGATCCTGGGCTGTCTCGCGGTTTAGCTAGCTGGATACTGTAGATAGAGCACAGGAAACAGAGGGGTGGGGGGCACTGGAGGGGGGTAGAGGGCTTATTTCCAGGAAGAAGCATGGCAAAAGCAGGTCTGGGGATTATTCGTGTGTGTGGGGTTGTATTTGCACCCAGGGGCGGATCATCTAGGCGTGGGCATGGGGGGGCAATGCCCCCCTAAATGCCCAGACTGCCCCACAACACAATGGCATGCAAAACAAATTAGTGTCTATTTTTAAAATGATTTGAAACAGAAACACTACTACTACTGCTACTAACTAACTACAGCTGTGTCACCACTAAACCAACAGCATTTCATCATTGAAAACAGAAAACTCTCAGAATCAGACCTTTAGCTTTATGCATGCTGCGTGTCTGTTGCAACTTCAACAACAACTGATGTTGTTATTGATGCTTAACTTGCCTAATAAAAAGTCCAGTAACCAAAAATGGTTTTCACCTCCTGCCCCCCCCCCCCCCCCCCATGGGAAATGTTAGATCCGCCCCTGATTTGTGTTGTGTGTGTGTGTGTGTGTGTGTGTGTGTGTGTGTTGTGTGTGTGTGTGTGTGTTTGTGTGTGTGTGTGTGTGTGTGTGTGTGTGTGAGAATGCTTCCATCTGGCGTTGCTGGCTCACTCACTAAAGGTGGAAATGGACGGGTAATTCACTTAGCATCCACTCCGGGTGGCCCATTATCTTTAAGAGGGTGTCTGTCGGCGCGCGCTCAAGTCGTTCTATCATCATGTTGTGCCACACATCACACACACACACACATACACACACACACACACACACACACCACACACACACACACACACACACACACAGACACACAGACACACACACACACACACTGTAGCACACCCCGCTGAAAGATGGTCGCTTTACTGGTGGTTTTTAGTGTCTTATTTTGAACAGGACACTGAACAACCAATGTAACCAACGTAAAAGCTGAAAATAAACAAACAAACAAACAATTAAACATTTGGCTCCAAAACATGACAATAAACACCTCATAAACCATAGTAGACAAATACATCAGCAAATGTTTGAAAACTTTGAATCAGAAAACAAAATAACACAAACCTTGTGCCCATACACAGCAGGGGGCTCAAAAACGATGCTGCTGTAGGTTACACCAAACCTTTTCTGTTCTCTCTGTCAGTGTTGTTTGTTTGAGAATATTTTGACTTAGTCTTAGTCGTAGTCTTTTGAGTAACACACATTTAGTCTTTTAGTCCCATTTAGTCTTCTGAAATTCATTTTTTTAGTCTTAGTCTAGTCGACGAAATATCAACATTGATTTAGTCTTAGTCTCAGTCTTAGTCTTTTTTAGTCTTAGTCTTAGTAGTTTAGTCTTACAGACACATGCATTGTAGGTTTATATATGTTATATATGTTTTACAGATTTATAGTTTTTAGTATGAAAGATGTCTCGTTTTATTTCTTTGTATAAAATTACTGCATTAGTAATAAGTCCTTTTCCTGAAAATGTATGCAATCCTGCAGAGATACTGCAGAGATACTGCAGAGATGTTCACATACTTAAAAAGAACAAAAAAATAAGTTAAAAATGTTTCCTATTTCCATTAGTCTTAGGTTATGATTTAGTCTTCGTCTTAGTCTTAGTCTTTTGAAAACACACATCTTTTAGTCCCAATTAGTCTTTTGAAATTTTTTTTTTTAGTCTAGTCTTAGTCGACTAAATATCAAAAACCTTCGTCGACTTAGTCTTTAGTCTTAGTCTTAGTCGACAAAAACAACACTGCTCTCTGCTCACATTAGGCCAGCAGGTGCGTCTAATTAATACTGCCAGGGCTCTCTCATGGAAAAATACCAGGAGTTCACTTTCATATAAATAAAATAAAAGCGTATAACAAAAGTCATGACCAGTGCTTCAAATTAAAAGTAAAAAACCTCTGTGTCGTTTACACCCCCCCCCACCCCCCCCCCCCCCCCCCCCCCACACACACACACACACACACACACACAGGGTGTTTGGGTGTTTTTGCCCTTAGGCAGACTAGGCAGTTTACCTAGGGCGCCATTGGGGAGCCTCATATGGATATCTGCACCAGCTTCATATGGATAAATACATTATACTTGTCCTCTACAACTAGAATTGAACATTTAAAACGCATATTTCTATCGCCTTGGGGGGGGGGGGGCATTTTACTGTGCCTGTCATAGGTATGACATCACAGGAGAGGGGGGGGGGGGGCTTCCAGGGAAAATCTTGCCTAGGCTCCAAATTGCTTAGAAACGCCACAACACACACAACACACACACACACACACACACACACACACACACACACACACACACACACACACACACACACACACACACACACACGCCATGTATGCGCTGCATCTTGTCCTTGTTTGGGGGTAAAAAACTAACGCCGCTATCTCGGTCGCTTTGACTATTTTATATGTTCTCTTTTTTTCCTACAAATCAGTGGCCTGTTCAAAATACTTTGTCATAGCGTCGCAAGAAAGTGGCCAACACAAGCTGCAGAACGCACGGATCTGTTATATTAGAAAAACTGCCCACAGGGGTTGACACTAAGGTCTCCGAGGCACTTGCCCATCGGGCAAGTGCAAGTCAGGTTCTACTTGCCCTCAGGTCATGGTCACTTGCCCCCCCAAAAATATATTGTAAATTTTGCATTTAAGTTTACTTCCTACTTGGGTGCTTTAAACCAGGGGTTTTCAACAGGTGGTCCGGGGACCACCAGTGGTCCCTGAGAGGGTTCCAGGTGGTCCCCAGTTAAGTTGGTTAAGCAGATGTAGCTCTTGAGAACGTAAAAATGAAACCAAATGGACCCTTGCGGGTCCATTTGGTTTCATTTTTACACTCTCAAGAGTTAAAATTCATCATCTTAATTAGCCCAGGTCTACACAACTAGAGAATGTAGAAGATTAATGGTCATTTTGATGTGTATGTTAATTTGCCTGTTTTGTTTCCCAAATCCAGCCTGGAATTGTGGATAGCTAGAAAGCAGGGAAAGACACAGAGGTCTTGCCCGATCGGGCAACCAGGTAGCAGTCTTCACTTGCCCCACCATTTTTTTTTACTTGCCCCGGGCAAGCGGGAAAGTGTTAGTGTCAAGCCCTGTGCCCACAATAGGGATTCAAAGTACAATAGGGATTCCAAGTCGTATATGTGGGGTTTAAATAGATATTTAAAGGTGGAGTGCCGTGATTTTTGTGTTTTGTTGTGGGTTTGAGAGGCGACAGTTCTTCAGCCACACCCCTTGGTGTGGTTGCAATGATGTCTGTCCCTTTGTATGTTAGGGTATTCCTGGAACATGACATCTTGACAGTGAAACATGTCCAGGGGCGGATTGGCCATCTGGAGTACAGGGAGTTTTCCCTGTAATCCAGATGTGGCCTGGACAGGATTTTTTTTTTTTTTTTTTTTTTTTTTTTTTTTTTGCCCAGGCCAGGCAAACTAGTGTTTCTATCCTTCAAAAAAGAAAAGGTGTCCTACACCAGAGCCTTCAAGTAGGAGAGTTGCCATATTCCCGTTCACTCGCTGCTGGAGGCAGTGTTGCCAACTGCCAAGATCCAAAATGCACTAGTAGTGGCACTTCCAAAATTCACTAGAATGCGCTAGATGCTCGCCTGGAACATACAGATTGAAATGACCATTAATCTTCTACATTCTCTAGTTGTGTAGACTGAGTTGGGCTAATTCACATGATGAATATTTTAACTCTTGAGGGTGTAAAAATGAAACCATTTTTACGCTCTCAAAGCGTAAAAATGCCAGGTGCCAGGCCACCCCCAGGGTGGCCTGGCAAAGGCAAAATTGTCCCGGTAGGAAAATATGTGCCAATCCGCCCCTGAACATGTCAATGAAAAAAATCATCATCCCCTCACCTATCCCCTCCCCCATTATCTGGAAACAAGATTGACATTTTAACAAATACTGTACACCAGTGGTTTTCAACCAGTGGTCCGGGGACCACCAGCGCTCCTTGAGAGGGTACCAGGTGGTCCCCAGCTAAATTGGTTAACCAGATGAAAAGTTGGTTAGCCGGATGTAACTCTTTGTGAGCGTAAAAATGAAACCAAAATGTTTCATGTAATATTCATGAAATGACTGGTGCTGGGAGTCTGGTGCAACGCACAGGTCCTGTGCCAACCTGGTGAGAGCAGGAGCAGACCTGGTGAGACGTAGGAGGGGTCTGGACAGGAGTCAACCCACAGAACCTAGTCCTTCCATGTGCCAGAGTTTGGTTCTGCCAGTACCAGCAGAGTAGTTCTGGAGCAGTGGATTGTGTGGCCTTGGGTCTTTCCCTAGTGGACTGACCGAGAGTAGCTACTGGGACGTAAGTCGGGACTTGATCAACCCCGGCTGGGTCACCTGAGTGAGGGGTATGATGTTGCAAGACCCGAAACCCCGATGACCTTGGGATACATCACTGAGGATACGTCCCAGTTGCATCCATGCGATGTATCTTTAAGCCTTTAAGCCATCATCTAAATTAGCACCACTTAATTAAGAAGTCTCAACAATTTGAGTAATTAGAAGAAGTCATTTTTGATCTGCATGTTTGTTTGTGAAAAAAATCAATCAATCAATCCTGGAATTGTGGACAAAACCAAAAGAAATCTTTAGTTTCGGGGTCTGTGGGGTGAAAATGTCATCAGATGGTGCAGGTCTACAGTTCAAATGCTGAATAAATAGTGGGCCGTGGGGATGAAAAAGGTTGAAAACCACTGATGTGCACATTTTCTTTATGTAATAATAATAATAACACACATATGTGACAGCACCTGATACTTTATGCCTCAAGGAGGCCAAGGTCAATTTTCTGTTTTTTACAGATTATTAAAGTGTACAATGTAAGCTTTCATTTGATGCATCACTCAAGGAAATTGGAGCATTTTTGTAGGAGTTGTGAGCATTTAAATCTGGGTGTCCAAAAATAGGAAAACTGAGGAAAAGCCATTTAAGTTTCAGAAAAAGTTCCCACCTACAGCAGAGTAGAAGTGGGTGTAACAAAATGGGAGGTGACAACGGTCTTCCACTCCACCCATAATGTTCACACCTACAGCAGAGTAGAAGTGGTGTTAACAATGGGAGGTGACAACGGTCTTCCCACCCACCCATAATGTTCATTTAAATACCCTAACCACCCCCACAAACTGTAGGCTAACTGTATACAGTATATCAGTGGTTTTTCAAACCTTTTCATACCAGGGCCCCACTACCTTATTGAGAATTTGAGCGACGGACCACTATTTGATAGACCCCAAAGCTAAAGATTTCTTTTACTTTTGTCAACAATGCTAGGATGACTTCAGAGAAAACAAAACAGTTCAACATACAGATCAAAATGACCATTAATCTTCTACATTCTTTAGTTGTGTGACTTGGGATAATTCACATGATGAATATTTTAAACTCTTGAGAGTGTAAACATGAAACCAAATGGACCCGCAAGGGATTTTGGTTTCATGTTTACACTCTCAAAGAGTTACATCTGGCTCCTCTCGGGACCACTGCAGGGACCTGTTGAAAACCCCTGCATTATAGTATAGATCGTTTTGCGGGCAAAAAAAAAAAAGAAAAAGGGTGGAAAAATCGCGGCACCCCATCTTTAACCCTTACAAGAGAGCACAGAACAGAAGGATAACTACAATCGATCGATTCTTTTTTTTTCTCTCCGATTTCCAGGGGAAAAAAAGCAGCGCATTTAGAGAGACAAGGCTTTGACCTCACACTGACTTGCTCTTCGACAGTATATCTCCATTAGATTGGACTGTTGTCTGCTTGATGATTGACCTTTCAGTGCCGGTGGCTTCACTCTGCGATCGTTGCGGCAGAAGGTCAAATGCTTTTCTCTCGGATTTCTATGAATAGCCATCAAAGACGGTGGTGGGGTTGGGTCCAGGGGCGGATCTATAGGCCTGGGCATGGGGGGGGGGGGGGGGGGGCAATGCCCCCCTAAATGCCCAGTCTGCTCCACCAAACATGATGTCATGCAAAACAACCCAAGATTATTTTAAATTAAAGTGCTTCTATGTAAAATGATTTGAAACACACTACTACTACTGCTGTTGACTAACTACAATTGTGTCACCACTAAACCAACCAACAGCATTTCATCCTTGAAAACAGAAAACTCTCCGAGTCAGACCTTTAGCTTTATGCATGCTGCGTGTCTGTTGTAACTTCAACAACAACCGATGTTATTATTGATGCTTTACTTGCCCAATAAAAGTCCTGTAACTGAAAATGGTATGGGGGCGGCTTCATCGCCCGTGTTTCTTCGTCTTTCCGTGCCACGGGCGATGAAGCCGCCCCCATACCATTTTCTTCTGCACCCCCCAATTTGGGAAATGTTACATCAGCCCCTGGGTGGGTCTGACTCCTGCAGCTTTGCATGCTTTGCTGATTTGAAGAGTTTCTTTTGTCAAAATGACTGTGTGGTTAAGACGTGTCAAATGAATATTGGTTTGAACATGGACGGTTTAAACCAGGGGTTTTCAACCTTTTTGACACCAGGGACTACCATTTATTCAGCATTTGAGCCACGGACCACCATTTGATAACATTTTGGCCCCAAAGACCTAAAACTAAAGATTTCTTTTGGTTTTGTTCACAATTCCAGGCTGGATTTTCCAAACAAAAACAGTGTAGGCTTCTTAATTAAGTGGTGATAATTCCGATGATGAATATTTTAACTCTTGAGAGTGTGAAAATGAAACCAAATGGACCCGCAAGGGTCCATTTGGTTTCATTTTTACATTCTCAGGAGTTACATCTGGTTAACCAACTTAGCTGAGGACCACCTGGAACCCTCTCAAGGACCACTGCTGGTCCCCGGACCACCTGTTGAAAACCCCTGGTTTAAACACCCATCTGAAAAAAAAAAGCCAGAAATCCCTATACTAGATCACCAGTGGTCCTTGAGAGAGTTCCAGGTGGTCCCCAGGCTAAATGATGGAAGGTTGGTTAACCAAATGTAACTCTTTGAGAGTGTAAAAATTAATTTTATTCTCAAGAGTAAATAGTTGAAAATATTCATCATGTGAATTAGGCCAAGACTATTAGAGAATGTAGAAGATTAATGGTCATTTTGATCTGTATGTTTGACTGTTTCGTTTCCTCGGAAATCCAGCCTATTTAGTTATTTAGTTATCTTTAGTTTTGGGGTCTGTGGGGCTAAAATGGCATCAAATGGTGGTCCGTGGCTCAAATTCTGAATGAATAGTGGGCCCTGGTGAGAAAAAAGGATGAAAACCACAAGCTTTAAGGCACAATTTTGTCTTTATTAGACAGGGATCCTTTTAATCTCAAAATCCCTTTAAGTCACGCACGCACGCACGCACGCACGCACGCGCACACGCGCACACGCGCACACACGCACACACGCACACACGCACACACACACACACACACACACACACACACACATGCAAAGGGAAAGTAAGTTGTGTGGATTCTGTCCTTTTCTAGCATTCTGCTCCGTGTCAGGTTCAATTCAAAGCGAGTTCCTCACAGCCAGAGAGAGTTTTGGGGAGGTGAAAGCCTGTTAAGGGCAGCAGGGAGACAGCCGCACAAAGAAAGAAAGATCGGCTGCTGAAAAATGACTGGGTCTTTTCACTGGAAATGTCTTCTGAAAAAATCAACCATTTATACAACAATCTGAAACTATTGAAACTGAAACTGAAACTATTTTTTTTTATCCTATAGGGCCTCACTGGGAACAGGGAGGAAGTCCTTATATGGTCAGCATATTCTATAGTACGTACGATTAGTCCAAATAATAGAAGAAAAAAAAAAAAAAAAAAAAAAAAAAAAAACATTTGAATTAAAGGGACATTTCACCCTTTTTTTTCACAGACCCGAAAATATATGTTAATTATTTAGAAGATTTAGAACGCTTTTCGGGGGGGGGGGGGGGGGGGGGGGGGGGGGGGGGGCAATGTGTGTGCAATAGGTGGTTTTAGATATGTTGGGTTTTTAGCAGTGAGCCCAGTGTCCTCCACACTATCTCCTGGATACATGTTGTCTCATTAAGCCCCCTCCTCCCCATCGACAGGGAATTGTGGAAATATAGTCCAGGAAGTAGTACGTCAGAGACACTTGACTCACTGCTACAGTCTAAAATATCTATAAAGCCACATATTTATGAAGACCCCAAAGAAAGTGTTCTAAATCTTCTGAATGTAACTTTTTTGGGCGAAATGTCCCTTTAAGTGAAATCGCTGAATATACCTTTAAAATTAAAAAAACATAACTGCAGTCTATTCAGATAAAAATAAAAATAAACGCCCTTAAATAGGACTTCTTTAGGTAAGATAAGTCATTTTGGGGAGAGCCAGCGAAATCCAAAAGCGACCTCGCCCGCGGGCGCCCGGTTTCAAAAGCGGGCGCCCGCTTTCACAAAAACGGGTGCCCGGTTTCACAAAAACGGGCGCCCGGTTTCACAAAAACGGGCGCCCGGTTTCACAAAAACGGGCGCCCGTTTTCAAAAGCGGGCGCCGTTTTCAAAAGCGGGCGCCCGTTTTCAAAAGCGGGCGCCGTTTTCACAAACTAGGCTATGCCTAAACCTAACTCTAACCCTAAACTTAACCTCAGTAAACCTATGCCTAAACCTAACCTAACCCTAACCATAACCTTTTGAAAAGGGCGCCCGTTTGTGAAAACGGGCGCCCGCTTTTGAAAACGGGCGCCCGTTTTTGTGAAAGCGGGCGCCCGCTTTTGAAACCGGGCGACCGCGGGCGAGGTCGCTTTTGGATTTCGCCCCTGCTGCATTTCGGGGTTCACAGCATGCTGGAAAGTGGCCATCGTCTTGCTAGGAACAACTGTGAAAGAAAATTGAGGCATTTTAGATAAACGTCCTTGACGGGGAGAGTTCTTTGGTATTATATTGAATGAATGGAACGCTGGCAAAAAAAAAAAAAAATACATTGCCGCAGTATGAAACCGAAGTGCTCCGGCGATAAAAAATCTTATTTTCTGTGTCTTTATCTATCCATCACGTCGTCGTCGTACTGTATTTCTCCTTTTCCTTCCTTTCCTGTCGGTCGTTATTTTTCTGCTAGCTGTGGGATGACTTTTTCTCCCCCCCTCATTCCCTCTTTATCTGCTCTCTCCTTTCACAGGAAATGTCAGGCATAATGGCTGCCATTCTCGTGCACGTTCCTTTTAAAAAAGGGACAGTTCACTTAAAAAAATAATAATAATTTGGTAATTTTATTGTCTGCTCCAGACAGTTTAACGTTGTCCTGCTATTGCCGTAGATCTGCGCTTATCAAATAGAGTTATGATCTGTGTCTGCCATTGCCACATGCAGATCCCAGATGCCAATAGAATCCTGTGCACCCATCCAAAATGTCCGACTGGGAAATATGTAATATGTTTTTTTTTACATGAAAATTGAAACATGAAAAAATAAAAAATAAAAATAAAATGCTGGCGGAGTAAGCATTAAGTTGCTTGATTCGGTATTTTATCCAAAATGATGTATAGTGTGGGTAATTTAATAGATTCTAATAGATTTAATAGATCATACCAAGTATTTTATAAGTAAGTATTTTGAGGAAGAATTGCTTTTTTTTTTTTTTTTTGGGGGGGGGGGGGGGGGGGGGGGGTCCACAACATGCTCCACATGTGAGCAAGTAAATAAATGATAACAGTACAGAGCGTAAGCACTAAAACATGGCCATACATTGAAGTTGCAACAGACACGCAGCATGCATAAAGCTAAAGGTCTGACTCGGGGGGGATATTTTGAATGAATATATAATGGTGAAATTGGAGTTTTCCTTGAAAGTCAAATATCCCTTTAAGCCTGTACTTGAACACGTCACACACAGTCTGCCAAAATGCAGCTATGGTGTCTAAATTGTTTGGATTGGGTTCTTTGAAATCTACTCTCTCGATCCTCCTGCATGATAGTGGCCCATATCGAAGCATTAATTAATTTAGTTGATCAATCGGATTAAACTTTTTTAACACATGTTAACACATGTGCACGCTAGGGCATTAACCAAACACATTTTTTGCCAGTCGAATCGAATACTTTGGTAGTCGAATAATTGTCGACTAGTCTATGGTGATATATATATTTGTTTCTTAGCCAATAAAATGTGTGATTCTGGACTTCCCATTGAAAGAAAACGTGCCTATTACAATACTGTAACTCAGTTACATTATGACATGAAAAATGAGCAATCAACCTACAATTACTGCCAACACCACAGCACACATCCACAATGCCTGCTGCAGAAAATTGAAGAATATATATCAAAAATTATTATTACCGAATAACGAATACTGAATTAATAGTCGAATAGTGTTTTGCTAGTCGAATAATCGACTAGTCGAATATTTAGTTAATGCCCTAGTGCACGCTGATTCAACCATACTGAGCATTTTGTTGTTGAAAAGAAATTGGTATAGAGCACAGTTTTACAGAGACATAGAGCTGTGTGAAATCCTATAACCAGAGCCATAGAGTACTGTATAGCTCAAGGGATCTACAAGCATACTTCCTTTTTTTTTTAAAATATTCAAATCCTGTACAGGAAAACATGGAATATTTTGGACATTTCGAAGTTCGAAGGCTGATTAATCATGATCGTGACAGTCGCCTATCTGGCCAGTGGTACAGTATGTGGACTTAAAGGGGAATTCCACCCATTTCCAATATTCTAATATGTCATTAATATACCCTAGAGGTGCTGGGTGGACATGACAAAAAACGTTCCCCCATTCTGTGTTTCCTAGAAATGGAGGTCAGAAGAAAACCATTAACATGGTGAAACACATCTTGATGACGTCATCAAGATGTGTTTCACCATGACCCGTTAGGGTTCATTTGGTTGCGTTTGTACGCTCTCAGAAAAAAAATGTAGAAAATGGGTGGAATTCCCTTTTAAGTGGTGTCGTTGTACCGCGTGTGTTATTACTGCTGTCAAATGGTCTGCTTCTATTAGCTATTAATATCATGTGTAATGGCGGGGACGCGAGGAAAGGCCAGCAGAGCAGAGCAAATAACAATGTTTGAATTATTATTTCCGTCGTCCAGCGACACCTTTTTAATTTTTGCCGTGTAAATGTTTTCGATGGGGTGTCTGAGGAGGAAATTACTTGGATGGTAGAGAGAGAGAGAGAGAGAGAGAGAGAGAGAGAGAGTGAGAGAGAGAGAGAGAGAGAGAGAGAGAGAGAGAGAGAGAGAGAGAGAAAGAAATCATGTCAAGTCTCACCTCACTAATTGTGTTAAGTCTCACCTCTTGCATTTAATCAGTGGTACTTGAGAGGCGAGATGTGCTTTTACTGTGCACTATTATTCTTCCCTACATCCAGCTGTAGTTACCGTTCACAAACGCCTTCCTAAAAAAAAAAAAAAAAAAAAAAAACATTGAATTCACATTGACAATGAATGGAGAATTTTACATCATAGTGGATATTTTACAATTTAGGCATTTAGCAGACATACTTAATTCAGAGCAACTTACATTAAGTAGAGACATTGCAATGCATTGTAAAGATTAATTTGGCAAATTAAGCAGAATACACTTTAGAATATACAATGTAAGCACTAAAACATGGTCCCTGCTATCTCAGTCTAATGGGGTGATATCTAATCTACCTAGGAGGGTACTGCAAGTACTATGGGTTGGTATGTAATACCAACCCATAGTACTTGCATAGTACTAGTTTGTTTTCAGACTGTATAGCGGAAGATAGGGGGTGATGAAGACGATGATGATGTATGATGATGAGAGTACCCCTCACTTCACTTCACATGGGTGTGATTCTTCCTTTTCAATCATTGCTACTTTTTTCAGTGTAAGTGTAATCAGTGTAAGTCATATATATGTAGGTACACAGTAGGAAATTCACTTTTAGTGATTTTTCTCTGTCGACTAGTTGCCTAGTTTACTCGTCGACTAGTCGTTAATGTACCAGTTATTACAAATAATTATATTAAGGGCATCTGGTAGGAGAGTTGCGACATTGACGGGACAGAACTGGGCACTCATTCATGCAGCATTGAATAGGGACAAACTGGGCAAACTAAAATCAGCATTTCACCATTCCAACCTACATCCAATCATCCATTGTAGTTGTTACGATGTTTGTTATTGTAAAAGGAAAACTACATTGGTGACTATAATCCAGCTAAGATTTATGTTGTAAGACTAAATCAATATTAATAATAAAAAATAATACCACCTCCGTTTTTATTAATTTCTTATCGACTAGTCAACTAGTAACAACGAGGTCGACTAGTGGTTTTACTTGTAGACAATTGACTAGTCGACTACTTGGTTAATGCCCTAGTACACAGTATAGGACTATAGACCTTTCTTTAAAGGTAGGGGAAGTGATTTGAAATTCATGGTGTAGTACCAGCCTGGTGCACTAGGGGCCCCCAAATGTAGCTACACTATGTGAACCTGCTGCTCTCTCCCTGATTGGAGGAGAATTGTGGTGACCTGGGGAACTTTTATTAGCTCCTCTGCTAACGTGGGGGAGGGGGAAACTCCATATGTGGTTTCCACACCTTATAATAGAGCATTTTAACAGAAAAAAAAAAAAATTGGGTGATATCTGACAAAAGTGAAATCACTTCCCCTACCTTTAAATCAAAGCAAACAGTACAGCACTCGTCCCTTCACTTCGGCTCACCTCTAAATTTCTGTGAAACAACAACAACAACAACAAAAAACACATTTACCGGCATATGTGGAATGATCTTCTGTATTTTCAACACCCTGTGTCTGAGACAAACTGTACAGTACTGTACAGCGATCGTATCATATGACGATCATCATCGCCCGTCCTAATGTTCTGTCATTATGTCAACAGAATTTGCGAGAGGTGTGAATATCATCCTGCCCGTCTGCCTGTCTGGGCGAGGGGAAATTAGCTTCCGGGAAATTATGCAGGTTGACTCCTCGGCGGATTTGTTTAAGTCCTCGCACGCGCGCACGCATAGCAATTTCATCTTGATGTCGATCCCGTTATAATCTCATTAGCGGCAGCAACGTACGAATCAAGAACAAGAGGGATTTAGTCCTCTCGATTCTTGATATGTCCTTGACACGCGGTTCCCCCGTGGGGGTCCCACCCCCCCCCCCCCCCCCCCCCCCCCCCCCCCCCCCCCCCCCCCCCCCCCCCCCCCCCCCCTTCTCCCACTTTACACCAAGTTCTCCTGCTGATAACAGGCAACCGACATGCTCACAATGTGTCGCGATGCGACGTGCTGTGACAATGTAGATCTGTTATTTTCAAATGATTTTTTTAGACATTCTGAAAATTGAATATTCCTGCATAATGAGTACTTTTACTTTCGGTGAGGACCAGGGGCGTAGCTACGGGTGGGCTGGGGTGGGCCGCGGCCCACCCAAATAGAGAGCTGGCCCACCCATTGTAAACATGACTAAGAACTTGAGAAAACAAAGGACAAAGACCAGAGAGCCTCTAGAGAGAGCATGAGAGGTCTAGACTCACTGTAGTTACAGTATAATGGGTGATTTGCGGGCAATAATCACCCATTATAATGCAAATGGAGCTTTACACCCTTTGTTTGTAAACCTGCCAGATCGTTATCATTTGGCAGGTATATCTGTGAAAACCATAGCGCTTGTTTCTGTGGGGGGACTTTCACAAGGATTTTTCAAAAGTTAACTCTGGTCTGTTCTCCTGGAAGAAAATCTGTCATGAGGACCATTCCGAGATTTGGGTTATTATGGGGGAAATTCTGCAAAATGCCAGCAGCGCATACACCAAGGCCCATCACTGCTCAATACTGATTGGAGGAAGTGTCACCTCTCATCCTGATTGGATGAAAGCCTTTCCATGACACTTTCCTTTCCTTGACATTAACACTTGCCCACTTGCCCGGGGCAAGTAAAAAAAAATGGTGGGGCAAGTGAAGACTGCTACCTGGTTGCCCGATCGGGCAAGTGTGCAACTTAGTGCACTATAACACAACACAAGATAAATTTGTCTTGAAGGTACTCATTGCGCTCTGCCTCTGTGTCTTTCCCTGCTTTCTAGCTATCTCTACCCATCTCTCTCCCAGGTCCATTTGGTTCCAAACTATCATTTTGCTGGGGTCAGGGTCCACTGGGTCTGTGACCACTATGGACTAATTACGATGATGAATTTTAACTCTTGAGAGCGTGAAAATGAAACCAAATGGACCCGCAAGGGTCCATTTGGTTTCATTTTTACGCTCTCAAGAGTTACATCTGGTTAACCAACTTAGCTGGGGACCACCTGGAACCCTCTCAGGGAAAGCACCCAAGTAGGAAGTAAACTTAAATGCAAAATTTCCAATATATTTGGGGGGCAAGTGTCCATGACCTGAGGGCAAGTAGAACCTGGCTTGCACCTGCCTCGGAGACCTTAGTGTCAACCCCTGCTTTCCTTCCAAAGCTGCAAAGTGAAACCTATGATAAAGAAAGAGGATATGTCACGGGGGCGTGGCGCAGGCTGGTGCCGGAGGTTTGCACATGCTCAGTGTAAACAGGAACTGCTATGATGGAATGTACCAGCAGAGGCGCTAGATAGAAATCCCATAACTTGTGATGTAAATTATGAGATCCAGAGTAGTTGTGAATTAAGCAGCATCACTCTTCCCTTTTCAAACGTTCTATATAATCCATCCACTGTTTGAATGAACAGTATAAATGTCTTGTCATTTCACAAAAATAGACGCTGACACATGTACTGTCTGTAATTAAAGGTAGGGTAAGTGATTTGAAATTCATCGTGTAGTTCCAGCCTGGTGCACTAGGGGCGCCTAACAGTAGCTACACTACGTGAACCTGCTGCTCGATCCTGATTGGAGGAGAATTCGCCACCACCTGGGGAACTTTTATTAGCTCCTCTGATAACGTGGGGGAGGGGGAAACTCCATATATGGTTTCCACACCTTATAATAGAGCATTTTAAAGGTAGGGGAAGTGATTTGAAATTCATGATGTAGTACCAGCCTGGTGCACTAGGGGCCCCTAACAGTAGCTACACTATGTGAACCTGCTGCTCGCTCCTGATTGGAGGAGAATTGTGGTGACCTGGGGAACTTTTATTAGCTCCTCTGCTAACGTGTGGGGGGGGGGGGGGGGGCGACTCTGTATGTGGTTTCCACACCTTATAATAGAGCATTTTAACAGAAAAAAATATTTTTTGGGTGATATCTGACAAAAGTGAAATCACTTCCCCTACCTTTAACAGAAAAAAATATTTTTTGGGTGATATCTGACAAAAGTGAAATCACTTCGCCTACCTTTAAATATGCCAAGTTGGCAACACTGCCCTGGGGGGAAGAAAAGGGAGGGAAGAAAAAACTGCAACTAGAAAGAAATAACTTGCGTGTTATAGGTGAACGGAGCAAGATAATACTCATGACATTAGTTATAAAGGTCTCATACTCACACCATCATTACTTCATCAACATTTCTGCATTTTAGTAGAGATAATTTCACCCTAGTAGTATTTCACTCAAGCAAACAACGTGAATACTTTAATCCAGATTTGGCACAAACAAGGGGCTTAATTCCAATGCCACTAAAATGTGGAACGCCCTACCAACGTTCATTAAGATATGTGCTTCCCTTGACAACTTCACTCTCAAAGGGCAACGGCTGCAATTTGAAACTGGCCTCCGTGAAAACTTGCCCCTGCTTCTATATTTCTCTCTTTTACCTCCAGTACGATCTGCTGCTTCTGACTTCATGGTAGTGAGTATTTGTACATCACTACATGTTGTGAAGGAAGCGAACAAGGTGTCTGCCATTGTAAACAAACGTATACAAGCTTTATCGTCTCGTCCATCCACAGTAATCAGTGTTGTATCGAGTTGTGCTTGAAATGTACTGTAAATCTCCAACCTAATCGCAGGGAGGAATCTCAAGAGTCCATGCGGGAATAGAACGGCTCCAATCTCAAATCCCAGGCTTCAACTGGCCTTCCAGTTGTCTTAAGTGCTTCTCGAATAGAGTCAAATGACTTTACTTGGACTCCCTTCTTCAAGTCACTTATACAACTGAGGTTACTGAAGTAACCTAACGTACAACTGAGGTTACTGAAGTAACCTAACGCCTCAAGTGCTTGTCGAAGAGAGTCATAAGACCCTCCCGCCATAAGACCCTCTTTTGGACACTTTTACAACTGAGCTTACTGAAGTCACCCAAAGTTATTGTTCGTCATCTACAGAAGTGGTTTTCAACCTTTTTCCATATCAGGACCCACTATTTATTCAGCATTTGAGCCCCGGACCACTATTTCATGACATTTTCACCACACAGACCCAACACTAAAGACTTATTTTGCTTTTGTGCAAAATTCCAGGCTGGATTTTTCGCAAACAAAACAAACAAACATACAGTAGATACAGTAGACTTCTTAATTAAGTGGGCTAATTCAGATTATGAATATTTTGACTTTCGAGTATAAATATTTTTTACGCTCTCGAGAGTTATACATCTGCGGTTAACCAACTTTTCATCTGGCTAACCAACTTAGCTGGGGACCGCCTGGAACCCTCTCAAGGACCACTGGTGGTCCCCGGGACCACCGGTTGAAAACCACTGATCTACAGCTTGACATCATCCGTCACATAATGATGACATACCCGTGACGTATGACAAATCCGGGCAGGGTTTCAGCCCCGGGTCCGCGTCCAGGTTATAAAAAGGTAATATTGCGCGAGGGGCGATAAAACATTGCGTTGAACGGGCACAGTAGATGGCATGCCGCTAAGGGCCTGCCGCTGAGATGGGAGAGACAAAGTACACGACGTCCGAGTGTAGATTCGCATCGCAAGGCACGACTTACAAGAACCGCAGGATCGTTTCGTACTCATACTCGCGCCGCCGCTACCGGCTTTCGACATGGGCAAAGACTACTACGCCATCCTGGGCATCAGGAGGGGGGCCTCGAAGGACGACGTCAAGAAGGCGTACCGCCAGCAGGCCATGCAGTACCACCCGGACAAGAACAAGACGCCGGGCGCCGAGGAGAGGTTCAAGGAGATCGCCGAGGCCTACGACGTCCTGAGCGACCCGGAGAAGAAGCGCATCTACGACCACGTCGGCGAGGAGGGCCTGAAGGGCGGCGTGGGAGCCCACCACGGAGGATGCGGCGGCGGTCACGGAGGTCACAGTCACGGAGTTTCCAGCGGATCCACCCGATACTACACTTTCCACGGCGACCCGCACGCCATTTCGCCGAGTTCTTCGGCGGACGCGACCCGTTCAGGGAGTTCTTCAGCGGAGGCGGCGGAGGCGGCACGGGCGGCATGATGAGCAGCGGCATGGGCGACATGCTCCGGCGAATGGGGGGCGACGGCCGCAGCATCAGCAGCAACAGCAGCCAATCGGCGTCGGCGTCGGCGGCGCGGACGCAGGACCCGCCCGTGGTGCACAACATCCCAGTCACGCTGGAGGAGGTGTTCCACGGCTGCACCAAGAAGATGCGGATCACCCGCAAGCGGCTGAACCCCGACGGGCAGACGGTGCGCTCCGAGGACAAGATCCTGGAGGTGGAGATCAAGCGCGGCTGGAAGGAGGGCACCAAGATCACGTTCCCCAAGGAGGGCGACGAGCGGCCGGGCAACATCCCCGCCGACATCGTGTTCGTGGTCAAGGACAAGCCGCACCCGGTGTTCCGGCGCCACGGCTCCGACATCCTCTACCACGCCAAGGTGTCGCTGCGCGACGCGCTGTGCGGCGGCACCGTCAACGTGCCGTCGCTCGACGGCGGCGGACGCACCATCCCCGTCACCAGCACCGACGTGCTGCGGCCCGGACGCCCAGCGGCGCATCAAGTTCGAGGGGCTGCCGCTCACCAAGTTCCCCAGCCCCCGCGGCGACCTGGTGGTGGAGTACGAGGTGATCTTCCCGCAGAGGCTCAGCCAGAGCGCCAAGGACGCCATCGCCCAGGCGCTCCCGCCGTGAGGACCCCGACCCCGCCGCCCCCGCCCCGCAAGGAGAGTTTCCGATTGACGTCATTTGAATTGATATGAGCTCCTTTACCCTTGGGCATCATTGGAAACTACTGTTTTCAGTTTTGTTCCTTTATTCGTATGCAGTACGTACAGTGCAGGCGACACAGGCGGGCAATGCTTGAATTTCATTGGTTATTGCCTAAATCACCAAAGTGTCGCCCGAAAACACCAGTTATCTTTATCGTCCCACTTTCCGACAATCCGACTAACCCTAACCCACTCACCTGCCATCGTCAGATTCGTACAAATAATGGACTTCTGGAAACCTCGTCTGTCTAACATACTGTTAGTGTTTTTGTTATGATTAGCATTACTATCGTTACCGCTGACATGTTTTGCTTTTATTGTTGTGGAGCACTTGAATGGCACTGGCATCATGTCGACTTCATTGCACTTTAATTCAGCAGTATTGTTTTGGCAGACATTTTTTTAGATTTAGTCCGTCTTAGTCTTTTGGGTGAAATGCTTGCTTTGTCTAGTTTTAGTTGATGGAAACACAAAGAGGTTTTAGATGGTTTAAGTCAATAGGAACTCCAAACCTTTAGTCCCTTTTTAGTAAAAGAACATGAACTAAACTAATTTAATTAATAATAAGTACGTAGGTATAGTTAGCGTTCTAAGGCTAGACCTGGGTGTTTCTTTTTTCCCCGCACAGACCAAATGCTTATTCACTTTAGTCAAATTCTAGTCATTTGTATTCTCAACATCCTGAAAGGCTATTTTGACTCATCAGCCTTAGGCCTAACAAAAGAGGCACAAAGTAATTTACGTTACATTCCGACTATCATGAGTTGCTTCCATTTTTCATGTAATTTTCATGGGGTGAGGACTGTCATTTTTATTTGTATTTTCTTATTTCATGCTATGGGAAACCTACACCTGCTACACCTTTTAAAATAATTAGAACTACTTCCAAAGAAAAGTAAATGCAATATTTGTACAATTTCACCAGTTTTACCATACCATGTATGGCATGTTGCCCTGTTTTTTCTGTGGTCCTTAATTAGCTCTTCACTAAGCCCCTCCCCAACCCGGCCTTGTCCAATAGGCATGTTGGAAGAGGAAAGCTTGACCAGGGAAGCTTGACCTGGATAGCAACAGTTGCTAAAGTATTTGCAATGCCATTGGACAGTGAGCAAACCCCACCCCAAAGGGTGGGGCTTAGAGAAGAGCTCATTGGCTTTTCATAGTGAGTGATTAACATAATGTTTTCATGTTAAAGGGGAATTCCCCCCATTTTCAATATTTTTTCCTGAGAGTGTACAGATGCAACCAAATGAACCCTAACGGGTTCATTTGGGTACGCTCTCAGAAAAAAGAAGCGTCTAAAGAAAATCCGTTAACATGGTGACAATACATCTTGATGATTTCATGTTAGTGGTTTTCTTCAGACCTCCATTTCTTGAGAACAGAATGGGGGAACTTTTTTATCATGTCCACCCAGCACCTCTAGGGTATACTAATGACATATTAGAATGTTGAAAATGGGTGGACTTCCCCTTTAACTAAGACAGATTTCAGGTTGTGCGGTTAAAACATATTGCGATCGGTCGGTATAGGTGTAAGTGTATATCGGGATTACAATGGCATTGTCGGTTGGGCAGGGCTATTTTTGCCCATTTAGGCCTATGCTCGTGTGGCGCAAGTTGGCAGTTCAACAGAGCACATGTCTAGCTTTGTCTACAGTGTAGTCGCACAGGGTATTGGCAAACTCGGTTTGTTTAAATCAATGGACAATCACCGTTTCAGTAATGACTGAAATGAAAGAGGCTGTTGGCTTTTCAATGGGAAAGCTAACAGCATCTTTCATTTCACTTATTATTAATTGCTTCTTTGACAAAACTCTTAAACCCTGCCCGCATCCAACAACAAAAAGAAGAGATTAGTGCTAATACTGTATTTCTGTGACATACAGTCAGTGCACAAGATTGTCGTTGATCAGCCCAGCGGGTTGTGAGATCAGCACACACACACACACACACAACACACACACACACACACACACACACACACACACACACACACACACACACACACACACACACACACACACTAATATAAAGCTATGATTTAAATAGAAACTAAACTTGATCACGGGTTGGACACTTTCCAGCCAATCTAATTCATTCCAAAGTAAATATAATGGACATTACACATTAAATACTGGTTCATATTTGGAACCAGACCTTCAAAATCTCGTCCAAATCCGTCAACAAGGCATGCCGTATAAACTGGAAAAAAGTGGCATTTCTTCTCTTTTTAAAAAAACAATCATATAGGAAAACTATTGGTGGAGAGGTTGGGTCTATCGTAGCGTACTATAAATAGGGAGAGTGGCGACACTTTGATCTCACCGCCTCGTGCCTGCACGGGGAGCTCTGCAAGTTCCATATAGGCTTACATAGCTAACCACTGTATCACAACACAGCGTATTGTCTTATACATTAAGTAGTAAAGCGAGTTATATTCTAAAACATTATTCACTAGAAACGAGAGGTCTGTTGGGGCGATAAAATGTCCTGAAATTACGTAATTTTGCCGATTTAGCTGCGAAAGGTGCGAGTTGCTCTCAATGGAGCTCAGTGGGCGAGAGTGTTTGTTTGGAACTTGAATCTCCTTATTAGGCGCCACGTGTGTTTTTCAGCCAGTCTCTCTTCAGCCATAGCATTGGAGTCAATGGGAGTGTCGCTACTCTCCAGTGATGGACAGTAACTTGTTACAAGTAGCTAAGCTACATAGCTTAACTACATTTTCCCGTAACTTGTAGTGTAGCTTACTATATTTGTTCTGGGAAATTCTGGGATTTTTTTTTAATTATTTTACTTTTTGGTGGTGATTCAAGGCTGGAATCCAGGCAAGACATCCGCATTATTACTCCAACTACTCACTCATTTCTCTGTGCCCTTTCTCTGTCTCCTCCTTTACCTGTAACCCTTGCAGGAACTTCTACTACATCACCATGCTGCGGGACCCCGTGTCGCGCTACCTCAGCGAGTGGAAGCACGTGCAGCGCGGCGCCACCTGGAAGACGGCGCTGCACATGTGCGACGGCCGCCTGCCGACGCCCGACGAGCTGCCCGCCTGCTACGCCGGTGACGACTGGACCGGCGTGCCGCTTGCCACCTTCATGGCCTGCCCGTCCAACCTGGCCAGCAACCGGCAGACGCGCATGCTCGCCGACCTCAGCCTCGTCGGCTGCTACAACGCCTCGTCCATGGGTGCGCGCCAGCGCGCGCGAGCGCTGCTGGCCAGCGCCAAGCAGAACCTGCGCGACATGGCCTTCTACGGCCTGACCGAGTTCCAGCGCAAGACGCAGTACCTGTTCGAGCGGACGTTCGGCCTGCGCTTCATCCAGCCGTTCACGCAGATCAACAGCACGCGCGCCGCCGGCGCCTGCGCGGGCGTCAGCGCCGCGGCGCGCCGCCGCATCGAGGCACTCAACGCGCTCGACGCCGAGCTGTACGCCTACGCCCGCGAGCTCTTCCTGCGGCGCTACCAGCGCGCCCGCCAGCGGCAGCACCGCGAGAACCGCCTAAGGCGGCGGGAGGAGCAGCGGAAGGAGCGGTTGCGGCGCAGCCGGCGGCGGCGGACCTACCTGGGACGGCTCTGGAGGCTGGGGGGAGGAGGGGGAGAGGAGGAGGACGAGGAGGAGGGAGCGAAAGAGGAAGGGTTGAAGGAGGTGGTGGTCACCACGGAGGACTACAGCAGCCAAGTGGTGCGGTGGTGAGGAGCGTCTGGCAGGGGCGGATTGGCCATCTGGAGTACAGGGAGTTTTCCCGGTGGCCTGCGCCGCGACCTAGTGGCCTGGACAAGATCCAAAGTGCACTAGTAGTGGCACTTCCAAAATGCACTAGAATGTGCTAGATGCTCGCCTGGAACATACAGATCAAAATGACCATTAACCTAGTTGTGAAGACTAAGTTGGGCTAATTCACATGATGAATATTTTAACTCTTGAGGGTGTAAAAATGAAACCAAACGGACCCGCAAGGGTCCGTTTGGTTTCATTTTTACGCTCTCAAAGAGTTACATCTGGTTAACCAGCTGCCCCCTCCAGGGTGGCCTGGCAAAGGCAAAATTGTCCCGGTGGGAAAATATGTGCCAATCCGCCCCTGGCGTCTGGCCGCGCTCCGGAGGAACCCAACGAGTTGCGCGGGGCCAAAAGTGCGGACGCGCGGTTAATTAGCCCTTCACGAAAGGCACACCGATACACCTGGCAATTTTTTTTTGATCAATATCAACCAGCGACGTCAGTTATCAACGTTGACTTTTCGCTCTTCTATACAAAAATGATCCACTCCTGGTTGTTTAGAAAAGTCAGATGCTTAGCGCCATCCTTGGTGCCACGTGATCCTCTCTCCCAGACTCCAACAGATGAAGTTTTTTCTGAAAACATGTCTTCTGAAGGATTTTATCAACTATGGGGTGAAAATGACTCAATACAAACTAAAAACAAATTGTAAAAAACAATATGAATTATAATTTGTAATAATACTTAGTGTTATAACATTGCTTTTTAAAAAGAACAATGCATTTTAAAAGGGAGGTGTTGCCTGTTGCCCAGAACTGTTGCCAAGTGTCTCATCATGTTGCCCGTTGATGTTGACATTGTTAGTCGATGTTGATCAAACTATTGCTAGTGTACCAGCCTTAACTCTCTCTCCAATCCGTCCTCGTCCAATAGGCACGTCAGCAGAGGAAAACTTGACCTGCATAGCGACAGTGGAAAAAGCTATTTGGATTGTCATTGGACAGTGACTTAACCCCGCCCTAAAGGGTGGGGCTCAGAGAAGGGCTAATTGACTCTGGACGGGTGGTGAGTCATTCTGCGCCTCCATTTGACTCTCTCCAGCCCCCGGTCATACTATTATATCTGAAAGATCAGCCATGATTTATCAGAATCAGCCATGATTTAGTAGAATCAGTCATAATTTATCAGAATCAGCCATGGTTTAGTAGAATCAGTCATAATTTATCAGAATCAGCCATGGTTTAGTAGAATCAGTCATGATTTATCAGAATCAGCCATGATAAGAGCCATGATAACAGCAGTTCCTTCGTTTCCAATGGGAGCGGTTTGGCTCGTCAAACGCCTCCTTTTCTGCCGCCCTCTTGACAAGTCAAGGTCAAGATCATGTGACTCCCATTGGAAACTCAAGTTGACTTAAAGGTAATATATAGGCAACTTTTTACACTCTCGACACCACTTCTACTTTGATGCTGCAGCTGTTTCCCTCTAGACGGTCCAGAACTTTATTGTTGTCAAGAAATAATCGATGTTTGACTCATGTCAAGGCGGTGCTAGAGTGTGTGCATGTTGTGTGTGTGTGTGTGTGTGTGTGTGGGGGGGGGGTTAGCCAATCACAGACTAGTTACACACAATTACAGTTGCCCATATTAACTTTACATTTATTTGGTGATCAGTTTGGGTTCATGGCTGCATCTCTAAAAAACGTTCTGATCAATCAGATGTAATAGTGTGACTGCAGTCTCTCCCTCCCTCTCTCTCTCTCTCTCTCCATTTATTTGTAATCCGACCATGCCTTTTGCCTCCCGAGTCAAAGATTCAGACTGCCGAGCGGTGTCTTAACATTTAACAGTGGATGTATTCGTCTGAGAGACTTGTTCAGCCATTTGTTTTCATACATTTGTGTTCGCAGTCCCTTCTGTTGAATTGTGGTCAATTACAGCCCAATAGACCTTTCTGTAAGCCCCGCCCCCTCTCCCCAGTATCCAACCATGGTTGGACACTTTCCAGCCGGGCCTCATTCATTCCAATGTAAATATCCTGTTCATTACACATTAAATACTGGTTCATTTTTGGAACCAGACCTTCAAAATCTCAAAAAAGTCAATAAGGCCTACCGTATGCAGGGGAGAAAAAAAACGTGTGCGACATTTATTGTTAAAAACAATGTGTTATTGTATAGGAAAACTACTGGGTGGAGAGGATTTGTCTGTCACAGGTTATGCTTAGCTGCGATCGGACATAGCATAGTTTGGGGAGGGAGGGGCTTACGGGAAAAGGTCTATTACACAACCCGTACGGTTTAATTCATGCGTTATTGTCGGTCGTTCTTGCAGCCATGAAAGAGAAAAAAAAGTTTCCATTACATTTCAGCGGGAGAATGTTGAAGAGGAGAGTTTTAAGGGGGTGGGGGAGGGGGCTCTGTGGTCTATATTTATCGCTCTGTGGCTCGGTGAAATATTCTAATAATTTATCTGTGGCGTTGCGCAAGACATGAAAAAAAGACAGACATGGCGGCGACGTTCCACAGTGTGCTACTCGACTGCTGTGTGCTATACCTGATTGATTAGGCTGCTTTGTACATAAAAAAAAATGGAGGCCGTTTCTTTGCAGGAAGTGTGCTCAATAAAGATACCCAGCAGCATCCATTGATCTGTGGTTTCCCATAATGAGAAGTCTCCCTTGTTTGCATACGTGCACGTGTGTGTGCGAGCGAGCGCGCACGTACACCGCGCGCGTGTTGTTCCGCTTCCTCTCGGAATGATGCGGTGTATAAATAGAAACGTTTGCGCGCTGCAAAGCCTTTGTGTTCTTTCGTGCAACCGACCAGCCTCCTGCATGTTAAACCTCTTATTGTCCACTCCATTATTCCTCATAATGCCAACATTGAACTCCAATTTTCATATTTTTCTTATTTTCTATCAAATTAATGCCAATCAAATAATGCATATAATTCCAAATACTCGCCATTTGTAGACTTGATCATATACTATATGATAACACCCAGTAGGTGGCAGTAGTGCGGACAATGGCCGGAAATTAATTTTCCGCTCAGAGATTGAGTACTTCCGGTCTGGCCGTTTACTGAAAACAGGGTGGTGTTGTGATCCCCATCAAGACCTCGATCGGAGCGATCGTGTTTTCTATCATATAAAAGTCAAATCAAGCCGTAATGATGGTTGGATTATGATAATGTGTCATTAATATACCTTAGAGATGTTGTGTGGACATGATAAAAAAGATTCTCCCAATTCTGTTATTTCCTAAAAATGGAGGTCTGATATTGACTTTTTTACCGATATCCGATATCCCAATATTATCCAACTTCTAATTCCTGATACCGATATCAACCGATACCGATATATGCGGCCTCCAGTGGTGGAAAAATAACAGTAACTATTACTATACAAATATTTAATATAAATAAACATTTAGTATAAATACAAATTCATGTTATAGCCTAGAAATACTCCATACAACTATAAATTCAACATGTAGCCTACTTGAGTAAAGTACAAAAGTAATGGTATAAACATGACCGTAGCGCTGAGTCTACATCTCTGTAAATAGTCATAATTTCCAGTTTGTAAATACCGATATTTTCCGATATGAAATTTGAAAGCTTTTATCGGCCGATAATATCGAAGGGCCGATAATATCTGGCATCTCTAGCCGTGTCTTTTGTGTTTTCTTTGATTGTGGGGAAGCATTCCCTTGAACAATACAGTATACCAGACTGGCAGCCTTTGATGCGCTATTTTCTGAGAAAGCATTCCACTCAATACAGACACCGAACCTTTTTTTAATGTGTTGACTGGTGTCCTCCCATCCTAGGGCTCTATACTGTTGTTATTCTCATCCCTTTTTCCCCTTCTACAAAAAAAAAAAAAAAAATATATATATATATATATATATATATAATATATATATATATATATATATATATATATATATATATATATATATATATATATATATATATATATATATATATATATATATATATATCCTCTCTGAAAACAAATAGCCGGCTAGGGTCGTTGCAACATGTTGCAACATTGTACCATGATACCATGCCCAGAATAGCGGTGCTATAGGGTTCATGCAGGGGCGACGCACCAAATTCTGGGCCCCACTGGCATTATAGTCAGTGATGGGCAGTAGCTTGTTACAAGTAGCTAAGCTACATAGCTTAACTACATTTTCCCGCAACTTTTAGTGTAGTTTACTACATTTGTTCTGGGAATAGCTTGTAGTGAAGCTACACTACTTGTTTCGAGTAGCTTGTAGTGAAGCTACACTACTTGTTTCGAGTAGCTTGTAGTGAAGCTACACTACTTGTTTCGAGTAAAAAGGAAAGTAGCTTACTACATTTTCCCACACAAATTTACAAATTCCACCCATTTTTAATGGATAGAAAACCTCTAATATACATCCCAAAACTTAAACATGCCACCTAAAATATTATGATTATGATTTTTATTTATAATATTTTATTATTATGATTATTATTTAAGTTGAGATATATATTTTATGTAGTGTTGATGTAGCAAGCTACATCAAGCTACTTTTGTCGTGTAGCTTGTAGTGTAGCTTGCTACAATTTCCTGGGGATAGCTTGTACTACATTTTATCGAGAGTAGAAAGTAGTGTAGCTTACTACATTTTCCCAGTAACTTGCCCATCACTGATTATAGTTATATAATACTGACGAAAATAATAATAAAAACTCAAAAAAACCTTATTAATCCATATTTTTAGGTCCTGGCTTGGACACTATCTAACCTTCCCCCCCAGTTTGACGCCTGTGGGTTCATGTGGTTAATTCCTGCATATTGAATAGGCCAACGCCAAGAGCTAAACCCAACGTTTAAAAGCCTCACCCGAACCTGGAATTTACCCTAAAATCGTAATCGTCTAACAATCTAAAAGTATTTTATGTCGTAAAAACAACAATTTTCTCTTACAAGGAACTCAATCAGGTATGTCATTCAATTACGCACAGACAGGCGAGCTCGCACGCGACACACACACACACACACACACACACACACACACACACACACACACACACACACACACACACACACACACACACACACACACACACACACACACACACACACACACACACACACACAGTGACTTGGCTAAAGACTGCCAGTTGTGCCGCGGGGCCTGAAAGACAGGCTGTCAGGGACAATTCCAGCACTCTTACATCAACGAGCGAGGAGGGTGGGGGGGGGGGGGTATTTTCGACCATTAGGCACCAGGCTGGTTTATTGGCACTTCTTCCCCGGCCAAATCGGTCATTTGAAGTTCAATTGACCATGGTGGTAGCGGCGGTGAAGGCGGCGGCTGCTCTGGCGCGGTAGAAATCATAGGGTTCGCCCGGAGGGGTCCAGCCGACCGGCCGGCAATGCTTCCCCCCACCACCCCCACCACTCAGCCACCCCCCCTGCTGGCATCATTTCACAATATACATAATAGTGCCCCGGAGCTCTGGCGCGCCGCCTTCCTGTACTGGCGGATATATCCCCGTGAAAAGCGAGACGCCCTGACATGATCTGGCTTATAATATTAACCCTTTTTTTTGTACTGAGCGCGTTTTGGTGTTCAACGCATTATGTTACACTTAAGCTATTGAAAAATATCAAGACTTACAAGCTCACCGCGTGCTTGTAGCTTGTAGCTCTGATATAAAAAAAAAAAATGTTAATCTTTGAATATATTCTTTCGAAGGCAAATATTTTAACTCAAATATTTGCTTCTGGGGATCCCTGGAACAACATGTTTTCTGATCGGGGGTGGTGGTGGGGGGGGGGGTTCCGCAGCCAAATATAGACAATTCTGGTGGTCCTTGGCATGAAATATGTTGAGCATCACTGACACAGGAACATAGATTTTTTTTTTTTTTCAGAGAAACTAGAATCTGTCCGAATCTAGCATCAGAAACTAGAAACTAGTCAGAAACTACAATCAGGTGTCAAATAGAATATGTTCTTAGATTTGCGCATCATTTTCACATTTAAAAAAAAAAATCAGATCTACAAGCTCATATCGCGCCACTCGGTGGCGCGATATGAGCTTGTAGATCTGATTTTTTTTCAATAGCTTTAACCTAATGCTTTGAACACCAAAACGCGTTCCGTACACAAAGGGTTAATATCCTATATTTTCCTATCTGGAGAAATAGGGGCTCTAATATGCAGTTCCCTGGGCTTAGCACCAACCTGACCTCTCATGCAGGATAGCAGGAGGAGGAGGAAGGCGATGGATGCATTGCGATGATGGAAGAGGGAATGATCGTTTCTCAAGACTAAAATAGCCCTTCCACTGCAGCCGGAATCATTTCTTCCAGCATGAGGGCTGGATCTAGACATGGGCATGGGCGGGGGGGTGCAATGCCCCCCTCCTAAATACCCACACTGCCCCACTAAACATGATTTCATTAAAATGATTTCAAACACTACTACTGCTACGAACTAACTACAATTGCCCCGCCACTAAACCAACAGCATTTCATCATTGAAAACAGAAAACTCTCTGAGTCAGACCTTTAGCTTTATGCATGGTGCGTGTCTGTTGCAACTTCAACAACAACTGATGTTATTATTGATGCTTTACTTGCCTAATATGAGTCCTGTAACCGAAAATGGTATGGGTGCGGCTTCAATGAAATGAAGCCGCACCCATACCATTTTCACCTGCCCCCTAATTGGGAAATGTTACATCAATTAATACACTTGACACCACTATATTAATGGTGAGTATTTCATGCAACTTAAGTTCCAAAAGTCTGAACGATCCCTTTATCATATCTCATGCCAAGGATCCCCAAAATAATCTGTACATACTGTATGGCCACCAAGCGATCTGAAAATATATAGTATCAGAGACAAACCCCCAGAAGCAAAAAATTTGAGTTAAAGACGTTCACTGACAGAATCTTCAAAGATTTGCACCGCATTTTCTCGATTTCTCAAACATAATCAGACCTACAGAAGGCTCATAGTGTGCCTCTCGGTGGCTGAACAGATTCGTAGCCTACTTTCATACAACACAGAGTTTAGATTGAATCTAGAGGTTCCTGGGCCCGTTTAAAGGGGTATTCCACCCATTTTCAACAATTTACTATACCATTAATACACGTTAGAGATGCTGTGTGGAAATAATGAAAACTTCCCCCATTCTGTGTTTCCTAGAAAAATGGTGAAATATTTTTTGATGTGTGTCATCAAGACGTGTTTCATCATGTTAATGGTTTGACCCAGTGCAGGGGCGGATGTAACATTTCCCAATTGGGGGGGGGGGGATGGTATGGGTGCACCCATACCATTTTCAGTTACAGGACTTTTATTAGTCAAGTAAAGCATCAATAATAACATCAGTTGTTGTTGAAGTTGCAACAGACACGCAGCATGCATAAAGCTAAAGGTCTGACTCAGAGAGTTTTCTGTTTTCAATGATGAAATGCTGTTGGTTCAGTGGTGACACAGCTGTAGTTAGTAGCAGTAGTAGTGTGTTTCACATCATTTTAAATATAAATAAGCAATTTAATTTAAAATATCTTGCGTTGTTTTGCATGCCACCATGTTTGGTGGGGCAGACTGCATGGGCACTGGGGGGGGCATTGCTCCCCCCCCAGATGCCTATGCCTAGATCCGCCCCTGACCCAGTGTATAGGCTAGGTGGAATCCCGCTTTAAGTGGAAGAGATACGGCAGTACAAACATCAGTTCTCGGCTGTCTGCGGTGCTGTGTGCATTCCATTCCAGTGAACAGAATAGCATAATAACATTGTCAGGGTTTAAGGTGACTTATATGTCCACCGGGGGGAAGCAGAACTAGCGTGCTAAAACTAGCTAAAAAAAAAGGAGGGAAAAAATGGCACTTTGGATAAAAGCGTCCAAATGGCCCACTGAAGCACAAAGGTGATGCTTTTTTTGGCGAAAGTATTCCCCGAGTGTCATAATAATTGCTTTGAAATATGAACGTGAAACAACAACAACAATAATAAACAATAACTTGGTGTCCTTGAATGATGACCGTGTCTATTGAGGTGTAAAAAGAAAAAAAGAAAGCTGGTGTTCTGTTATTCCAGCTAGTTCTGCAACACACAGTGTTGCCAACTGCCAAAATCCAAAATGCACTAGTGGCACTTCCAAAATGCACTAGAATGCGCTAGAGCAGTGGGTTTTCAACCATTTTCACACCAGGGCCCACGATTTATTCTGCATTTTAGCCACGGAGGACCATCATTTGATGTTGAGTTTAGTCTCACTGGCAAAAATGTTGGTCAAAATGCATTTTCTAAATGTGTAGATTTCAGAAAATTAGGTAATTCAGAATTAATTAAATATAATTTAACTCTTGAGAGCGTGAAATGAAACCAAATGGACCCGCAAGGGTCCATTTGGTTTCATTTTACGATCTGAAGAGTTACAGATCTATAAGGGTCCATTTGGTTACCAATGGTCCTAAGGAAGGAGCATTCAATCATAGGAGGAGAAATGGTGAAAAACAAGGGTTTTATGATCTCTGGCGCCTGTCAACCAATTTCACCTCAACTCATGAGCACAAAAAGCACTAATTTTCACTGATTTCGGCGCTATAGGGGGTCTTGGAAAAAGCTAAATACAGCGACAAATGCACCAAGTAAGTTGGCAACAGTGCACACACAGCTTCCTACAGGTAACGCAGAGAGTGCAGAGAGAGGACGTGTATCTGCTCTGATAAGGAGTGGGTTTTTATTCCAGTAGCTGTGGGTCAGGAGAGAATTATCTCCGTCATGTTTAAGCTTGGCAGTCAGTGAGGAATTAGTCTTCGTGGCATTGATTTGAGCGCCCAAAGCATTTAGCAGAGAAAGAGGATCAATTAAATGTTGAGAGCCTGGTCCATTTGGAATATATTTAAGCTTTTATCTCTTTAACCTATTCAACCTTGGCGCTAGTCTTGGAAAACGCCAAATGCACCAAGAGTTGGAGTCTACAGGTAACGCAGAGAGTCAAAGGATGTTTTTTATTCCTATAGGCGAAAACGCTTGCGGAAGCTTAAAGTCACCTCACTGCGCAGCTGGAATTATTATTTTTTTTCTATTCACCCTTTGTAAACGCCAAGGATTTCATCAAAGGACGCGGCGCGGTGCGGAGCTGCGTAGGAGCCTGTGGACGCCCTCGGAGCAGCAGCAACGGCAGCAGCAGCGCGGCTCCGTTTCACTTTCTTTGGGCCTTTCATGCTCGGCGCTAGATGTGCTGTGGAATGCCTTCAAAGATGAGAAATGAGTTGACCTCCTCGCCAAGCCGAGGCGGAAGGTAGGTCAACGTCGTTCTGTAGGTTTTTTTTTTTCCCAACGTGTAGCTCTCCCTCTGTGTGTGTGTGTGTGTGTGTGTGTGTGTGTGTGTGTGTGTGTGTGTGTGTGTGTGTGTGTGTGTGTGTGTGTGTGTGTGTGTGTGTGTGTGTGTGTGTGTGCGCAACACAAATCCAGCAATCGGTGACCATAAATAGTCGTGATTTATTGCAGTAAGAGTAAAACTATCTCCAGTCTAGTAAACAAACCTGTCTACCGTTCCAATGCATGGAGAATCGTGAAGCAAATAGCAAACTGGAATTCAGTTGCATTCAGATCCAGAATATTGGAAATGCTAAATGCTGTTAGAATTTGCATCATATTCATCACAGCTTCACTCAACTCATTTAAATCATGATTAATCACGATTCAAACTATGTCCAAATAAAATATGCCATGTTTTCTTGTACAGGGAGACACGCAGCTATATGTCTCCGTGAAACCGTGCTCTAGCGATTTTATTTTTTCATGAGAAAATGCTCAGTGGGTTGATTTAGTGTGCAAATGAGTTAATTGCGTTGACGGTTTTAATCAGATTATGAATTAATGCTATTAACTTATTTTGGACAGCCTTAGTCTGAACACACATTAACATGTATTACCGGTAATTTGATTGTTTGAAAAACTGAACAGCTTGTAGATTTACAGTGTACAATTCAAGCAGGGCCAAACACAAACTAATAACTGAGAGTGGACAAACCAGTAAAGCTTACCAGCAGGGGCGGATTGGCCATCTGGAGTACAGGGAGTTTTCCCGGTGGCCTGCGCCACCTAGTGGCCTGGACAAGATCCAAAATGCACTAGTGGCACTTCCAAAATGCACTGGAATGTGCTAGATGCTCGCCTGGAACATACAGATCAAAATGACCATTAATCTTCTACATTCTCTAGTTGTGTAGACTAAGTTGGGCTAATTCACATGATGAATATTTTAACTCTTGAGGGTGTAAAAATGCATTTTTACGCTCTCAAAGAGTTACATCTGGTTAACCAGCTGCCCCCCCCAGGGTGGCCTGGCAAAGGCAAAATTGTCCCGGTGGGAAAACATGTGCCAATCCGCCCCTGCTTACCAAGCGTTTGTTTACAATGGCAGCCGTGCACCTTGCTCATTTCATCAAGACATTTAAGGACACAAAAATTTGCCTCTGTAAAGTCACAAGCAGCAGATCATTGTGGGGAAAGGGGAAAAGAAAATATACACGGAGGGGGGAAAGGGTTTGGGAATCATTTTTATGGAAGCCAGTTTTGAATTTCCAATTGAGAGAACGTCTTCTTAATGACTGTTGGTGCAGCTCGTCCAACATTTTGGTGGCATAGGGCGCAAAATAACTAAGTCCCTTTGTTTGTGCCGAATCTGGGTTGCACATGAGTTTGTTGAACTCCCTCTGGCGTTGTGGGAGTGGAACTTGGTTGACATCAAGGTAGAATTTGGACACAGGTACATGGGTATTTTGGTAGTGTATCGAATCTTGTGGACCAGGCCCATTGCAAGATGTTGTACTCTGTTTTTTAATGAGTTGTACGGAACATATCGATGAAAACAAACAACACATAATTTACTCACCACTGATGATATAGGTCAAACAGATCCAGGAAGCTCTCTAAATAAATATACAACACCATGTGATCCAGTAATATTCAATAGATGTCAGTCTGTTTCATATCTCCTATATCCTTGGACTGAGAAACATTGAAACTCCTGGCTTAGGGCCAAGGGCAGTCACACAGCAGCACACACAGGTGGAGATAACGAAGAAGCACATGGAGTGTTGAGGCCAATAGAGACACACGGAGACTACAAATTTCACGCCCCCAAATGAAACAGTGGCCACCCAAAGGGTTCGTTAGAACAGGGTATTCCAGCGGTCAATGCAATCCCTGCAATCCCTGTCACAAAATACCGTAATTTCACTAATTTATTACTGAGGCTGTGGCACTTTATTCTGTGTTCTGATGACGTGTAAAATAAGATTTATTTATCCTTATTACTGTCACACAGCTGCCATCTGAATATACAGCCCACAATGTACTATAATATACTCCATCAGAAATTCACATGTACTAGCATTATAAATCTCAAGTTAATGTGGTCGCACAGTATATACCTCATGGTCCCATCCCTTGAGATTTTCAATACTCAGATATATTAGCTGTGTTTTGTTTCATATGCTATGTACTTGTTTATAATGATCCAAACGGCATTTTACAAGACTAGTTAATACTACTCTGCATAATTCACTATGGTAGTTGAAAATGTCAGTATATGTCACTCCTCCAAATATAGCTGGCTTATTTTCCCAATTAATCAGCCACATTTATTAATACAACAAGCTGACAACAGTAAAACAGCTGTCAGAGCTCCGAGGTAGGTAAAACATAATAATAAGCTGTGACATGTACCAAATATAGACATGAATGAACAAAGTCAGTCGGGATTGGTGGGTATTGTTGAGAATTCGACTCTTCAAAGTCGGCGATTGTAGCCTCGTAAAGACAGTGACGTCATTTAAAAGCGACAGGTTCTCTGTCTGCAGTCTCCTCTCTGCTCTGTTAGCATTATGGGTAACTAATTCAACTGGTAAATTAAATGTGAAACACGACCTCTATTGAGAAAAAACAACAACATGTGTTGAGAAAGACTTCATACATTTGGAATCATATTTTTATTCAAATCAATATAGTCTTCTGTTCATTTCATATTGTTTTAAGGGTAGGCTAACTACAGTGGAATTTCAGTGGACTTCAGTGGGCTGCCGGCAGTCCCCCTTTCTGACGTACCCTCTTGCGTCTCCGCTGTTTCATGACATTTGTAGTCCCCGTGTGTCTCTATGGCAAGCAGAGCCTTAGAAATAGACAGAGTTGCGACATTGAGGGGACAGAAAATAGTCTAGTCACGTGGTTCAAGTAATCGCACGAGCCCATAGACTCTAATGCATTCAGTAACTTCCGGCTGTCACTATTCGTTGTCACTATCCTATAGAAGTCTATGTAGAGGAGCCGCCATTGGATTGGCCCCATGAAGTAAACGGAGTTGGCGTAACTCTGTATTTCTAAGGCTCTGATGACAAGAGAGGACAACTAACTTGATTCCTGAGGCTATGAGCACACGATAGCGGACAAAGTCCGACGACTTTTCCGCCATGTTTGGAGTTTTTGAATGGATGTGGATGGGAAATAAAAATGGCCGTTGCGGCAGAGTGCCGCAAAGACCTGTGTCCTGCATGGGGATGCACGGCCGTGTGGCACTTTGCCTCAACGGCCATTTTTATTTCCCATCCACGGCCATTCAAAAACACGCCACGTGGAGCTCAAAAACACTGCGTCCAAAGTCCACAGTTCGCAGTATGGTGTGGCCAGAGCTCCACTCTAGTTGAAGGGGACGGGAACAGTATTAGCAGACTGGAAGAATGTTTGAGTCTATAGACATGCGCAGTGACGCCACCGCCCCGGTTCCGGAAGTCTTTTCCCAATTCATTTTTCTCATAGACTTTTCGAAAATAATTTATATCAAGACGATTACGCCGCGGACACAGCCAACTCGAGTCGTGACGAATCATGATGACACACACAAACTTTTGGGACAATAAAATAATTTCTAAGATGAAAAACGAAACAAAAAGTCTTGTATCATGCCTTTTTCTACTTCTTCCCAATTATATATTATATGACGATATTGTGTTTGTTGTCATGATTTGTCACGACCTGAGTTGGCTTTGGCCGCGGCGCAATCGTCTTGATATAAATTATTTTCGAAAAGTCTATGAGAAAAATGAATGGGGAAAAGACTTTCGGAACAGGGGCGGTGACGTCACTGCGCATCTCTATATTGCAGTGCTTTTCAACCTTTTTCAGACCAGGGCCCACTATTTATTCTGCATTTTAGCCACGGACCACCATTTGATGTTGAGTCTAGTCTCTCGAACCCAACACCAAGGATTTTCTCATTTTTCACAATTTAGGAGAGATAACTGGTGGGATGTTGGTCAAAATAACAATTCTTCTACATTTTCTAAATGTGTAGAACTGTAGATTCTTAAAAAATATGATGTTTAAATGTAATCTAACTCTTGAGAGTGTAAAATGAGTTAAAATGTTCATCATGTGAATTTGCACAAATCTAGACAACCAGAGAATGTAGAAGATTAATGGTCATTTTGATCTGTATGTTGGACTGTTTTGTTTCCCAAATCCAGCCTGGTATTAGACAAAAGAAATCTTTAGTTTTGAGGTCTGTGGGGCTAAAATGTCATGGTGGTCCGTGGCTGGAATGCTGAATAAATAGTGGGCCCTGGCATGAAAAAGGTTGAAAACCACTGATAGATAGATAGACAATACAATCACCTTCCTGTTTAGAATTATGTAGAATTAGAAGATTACCCATCTTGCTCTGTGAAGCAGGCTACTCGAGTACTCAGTAGCGTCGATAGGTGGGGAAAAGTTAGACAATTTTAGGGGGGCCCAAAGCCAGGGGGGGGGGGCACTAAAAGCTTGGATTAATAAGGTTTTATTTGTTAATTATTATAAAAAATATTTGATCTCAAAGTGCAGCAGATTGAAGCATTTTAAAGGAGAATTACACCCATTTTCAACATTCTAATATGTCATTAGTATACCCTAGAGGTGCTGGGTGGACATGATGAAAACGTTTTCCCCCCATTCTGTGTTCCCAAGAAATGGAGGTCTGAAGAAAACCACTAACATGGTGCAACATCTTGATGACATCATCAAGATGTATTTCATCATGTTAATGGGTTTCTTTTTTCTGAGAGCGTACAAATGGAACCAAATGAACCGTTAGGGTTCATTTGGTTGCATTTGTACGCTCTCAGAAAAAATGTTGAAAATGGGTGAAATTCCCCTTTAACTACTCTTTTTCAAAAATCACCTCCACCCAGCGCCGCTGGGAAAGGGGGGCCCATGTGGAAAAGCTTTGCAGGGGGCCCAGAATTGCTAGCGACCCCCCTGCGAGTACTACTGTACAGTACTTGAATATTTTTCTTTTCTAGTATTAGCTTCTTCTTTTTTTGCAATATCGTGACACAGAGAAAGTAATTCTGCTCCCACGAGCGTCACTATCTGACAAATCCAGCCCCGCCGCCACCTAAAATGAATTTGACACCCCTCTCTACCTCTCCCTTGATACAATCATTTGCTGTCATCTTCAAAGAGAATAGTGTGAACCGACAAATCTAGTCTGTCTGTCTGTCTGGGAGGAGGTACCAATGTTATCAGGGGCGGATTGGCACATATTTTCCCACCGGGACAATTTTGCCTTTGCCAGGCCAACCTGGGGTGGCAGCTGGTTAACCAGATGTAACTCTTTGAGAGCGTAAAAATGAAACCAAATGGACCCTTGCGGGTCCATTTGGTTTCATTTTTACACCCTCAAGAGTTAAAATATTCATCATGTGAATTAGCCCAACTTAGTCTACACAACTAGAGAATGTAGAAGATTAATGGTCATTTTGATCTGTATGTTCCAGGCGAGCATCTAGCGCATTCTAGTGCATTTTGGAAGTGCCACTAGTGCATTTTGGATCTTGGCAGTTGGCAACACTGCCTCCAGCAGCGCGAGCGCCCTGGCGCACAGGAGTGAACGGGAATATGGCAAACACTAGTTTGCCTGGCCTGGGCCTGGCGCCCTGGCCTGCCCTGGAATTAAAAAAAAAAAAAAACTGTCCAGGCCACTAGGTGGCGCAGGCCACCGGGAAAACTCCCTGTACTCCAGATGGCCAATCCGCCCCTGGATGTTATTTCTTCAGGAGATGAAGAAAACGTCTAGTTCAAGTGGAGCTAATGGGAGATTCATTTTGGTATTTTTGCTGTTTAATACTCTCCAATGTTTCAATGTATATAATGATGTTGATCAGAGGCGGATGTAACATTTCCCAATGGGGGGGCAGGAGAAAATGGTATGGGGGCGGCTGCAGCCGCACCCATACCGTTTTCAGTTACAGGACTTTTATTAGGCAAGTAAAGTCAATAATACCAGCTCAGTGGCCTTGTGGTTAGAGTGTCCGCTCTGAGATTGGGCGGTTGGGGTTCGATTCCCGGCCGGGGTCATACCAAAGACTCTAAAAATGGGACCAATGCCTCCTGCTTGGCACTCAACATCAAGGGATGGATTGGGGGTAACTCCCTGCGATATACTAGCGTCATGTCCAGAGGGTGTACTTGTACATCAAGCTGTCTCACGCTACAGAAACAGGAGATAGGCGCCTGACCTATATGGGCCTCAATGGCTCAGCTGGGCCTCCTGACATCATCAGATCAGATTCAATTTATTGTCACTGCTCAGAGTATACAAATACTTTGACAATGAAATGAACATCATGGCCTGGCAAGGCTACTTACTTACTACTTAAAGTCAATAATAATAACATCAGTTGTTGTTGAAGTCGCAGCATACATAAAGCTAAAGGTCTGACTCAGAGAGTTTTCTGATCATGAAATGCTGTTGGTTCAGTGGAAAGTTAGTAGCAGTAGTATTGTTTCAAATCATTTTAAATAAGCACTTTAATTTGAAATATCTTGCCATCGTGTTTGTTGGGGCAGACTGGGCATTTAAGGGGGCATTGCCCCTTGCCTACCCACCCCCCCCCCCCCCATGCCCATGCCTAGATCCACCCTGGATGATGTTGATGATGATGATAAGAAGAAGAAATGTACAAATGGCACCAGGGCACTGAGTTGCTATTGGCATCGACAGCACAGTTAGGAGTCTTTTCACTCATTGCGGGGGAGCTTTCACTGCTTTGAGAACTTGCATTCGTGAATGTGCCTGCCTGGAATCTGAATGAAATATTGACAGATGCCTCATTGACAGATATGCCTCATGCCTTTAAAGTGCAAATCAGTATGAACGTTTTTTTTATATATATATTTAAAGGAGCATTCAGTGATTTGAGTGATTTGAGCAAGATGTTCACATGCACACATACTGTACAGTCGGGGAAGTGCAACTGGCCAACAGCCAGGGCCGGATTTAGCCAGCCCTACTAGGGTGGGCTGGAAGAATGGCACCCAACTCCCGGACACCAGTGCCCACTATTTATTCAGCATTTGAGCCACGGACGACGACCATTTGATGACATTTTAGCCTCACAGATCCCCAAATTTATTTTGCTTTTGTGCACAATTCCACGCTGGATTTGGGGAAACAAAACAGTCAAACATACAGATCAAAATTGCCATTAATCTTCTACATTCTCTAGTTATGTAGACTTGGGCTAATTCACATGATGAATATTTTAACTCTTGAGAGTGTAAACATGAAACCAAATGGACCCTTGCGGGTCCATTTGGTTTCTCAAAGAGTTACAATCTGGTTAACCAACTTTCTACCATTTAGCCTGGGGACCACCTGGAACCCTTTCAAAGACAACTACTGGTTGAAAACCACTGATATCACCTTTCACTGGGCAGGATGCATGTTTGGGTGGGCTATACCCACCGCTGCCCAATAACAAGCCATTGGGAAAAGAATGGGATTTTTCTGTACCTAGTAGGAAAGTGCGAAAATGGCCCCCATACCATTTTCGGTTACAGGACTTAGGACTTTTATAAGCACAATAGTTCAGTGATAAGTACAATAGTTCAGTGATAAGCACAAAAGTTCAGTGATAAGTACAATAGTTCAGTGACTCCAGTGACTCCAGTGACTATGAATACTATTATTCCTGAGTGATAAAAAAAAATGACTTCATGAAAATGCAAGTAAACTTTCTGCAACAATAAAGACTGTTTGGTTATGAGTCATACCCTGTCATCCGTCTTATTCCAAAACAGAACAGACACAGACGTAATAATTACACATCAGAACCTGACCTATATTTTTGGAACAGCTTTTGGAGAAACAGCAAAAATAGGTCAACGATGATGAGGCTAAAAATATCTCAATCGCTATATATAGGGAGGGAGAGAGACAGAGAGAGAGATAAAGAGAGAGGGGGGGCAGAGAGAGAGAGAGAGAGAGAGAGAGAGAGAGAGAGAGAGAGAGCAGAAAGAGAGGGGGCAGGGGCAGAGAGAGACAGAGAAAGAGAGATGCTAGAACGTTTTTAATGACTATGTGAGATTTATGCAGTAGAGCATCAATTAGTGTGACCCGCAGGTTAATATCCGAACATTGGAGTGAGTGTGGAAATATAGTGGTCCTCTGGAGTGAGTGTGGAACTATAGTGGTCCTCTGGAGTGAGTGTGGAACTATAGTGGTGCTCTGGAGTGAGTGTGGAACTATAGTGGTCCCTCTGGAGTGAGTGTGGAACTATAGTATCCACCAGTTGTATGGCTCTAGAACAAGCCATTGTGGAAAGAGTGGGATATTTTTCAAGTAGGAAAGTGCGATTTTATGTAAATTGCTGTATTCATCATTTGATGCTTTTTGTTCTAAAGAGGTCAATCTTGCAAACTTTGAAAGTGAATTATAGGCAATAAAACGTTCAAAAGTGAATTATAATAATAACATTTCCCAATTGGGGAGGCAGGAGAAAATGGTATGGGGGTGGATGAAGCCGCACCCATACCATTTTCAGTTACAGGACTTTGATTAGTCAAGTAAAGCATCAATAATAACATCAGTTGTTGTTGAAGTTGCAACAGACACGCAGCATGCATAAAGCTAAAGGTCTGACTCAGAGAGTTTTCTGTTTTCAATGATGAAATGCTGTTGGTTTAGTGGTGACACAGCTGTAGTTAGGTAGTAGCAGTAGTAGCTGTGTTTCAATCATTTTCAATATAGGCACTTTGATTTGAAGTATCTTGGGTTGTTTTGCATGCCATTAAGTTTGGTGGGGCAGTCAGGGCATGCCCATGCCTAGATCCGCCCCAAAAAAATGTTTTACATTTAAATGGGAAGTGAAAAGTTGCGCAGAAACAAACACACTCAGTGTGAAGTATATAATCAAAGTTTCTCCTCCTCTCTCATCACCAGCACGGCGTTGCGAACAGAACAGAACAGAGTACCTTCTTCCCTTCCCAGCAGTGCGCTTTGCGGTTTGGTTTACTGCTGCAGGCAGAACGGGAACGGCGTCTGACACGAACCTCCATCTGTTCTCATTACCGGCGTGATGAAGAGCTGTTGAGGAGGTGTCACTTCATTAGAACGTCTCTCTCATCTCCTTCTTCTATCTTCTTCCTTCTACCGTAGACGCCTGTCAGGGACTGATTTAGCCAGCCTTTACTAGGGTGGGCAGGCTGGAAGAATGGCAACTCCATACGAAGCAGTGGTTTTCAACCTTTTTGACACCAAGGCCCACTATTTATTCGGCACTTGAGCCACGGACGACCACCATTTGAGGACCCCAAAACTAAAGATATATTTTCCTTTTGTCCACAATTCCAGGCTGGATTTGGGGAAACCAAACAGTCAAACATACAGATCATTAACCTTCTACATTTTCTAGTTGTGTAGACTTGGGCTAATTCACATGATGAATATTTTAACTCTTGAGAGTGTAAACATGAAACCAAATGGACCCGCAAGGGTCCATTTGGTTTCATGTTTACGCTCTCAAAGAGTTACAATCCGGTTAACCAACTTTCCACCATTTAGCTGGGGACCACCTCTCTCAACCAATTCTGGTCCCCGTACCACGGATAAAAACACTGATATTACCTTTCATTTGGTGGGCTTACAGGATGCACGTTTGGGTGGGCTCTGCCCACCCCTGCCCCCCTCTAGATCCGGCCCTGATGCCTGTCAGGCCAACGAACGAACGAACGAACGGCGGGTTGCGTCGGATTTCTTTTAGGATTAGTCTAAAACGGGGAGGGCTTTGAGGGGCATTAACGTGATTTTTTTCCAGGATCAAAGGCTAGGAGAGCTAGCCCTTGGGTGTAGTACCGTAAAAAAGAAAGTGGGGCATGAAAGGTGGAGTGCAGTAAGTGATATGAAAACATGTATAACAGTGAAGTTGAAGGTCTATACTGTGACAGTATTGCTATATATATATATATATATATATATATATATATATATATATATATATATATATATATATATATATATATATATATATATATATATATATATATATATATATATATATACAGTATATATATAGCACCGTGGAGAAGGAATGCCTGGCCGTCAGGTGGGCCATCCACCACCTGAGATATTACCTATGGGGTCGACGGTTCACGCTGGTCACCGACCATGCACCCCTGAAGTGGATGGCGAGGAACAAGGACCGCAACGATCGGGTCACCAGGTGGTTCATTGAACTCCAGGACTACCGGTTCGATGTTGAGCACCGCCCCCGGCAAAGAGATCGCCCATGCGGACGCCCTGTCCAGGCGTTATGAGGACCGGAGCAGTGAGGGGGGGGGGATGTGTGGGATGTCGCATGGCCGCGAGCCGTCAGTGCGCCACCCCAACGAGAGTCAGGGGAACATCGGAGGCGGAGCCCGGCCCAGGAGACCTCGACCCGCCCTGGGGCGCGTCATCGACGGCAGGTACCAACCGCGTGAGCTTCTCCATCAGCTTGACTATGCCACAGCCGCGTTGGACAGCTGACAGAAAATGACAGGGCGGGCCGGGCTCTCGCTCTCATTCTGCCCCTGGCTCTCGGAGGGAGCACATGCGTTTGGCGCAGCATATCTGGCGGTAAGCTCTCCACACACAACCCCCTCTCATTCCTACCCTGTATTGTGGATGCATACTAAAGTGGTGTCCTTTTATTTGCAGGCACTGCCCCCGGGACTGTGAGCTCCCGATACGGGACACCCCCCCCCCCCCCCCCCCCCGAGGAAATATAGGGGAAATAACGGAAAGCAGCGAAGCCTGACCATTTAAGTTTAATCCATACTTACCTCTAATTTAGTACTTACCTTTGATGAACTCTATTTCTGCCCTGACCAGGAAGAACTTTAAGTTTGCACATGAACTTTGCAACAGCAGGCTGGTGCCAGTATTCTGTTAAAGGAAAAAACTTTAATAAATGTTTGAGTTTGCAAACCCTCTCCAGTGTCTTGCTTGACGTGGTCCGTGGTGGTGCCCACAATATATATATATATATATATTGTTGAATGATTAAAACTTTTAATCAAATTAATCACAGCTTCAAAATTAATTTAATCATGATTAATCATGATTTAATTATGATAACTATGTCCAAAATATGCATGTTTTCCTGTACAGGATTCCAACATTTAAAAAAGAAACAGAATCTGTGGGAAAAAATAACCATTTATATTTACAATATTTATCAAAATAGTTGATCTACAAGGCCTCAATGCTTGTAGAGTTAATTGCGTTAAAATTTTTAATCAGATTAATCAACAAAATTAATTTAATCCCATTAATTAACTATTTTCAACAGCCTTTATATATATATATATATATATACTGTATATATATATATATATATATATATATATATATATATATATATATATATATATATATATATATATATATATATATATATATATATATATATATATATATATATATAGACTAGAATAGCACTCCTCACTCAAATGTGCACTTGGGCAAAGCAAAGCAAATTCCGCAACATTTATTTACCTGCCATGGTGTCAACCCCTTACCCCTGTGTCGGATCTCTGGTTATACTGGTATATTTACCAATACGGAATGGTCTGATGATGACAAATTAGGGCCAATACTAACAGTTTTCTGACACCGACAATATTTGATGATACCGATATGACAAAAAAGGACCGCTCCGATACTTTTCCCGATACCGATGCAGTATCAGGACATAGTAGCAACCATGATATTCATGGTAAGTATTTCATACAACTTAACTTAAAAAAAAATCTGATCTATTCCTTTAAAGGCGAATTCCACCCAAGCCATCCACGCACCGCAATATGACGATGACAAACAGGGGCGGATTGGCCATCTGGACTACAGAGAGTTTTCCCGGTGGTCTGCGCCACCTAGTGGCCTGGAAAAGATCCAAAATGCACTAGTGGCACTTCCAAAATGCACTAGAATGTGCTAGATGCTCGCCTGGAACATACAGATCAAAATGACCATTAATCTTCTACATTCTCTAGTTGTGTAGACTAAGTTGGGCTAATTCACATGATGAATATTTTAACTCTTGAGGGTGTAAAAATGAAACCAAATGGGTCCATTTGGTTTCATTTTTACGCTCTCAAAGAGTTACATCTGGTTAACCAGCTGCCTCCACCAGGGTGGCCTGGCAAAGGCAAAATTGTCCCGGTGGGAAAATATGTGCCAATCCACCCCTGATGACAAAGCTATTCCGAAAAACCGTGACTCTCCAGTTGTCTAATGAACAGGAGATACATTTGGCCAGTCTCCGCCAATCGGAAGAGCGTATACAAACTTAGCAATTTTTATATTCCTGACCTGCAGAGATGATAGGGGAGCGAGGCCTCTCTTTTAACTGAACGAACACTCTCGAGTCTCGATGATTGCAGAATATATGAATCTATTTAACACTTATTTTAACAAAACAACATCACGTACTGCACCTTTGGAAAGTGCAATCCCTCCGGGAGACAGGAGGATTATGCATGCAGACACTTTACCCTCTGTGTGCACCCCAGACGCCGGGTAAATTGCTCCCACTGCTCCTAACAGATAGGCCTACAGCAGGGGGCGGATGTAACATGTCCCATTTGGGGGGGGCAAAAGAACATGTTGGAGGGGCAAGAGAAAATGGTATGGGGGCGGCTTCATCGCCCGTGTCGCTTCGCGCCACGGGTGATGAAGCTGCACCCATACCATTTTCGGTTACATGACTTTTATTAGGCAAGTAAAGCATCAATAATACCATCAGTTGTTGTTGAAGTTGCAACAGACACGCAGCATACATAAAGCTAAAGGTCTGACTCAGAGAGTTTTCTGTTTTCAATGATGAAATGCTGTTGGTTTAGTGGTGACACAGCTGTAGTTAGTTAGTAGCAGTAGTAGTGTTTCACATCAGTTTAAATATAAGCACTTTAATTTGATATATCTTGGGTTGGTTTGCATTGCATCGTATTTGGGGGGGCAGACTGGGTATTTAGGGGGACATTGCCCCCCCATGCCCATGCCTAGATCCGCCCCTGGCCTACAGGATGTGTGCAGAAGCAGAGTTAAGTATGCAGTAGCAAATAACAATAGAATAGGCTATGTTTAACCTTATGACCTGCATTGCACTGGGTGACTCGGGTATGGCTACACTGCAGCGCAAAAAGTCCATCTTTGGAGTTTTTGAATGGATGTGGATGGGAAATAAAAATGGCCATTGCGGAAAAGTGCCGCAAAGACCAGCTTCTTTGGTGCGCCCGGCCTGGCAGAAAAAAAGATGCTGCCTACAAATGCGCGTCACCCGGTAGTGATAGACACCATTACATTTATTATTAATTTTAATTATTATACATTTTATTTTATTTTCTTTTTTTTACAAATTGTAGTAGTACAAAGTAGTACAAATGGAACCAAATGGACCCTAGCGAGTTTGTACACTATCAGGAAAAAAGGTCCTAAAAAAGAAAATCATTACCATGGTGAAACACAACTTGATGACGTCATCGAGTTGCGTTTTACAAATTTAATCATTTTTTCCACACCTCCATTTCTATAGGACAGGGGTTTTCAACCTTTTTCATCGCAGGGACCACCATTTATTCAGGATTTGAGCCACGGACCACCATTTGAGGATGTGTTAGCCCCTCAGACCCCAAATCTAAAGATTTATGTTGCTTTTGTCCACAATTCCAGGCTGGATTTGGGAAACAAAACAAGCAAAACATACATTCCAAAATGGCTAATTCAGATGATGAATATTTTAACTCTTGACCACTGGTGGTCCCCGGACCACTGGTTGAAAACCCCTGCTATAGGAAACACAGAATGGGGAGTACCCTATGCTTCGGTATGCTGTCAAGCTTCATGCAGATGCTAATTTTCCTTTCCAGCTCGATTTGGCACCTGCCCACAGAGCCAAAACTACTACTAGCTGCTGTACTGACCATGGTATACTGCGCTTAACTGACCTGCCAACTGTCCTGACTTTAACCCAACAGAGAATGTGGGTTGTATTGTCAAGAGGAAGGTGTGAGACATAAGGCTGAACAACACAAATTCATTTATTGAAGCAAAACTGGACTTCCATAACACCTCAACAGTGCCACAGGTTGATCACCTCCATGCCCACGCCCCATTAATGGAATAATTTGTTCTAAAGTAGCCCAGACAAAGTACTAACTGCATATACTTTTTAGATTCAACAACCTAGTTGGGAAGAAATCATTTATGTTTAAAGCTCCATACTGACTGGAACAACCTGCCCATACACATTCGGACAATAACCTCCTTCAGATTGTTTAAAACCGCTCTGTCCTCTCACCTAGAGACCAACTGTTTATGCTTTGCCTAACCATCATCCCTATTACTTCATCACTATAACATCAGTAATCATCAGTAATCATTAATGCATTCTGTTTTTTTTCTGTATGTATTTTCTTGCTGTTTTGTCATGTTTTGTTTTGTCATGTTTTTGTTTCGTCATGTTTTTGTTTTGTGTTTCTTTGAAGGAACATAGTCTGTACATTTTGTAATGTGTGGACCCCCTCGAAAACGAGATGATTCATCTCAAGGGGCTATTCCAATAAAGAATTTCCAACAGATAGTCAGCATTTCTTGTTTAAAACACTTTTTTTTTTTTTTTGTGGTCTCATGAAATATTCTAATTTTTTTAAAATCCTGATTTGGTGGGTTTTATGAGCTGGAAGCCAAAATTGTGTAAAAAATAAACCAATAAATACTTCAAATCATTTACAATGTGAGCACTGGATCTATGATTAATGAAAGCTCGGGTTTTTGAATGGAATTGTGGAAATAAACGAACTTTTCCTTGATATTCTAATTTTTTGGAATGGACCTGCAGTAGTAAGATCTGACAATGTTGAATGCAAGGAGTCCAGTTTTATAATGAGCAGGTAGGAAGGTAAGTGTTCACAGGTGAGCTGATGAGGCAGTTGGAAACAGGTGAGTGTATGAGACTGCTGAGTTGAAGGGGATGTGGGAGTGGCCAGGTCTGACCCAGACGTTAAACGGCTGTGTCCGAATTCATTCCCTATTCCCTATATAGGGCACTACTTTTGCCTTCCGCCATTTTGTTTGAGTGTCCGAATCGGTAGTAAGCGTTTTTGTACCCTAATATAGTGCACTGAAATATCCCACAATGCACCTGGATTTGTAGGGACCATCGGATGGTCACTAGAAAAGTGGATCTTGCCCACAATGCATTGCGGGACAGCCACATGAAGCTCGAAGAAGAAGAACACACACACACACACACACACACACACACACACACACACACACACACACACACACACACACACACACAAACACACACACACCACTTTTCGGCGGGCAGGCAGCCGCACGTGCACGCACATGCACGCGCGCGCATGCGTGAGCTGCGCTCTGGCAGCTCCCGAGTTACAAATTATCGGTAAGCACTGTATATAACCCTAAATGCTTACAAACGTATTTTCACGAAACTTTTATTATAATATTAATATTAAATGTCTAGTGAAAACATCATTATATAACTATATATAATATAACTATGACTACTTTAAAAGTGCATAGGCCCGCGCAGTGGATTTATAGCGCCCTCTACCGATATTGACGTCAGATCCGGTGCTCCCCACATAGGGAGAACTGTCCGAAATCACCACTATTGTAGTCCACTAACTCTCGTGCCCAATATAGGGAGTAGGGAGTAGGGAACATCCCTATGCATTCGGACACAGCCAATGCATAGGGTGGGCAGCTCTAGCTGCCCACCCTGGCCCACCTCTAGATCCGACCCTGGCTGTAATATAGACATGTCAGCGACACTTCTAGCCCTAAGTGCTTCCCCAGAGACAGTATAAACTCATTGTGACCACTGAGCTGAAACGTGAATCCCTCCCCTGCATGATTAATAAGGTTCTGCCTGCTTATCGTTATCGCCTTATCTGGATATCCCTCACTGGCTCCTCTCCCACGTCAGTGTCCAGCTGTGATGTGTTAGAAATATTTATTACATGGCTTGAATGAATGCTCCAATCAGAAGCCAGCGTTCTGGTCATGTGAGCGGTGACATATTACACTATAATTCACCGCTCCGCTCTATATCGGACCGCCGCATGTCAAGGTGCCCCAAAGTGAAAACAGCTGTGTTCATATCAATCCACGGTGCGCTTCCTTCCGCATTTAGTTCCACCACGCCGTTAGCTACGTATTTGGTTGTTTACATGCCGTTGCCGTCACCCTCTCAAGGACCACTGGTGGTCCTCGGACCACTGGTTGAAAACCACTGACGCAAGCCATGTAATAAGCGGGATAACACCCTTCGAACCGGTGATTTGTTTCCTAATAACTGACCTCGGCTGCACCTCGGTCAGTTATTAGGAAACAAATCACCGGCTCGTCGGGTGTTATGCCTTACTTAGATATCCTCCTGTAAAATGGCGCTCCCCGTGGGATAAAATTATGAACTATTTTTAATCTAATTAATGATTACATGTGTTTTAAACGTTTAATTGTAGTTAAAGAGGATAAGTACAATTATCCATATTAGGCCTATTAGCCTAAAGCATGTCTGGTCCAAATGGACCCTAACGGGTCTATTTGGTTCCATTTGAGTGCAAATTACACACGCTTCACCATGCCTTCGGCCTGATGGAGACAAAACAACCATAACACCATATCAGACTGGATATTTGATTTAACTAAATATACCATGACAACACTGCGGCAGTTTACAAATGTTTATTTTACAAAAAAAAAACAAGACCAAGAGTCCGAAACATTAACTTAAATCGATCTATCAATCAAAATGTGTCTTCTAATTATCGTAATGCTATGCCTATTTATTGATAAATAAATTATTTTAAACAGAACCAGTTACCAGTCAGTATCAAATGTTGATGAGCGACAATAAAAATAGTACAAATCAAATTGTGTTATCAAAGTTGTTTTTATCCAGCGACGGGGAAGGGAAGGGGAAGGGGAGGGGTAGGGGGGATGATTTGTTCATGGAGGACGCCGCCGCCGATTCTCTACAGTTTGGGCATCCTGGCGATGTTGAGGCGGAGGGAGACGCAGGAGGATCCGGCGGCGTAGCGCATCTCTCTCAGCATGCCGCCCCACTGCTTCTTGTCCTCCTCGTACCTGGAGAGAGAGAGAGAGAGAGAGAGAGAGAGAGAGAGAGAGAGAGAGAGCAAGAGAGAGAGAGCAGGACGACAGGGGGTCAAAACATGGATTGACGGCAATAGTTTCACCACTGCTTAACTCATTCTGTGCTCTCTGGCAGCCTCCGGTGGACACTACGCTACACTGCCACTCCATTACTTTAACCTTCTGTCTTCATGACGCAGCATGCTATTATGACAACAGGAGCATGTCTGTGTGGAATGCAACATTATGACGCATGGTGTGCATCATACGGGCCGATGAAGCCGCACCCTCCGATGAAGCCGCACCCTCCGATGAAGCCGCACCCTCCCCATAGGGGAGTTTCCCTGGTTGGATGTAGCGTGTGGGAGGAACCCGTTATTCCAACCAGTTCCTGTCCCAGGAACCCCAGCTGGCCAGGATTACTGCATGTTTTTGTGAGGGTCTAGGGGACACGGGGAGAACATGCAAACTCCACCAACCCCGCCTCGGGTATGATGACGCAGAGGAGCAGACACGCCGCCAGTACCCACAGCAGCGCCCCTAGCGGGAATCGAACCCAGGACCTTCTAGCTGTGAGGCGACAGCACTAACCACTGTGCCACCGTACCCCCCAGTCGCAGTAGCTTTGACCCTTAGTGTACTGAACGCGTTTTGGTGTTCTAAGCATTATGTTTTAACTATTGAAAAATAGCAGATCTACAAGCTCATAGCGCGCCACCGAGTGGCGCGCTATGAGCTTGTATCTCTGCTATTTTTTGAAAAATCGTGAAAACGTGGTGCAAAAGTGCTTCAAGCATCTCCGGGAAGCTCTAGGGGGCGACGGAGTGGGTATACTGTACTTACAGCCAGACGTCGGTGACCTCCGAGGGTCCCACCTCCTTGTTCTGCAGCTCGACGATGGCGAAGCCCCCCACGGCGTACAGGGACCCCCCGCTGCTCACCAGGTTGACGGAGCTCCTCTCCTGGGGGAACTCTGTGAACGCCTCCCACCTGAGGAGAGAGAGAGAGGTTGGGTGGTGAAACATACAGTACGTTACATGCAGTGTTGGGAATATTACTTTACCTTGTTAATGTATTACTTATTAATTATTACCTTCATTTTAAAGCAATATATTATATTACAATATTACTGGCTGAGCAAGTGTAATATATTAATATTACTATTACATATTACTTAAAAAAAACTTTTACAAAATATATAATTAAATGTTAAGTATCACTATTAATCAAATATTGTGTAGGCCAGTGGCATACCTACAATACAGCAAGCACACTTGGCTATATGGTCAAATACATATGAAATCAACTTGAAAAAACATCACTCCTGAGAATAAATAATTTGATGACAAATGATAGAAAATAAGTAATTATTTAACTTCTGCAGTTGTCAATATAATTTCACAAGAACATTTTCAGTGAGACAGATTGACAGAAAGTAATATTGAAAGTAATGCAGTAATGTAGAAAGAAAAGTATAATATATTAGACGGTTTTAGTTAGGTAATATATTTATATTACAAGTTACTGCATTTTGGTAATATATTATGTAATATATTAAGTTATGTAGTGCACATGTCCCAACACTGGTTACATGGTGCCGCAGCACTCTACGTCCAGCAGTGATAATAATGTGCAGTGATGGGCAAGTTACTTGGAAAATGTAGTAAGCTACAGTACTTGTTACTTAAAAATGTAGCTAAGCTACACTACAAGCTATCCCCAGAAAATTGTAGCAGAGAAAATGTGTTTGGGAAAATGTAGTAAGCTACTTTCCTTGTTACTTGAAACAAGTAGTGTAGCTTCACTACAAGCTACTCGAAACAAGTAGTGTAGCTTCACTACAAGCTATTCCCGGAACAAATGTAGTAAGCTACACTACAAGCTACGGGAAAATGTAGCTAAGCTATGTAGCTTATCTACTTGTAACAGGTTACTGCCCATCACTGAATATGTGACAGTACCTGCTACTTTATGCCTCCAAGTAGGCCAGATTATTAACAGATTATTAAAGTATACAATGCAAGCTTTCATATGATGCATCACTCAAGGAAATTGGAGCGTTTTCGTAAGAGTTATGAGCATTTAAATCTGAGTGTCCCAAAATAGCAAAACTGAGGAAAAAGCCATTTGAAGTTTTAGAATTTTTTCACACCTACAGTACAGCAGAGTAGAAGTGGGTGTTAACAATGGGAGGTGACAACAGCCATCCACTACACCCATAATGTCTCATTTAAATACCCTAACCACCCCCACAAATTTTTTGTCACAGATGCCCCATTTTCTACATTTCACCCTTGAGGTCCCCTTCCCAGCGACGACGTTGGGAACAGTTAAGATGGCTGCAAGTTGTCTTTATTCTACTGCGGGTATTTCTGTAACTCCAAAGTATTATATTCCTCCTCCTCTCCTCCCTTAACTTTTGCCACTCTCCTCTCCAATCACTCAGGTTGAAACTCCTGTCCCAGACGTGCCATCTGAGTTTTTAAAAATCATATAGTGGTCCAATTATCTTGTAGTGTGTGGTTTGAAGTGATTTGTGGAAAAAAAAATAAGTTTGTAGTTACAGAAATAACCGCATTAAAATAAAGACAACCTGCGGCCATGTTAACTGTTCCCAACATCGTTATGGGAACGGGGACCTCAAGGGTGAAATGTAGAAAATGGGACATCTGTGACAAAAATCAAGGACATTATGTATCATGTCACAGGAATCAAGGTAGATTGACGCCCAATGTGTTTTGGTGTGGAATTCTCCTTTAAGTGGTTGAGGCTATATATATATATATATATCGTTCAGGGTTCGTACTTGTTTGTGGCGAAGTCGTAGACTTCGCAGGCGGCGGTCAGGCCCTCCTCGTTCACGCCTCCGGCCACCACGATCTTGCCGTTGTGGACGACGGCTCCGAACATGGCGCGGGGCGTCTTCATGGCCGCCAGCTCCCTCCACTCAGACTGCTTGTGGTTGTAGCAGAACATCTTGTTCAGGGCTTTGCTGTTGAATGGGGATTCAAAGGACCAAGGAACGTTAGAATGGAGAGGAATAGGGTTCATATAACAACATACTGTACCAGGGGCGGATCTAGGCATGGGCTTCGGGCGGCAATGAATGAATGAATGAATGAATGCCCCCCTAAATGCCCAGTCTGCCCCATCAAACACGATGGCATGCAAAACAAGTTACAATATTACAAATTAAAGTGCTTACATTTAAAATTTGAAACACTACCACTGCCACTAACTTTGTGTCACCACTAAACCAACAGCATCTGTCTGTTATTGCGACTTCAACAACAACTGATGTTATTATTGATGCTTAATTGGCGAATAAAAGTCCTGTAACCGAAAATGGTATGGGCCCCATTAAAGATCTCAACAGGCCTGAAAATTAAGGCCCGGCCCTACCCGGCCCTAACAGTTCAGGCCCTAGGCCCTACCCGGCCCTACTAAATGGAATAGATTTTAGGCCCTACCCGGCCCTACCCGGTCGGGTTTGGGCAAAATTTGAGAATTCGCCACAGATTAAAATTGAAATGGCAATCAGCACCATCTTCATAATGGGTAAATACAGAAAATAACTATTATTCTTACTATATTAAAATAATTCAATATATATTATTTTTTCATGGGGCCCGAGGTCCTTCCCGGACCTATTGATTAGGATAGATTTTCGGCCCTACCCGGCCCTAAATGTCGGGTCGGGCCTGTTCGGGTTCGGTTCTGGTCGGGTTCGGGCAGAGTTTGAGAACTCTAGGCCCCATACCATTTTTCTCCAGCCCCTCCCAATTGGGAAATGTTACATCCGCCCCTGTATGGTACACGCCTGGGAGTAGCAATAGATAGTATTAGTAATAGTTCAATAAAGTGTAATAAAGTTCTGGACTGTCTGCAGGGCAAAGCAACCGTCTGTCTGCTGGGAAACAGCTGCGGCATCAAAGTAGATGCGACATAGTGGGGAAAAGGCAGAAAAAATGGACTGCAAAGGTAGGGCTTATATTCATAATAAACATTCTAATACGTGCCTCGGAGTATAGTACTAGGTGTGGAAAGATCAAAATTGTTGTGTGAGAAAACAAAGAAAATATTCTCTTGCCCTCATGCTTTAACACACACACACACACACACACACACACACACACACACACACACACACACACACACACACACACACACATACATATATATATATATATATATATATCGGTTTAAAATCTTTCGGTGTTACAGCGGATTCCTTTCAACTGTTTTTCCTGTATATCTGTTATTTATTATGAGTGTTCCCCAGTACTGTAGCACCACATTGTATTTGCGCTTGCCTGTAGCACTAAATTCACACCTGCTGCAAGGTTGGACAACCATTGCACTTCGGAGGCATGTAAGGTTAGCAATTAATATCATTTCAAGTACTACCCATGTCTTGTATGGAGAGTATATTATTATTATTATTATATTATTATAGGTCACTGCCTTCGAGGAGGAGATGTGTTAAAATAAGGTCAGACTGAAGAGGTCTTTTGAACTTGACTATACTGGGCTGTGGACATTGCTCTTGCCTTTATGTTATAAATGTAATAAACCTTGCAGTAAGCTCTGCCCTCTCCCAAGGTCCAACCACGGGTTGGTATGGACACTTTCCAACCCGGGAACATTCATTCCAATGTAAATATACTGTAATGGACATTACACATTAAATACTGGTTCATTTTTCGAAGCAGGCCTTCAAAATCTCTTCAAAATCCGTCAACAAGACCTGCCGTATGCAGTGGAAAACTATGTGTGTGACATTTATTATTATTTTTTTAAACAGTGTTTTATCATATAGAAACATTATTCTTGACAGATTTGCCTGTGACAGGTTATGCTTAGCTGTCAATTAGACCAGGGGCGTATGTGACATTTCCCAATTGGGGGGAGCAGGAGAAAATCGTATGGGCTGTGAAGTCGCACCCATACCATTTTTGGTTACAGGACTTTTATTACGCAATTAAGCATCAATAATAATCAGTTGTTGTTGAAGTTGCAACAGACACGCAGCATGCATAAAGCTAAAGGTCAGACTTGGAGAGTTTTTCTGTTTTCAATGATGAAATGCTGTTGGTTTAGTGGGGACACAGCTGTAGTTAGTTAGTAGCAGTAGTAGTGGTTCAAATATAAGCACTGAAATATTTTGTGTTGTTTTGCATGCCATCATGTTTGGTGGGGCAGTCTGGGCATGCCTAGCTCCGCCCCTGAATTAGACCGTAGCCGTTTGGGGCGGAGGCTTATACTGAAAGGTCTATTGTGTTTTTTTTGTTTTTTTCCTGTTTTGGGCTTTACGTCACAACACAGTACGTCGTTCATGTGCACATGTTGAATGTGACACATTTCTAAGAGCTGTTGTTAGATTTAAATGCACCAGTAGTCAGTGTGAAAGCCTCAGGTAAAGTTTGTTTTTGTTACGGTTCCGGACCCGGGTTCGAACCCTCCACCTACGCCTTCCACTTCTGGTGCTCCAGGGCACAATCCACTGCGCCGTCTGCGCTCCTCCAGCCTGACACTCAGGGCCACCTCTGTGTCTCCCCTCCCCCCTGACGAGCTACCTGGGTGTGACTCTGCGCAGCTGTCCCCACTCTCTCAATCAGACCAGAGTCTTCAAGAAGCCTGCTTCCAGCCCCGCTCCTCGCCAGATCTTCCCTTAGAAACGCCTGGCAAGTAACAGTTTGTCTACTCAGCTGCTGTTCGTACTGTGTAGCACTATTCCTTTATTATCTGCTATTCTAGCTTCGTCGCTAATAGTTTTCCTCTCTGTTCTCCAGACCTGGCTGTTGGAGTGGCACCCTCAACCTCGTCTCCCCTTTGTTTTGGACTGTCTGTTTGCTGCTGATCTACAAGCTCGTCTACGACTACTCTCTGGATAAACCCCTAAGTATAGTTTTATATTATATATATCCTTATAGATACATATCTACCCTATCTCGCTATTAGTATTTATGTATTTATATGGATTTATATATATAATATCTATACATCATCATTATACTGAATAATTGGGCAATAAAGTGTTTAATTGCCTTCCTGTCTCTGGAGTGGTTGCATCAAGGGTTCAGAACACTATTCAGCCTTAACAGAAGATCTGGCCAATATGAACCCGGCAAACCCAGGAGGCAATGCCCCAGACCAGCCCTCTTCCACTGAGTTCTCTCTTAACACTGCGCATGCCGCCATTCAGCGCCAAGACAAAGTGCTCGCTGACCACGCCCGATTACTTCGGGAGGCCTCTACAATGGTGCAGGGCATGGCAGCCGAACAGCAGAACCAGTCTCAACAGCTGCAGAAAGTATCCAATGAGCAGCAGGCACTTCTAGCCCAAATGCAAACCTTGTCCGCCCAGTTGGCTGCTCTTGGGGCCGCAGCCCCATCAGCCCAGCCAGTTCAGAGGGCTCCTGCAGCTGTTTCACCTCCCACTCTTGGGTCTGTCGCCCAGCCTGGCCGGGAACCTAACCTGGCTAGCCCCCAGCCCTATAGTGGGACGTCCGCTAACTTCCGAGGATTCATGTTGCAGTGCAACTTTGTCTTTGACTTGCAACCCAGCATGTTCTCTACTGATGCAGCTAAAGTAGCCTACATTGCCACCCATACTACCGGTGAAGCACTTCGTTGGGTCCAGTCGTTCTTGAGCTCCAACCCGGGGGCTAGGCACAATTATGCCAACTTCGAGGAGGAGTTCGAGAGGGTGTTCGACCACCCCGTCGCTGGGCAAGATGCAGGCTCCCAGCTGCTACACATCAAGCAGGGTTCTCGCTCTGTTGCCACTTATGCTATCGAGTTCCGTACACTTGCGGCCAGCACAGGATGGGCTGATTCTACGCTGCGCTGCATCTTTAGGGAGGGCCTCACTGAGGCACTGAAGGATGAACTCGTTAGAGACAAGCCCCCCGACCTCAATAAGCTCATCAGTCTTGCCATCGATGTTGATGAACGTCTCCGTGAGCGCAAGAAGACCAAGGCACATCAGAGCTCCTCCCGCTCAACCTCCAATCAGAGTGCCAGTACTTCTCCTTGTGAGACGTCTACTCCAGCCCCTCTCACAGGCGCAGAACCTATGGAGGTGGGTCGTATGCGCCTGTCAGCCGCTGAGAAGGAGCACCGCAGGACCCACGGTCTCTGCATGTATTGTGGGCAGAAGGGGCATTCTCGAGACGGCTGTCCTAAACTGCCAAAAGACTAGGCTTGCCGGAGGCCGGGGGACTCCAGGCGAGCCGTATCTCTCATTCCCCCTCATCCAGTAACCCTGCCAAGTTTGAAGCCCATCTCTCCTGGCTTGGAGGGACACTCTCAGTCGGCACCCTCATTGACTCTGGCGCAGATGAGAGTTTTATCGACCACCAATTGGCTTGTGAGGCTAACATCCCCCTCATCGCCTTGACAGAGCCCATTCCTGCTTATGCCTTGGATGGACACAGGATTGGTCTTATTACTCACCAGACCCAACTCGTCAAGATGACCTTGTCTGGAAATCATGTCGAGGACATTCGTTTCCATGTCTTGCCGTCCCCTGGCACTCCTCTCATCTTAGGCCGCCCCTGGTTGGAGTTGCATGTCCCCCATGTGGACTACGGCAGGGGCCGCATCCTCAGTTGGAGTACCAGCTGCTATGCCCGGTGTCTTCGTGCCGCTACATACTCCAATTCCAGTCCGTCCTCCGACACCCCCTCTCCTCCTGACCTGTCTGCCGTGCCTTCCGTTTACCATGACCTCGGTGAGGCTTTCAGTAAGGACCGAGCTCGCTCTCTGCCTCCTCATCGTCCCTACGATTGCGGCATTGATCTCATCCCAGGCGCCGCCTATCCTGCCAGTCGGCTGTACAACCTGTCACTCCCCGAGAAGGCAGCCATGGACAAGTACATCTCAGAGTGTTTGGCCGAGGGCCTTATCCGTCCTTCTCGGTCCCGATGGCAGCTGGCTTCTTCTTCGTCAAGAAGAAAGGCGGAGACCTGAGGCCGTGCATTGACTACAGAGAGCTTAACAAGATCACAGTCAAGAACAAGTACCCTCTCCCTCTCATCAGCTCCAACTTCGAACCTTTGCTGGGTGCGACCATCTTCACGAAGTTGGACCTCCGGAATGCCTATCATCTCGTTCGGATACGAGAGGGGGATGAGTTCAAGACGGCGTTCAAGACTCCTCGAGGGCATTATGAATATCTCGTCATGCCTTTCGGCCTTACCAATGCTCCTGCAGTTTTTCAAGCACTGATGAATGATGTACTGAGGGACATGCTGGATATCTTTGTAGTTATTTTTCTTGACGACATCCTGATATACTCCAGGAGTGCTGAAGAGCATGTCCAACACGTTCGCCAAGTCATCCAGCGCCTCCTGGAGAACCGCCTCTTCATCAAGGCCGAGAAGTGCACCTTTCATGCTCCCTCAGTAGAGTTTCTGGGATTCATCATAGAGGGTGGAAGGACTCGGCCAGATCCTCGGAAGGTCCAGACGGTGGTTGATTGGCCCCAACCCACCAACAGAAAGCAGCTGCAAGGTTTTCTGGGCTTTGCAAACTTCTACCGTTGTTTCATCCGAAACTACAGCAAGGTCGCAGCCCCTCTCACTGCCCTCACGTCCTCTCTGCATCCTTTTACCTGGACACCTGCAGCCAGCGCCGCCTTCGACGTCCTCAAGGGACGTTTTACCTCTGCACCCATCCTGCTCCACCCTGATCCTGCTAGGCCCTTTGTTGTGGAGGTGGATGCCTCTGACACTGGCATTGGGGCAGTTCTCTCCCAACAGTCGGACTCTGATGGGAGACTGCACCCCTGTGCTTTCTTTTCTCGCCGTTTCACCCCGGCGGAGGAGAATTACGACATCGGCAACAGGGAGCTCCTGGCCGTCGTGGAGGCCTTTGAAGAGTGGCGTCACTGGCTGGAGGGCGCAGAGCACCCCACAACTGTCTGGTCCGACCACAAGAATCTCACGTACATCCGGTCGGCCAGACGGCTAAACTCTCGTCAGGCACGCTGGGCCCTGTTCCTTGGCCGGTTCAACTTCACTCTGACATACCGGCCAGGTTCGAAGAACTCCAAGCCTGACGCCCTGTCTCGGATTCACTCGACGGAGAGAGAGCCCATTGCTCCAGACACCATTCTACCCTCTTCCCAAGTTATTGGAGTGATCACCACTAGTCTCGAGGCAGCGGTTAAGAGGGCTCAACGCACACAACCTGACCCAGGAACTGGACCCCCAAACCGAATGTACGTTCCTGATTCGGCCAGATCCCAGGTCCTCCAGTGGTGCCATGCCAGCCGGGTAGCCAGTCATCCTGGGTTCAATCGCACCCTCTCCTTTGTACGCCGGCGGTTCTGGTGGCCTACTGTGGTGGCAGATGTTCGGAGTTTCGTCGCTGCCTGCACTGCCTGTGCACGAGGCAAGTCGTCCCATCAGTCCCCTGCTGGTCTCCTGCATCCCCTTCCTGTCCCCGGTCGTCCTTGGTCACATGTTGCTTTGGATTTTGTCACCGGCCTTCCCCCCTCCATGGGCAACACCGTCATCCTCACGGTGGTAGACCGTTTCTCCAAAGCTGTGCACCTCGTGGCTCTCCCTAAGCTCCCTTCTTCCAAGGAGACTGCAGAGTTACTGATGGAGCACGTCTACCGTCTTCATGGACTCCCGTCGGATATCGTCAGTGACCGTGGCCCTCAGTTCACCTCCCAGGTCTGGAAGGCTTTCTGTAAGGGCATCGGTGCCACCATCAGTCTCTCCTCCGGGTACCACCCCCAGTCGAATGGCCAGGCGGAACGCGCCAATCAGAGCCTGGAGGAGGCTCTCCGTTGTGCCTCTGCGCTCCACCCATCCTCCTGGAGTAAGGACCTGCCTTGGGTTGAATACTCTCTGAACGCCCACATCAGTGCTGCCACCGGTATGTCGCCCTTTGAGTGCTCCCTGGGGTACCAGCCTCCCTTGTTCCCGGCCCAGGAGACTGAGGTGGCAGTCCCTTCGGTTCAAGCCCATCTTCGACGGTGTCGCAGAGTGTGGAAGACCGTCAGTGCGGCGCTACGGAGGTCCACGGTCCGCGCTTGCCGAGGGGCCAATCGTCGACGCACAAGGGCCCCGCGGTACCGGGTGGGTCAGCGGGTGTATCTCTCCTCCTCTGACCTTCCGCTGCAGGTGGAATCCCGGAAGCTGGCACCCCGGTTCCTCGGACCGTTCCCTATTGAGCGGATTGTCAACCCGGTTGCGGTGCGCCTCCAGCTCCCCTCGTCTATGCGACGTGTCCATCCGGTTTTCCACGTCTCCAAGATAAAGCCTGTCTCCTCGTGCCCCTTGGCACCTCCGCCCCCTGCGCCTCCTCCTCCGCAGATGGTTGATGGGCATCCTCAGTGGGCGGTGCGGCGGCTCCTCAGGGTGCGCCGCCGTGGTCGCGGTTTCCAGTACCTCGTTGACTGGGAGGGGTATGGACCGGAGGAGCGCAGTTGGGTTTCCCGGAAGCTCATCATGGACCCTGGGCTCCTGCGACAGTTCTACCGTGACCATCCTGATGCGCCTGGCAGGTCGCCAGGGGGCTCCCGTAGAGGGGGGGGTCCTGTTACGGTTCCGGACCCGGGTTCGAACCCTCCACCTACGCCTTCCACTTCTGGTGCTCCAGGGCACAATCCACTGCGCCGTCTGCGCTCCTCCAGCCTGACACTCAGGGCCACCTCTGTGTCTCCCCTCCCCCCTGACGAGCTACCTGGGTGTGACTCTGCGCAGCTGTCCCCACTCTCTCAATCAGACCAGAGTCTTCAAGAAGCCTGCTTCCAGCCCCGCTCCTCGCCAGATCTTCCCTTAGAAACGCCTGGCAAGTAACAGTTTGTCTACTCAGCTGCTGTTCGTACTGTGTAGCACTATTCCTTTATTATCTGCTATTCTAGCTTCGTCGCTAATAGTTTTCCTCTCTGTTCTCCAGACCTGGCTGTTGGAGTGGCACCCTCAACCTCGTCTCCCCTTTGTTTTGGACTGTCTGTTTGCTGCTGATCTACAAGCTCGTCTACGACTACTCTCTGGATAAACCCCTAAGTATAGTTTTATATTATATATATCCTTATAGATACATATCTACCCTATCTCGCTATTAGTATTTATGTATTTATATGGATTTATATATATAATATCTATACATCATCATTATACTGAATAATTGGGCAATAAAGTGTTTAATTGCCTTCCTGTCTCTGGAGTGGTTGCATCAAGGGTTCAGAACACTATTCAGCCTTAACAGTTTTCCCCCTACTAAATAAAGTGTGGCATAACAACTCTGAAAAACACTGACTCACCAGGGCTTGTCTTAAAGTCTGGGTTAACAGTTAGCGGGTATCAGTCCCCAGGGGCGGATTGGCACATATTTTCCCACCGGGACAGTTTTGCCTTTGCCAGGCCACCCTGGGGGGGGGGGGGGGGGGGGCGGCTGGTTAACCAGATGTAACTCTTTGAGAGCGTAAAAATGAAACCAAATGGACCCTTGCGGGTCCATTTGGTTTCATTTTTACACCCTCAAGAGTTAAAATATCCATCATGTTAATTAGCCCAACCTAGTCATCGCAACTAGAGAATGTAGAAGATTAACGGTCATTTTGATGTTCCAGGCGAGCATCTAGCTATATTCTAGGGCATTTTGGAAGTGCCACTAGTGCATTTTGGATCTTGTCCAGCAGGCCACTAGGTGGCGCCGCAGGCCACCGGGAAAACTCCCTGTACTCCAGATGGCCAATCCGCCCCTGTCAATCCCACATGAGCTGAGATGTCTAAGAGGGGAGGAGGAGGGGGAGGAGGAGGAGGGGGTGTAGTGTCAAAAGCACCTGCATAAGCAACTGTGAAAATATTAGCAACTCAGCACCTGCTTCCATCACCCGACAGTACACTGCATGGGGTCTAATGCCTATTAGTCGCATTATCTTCTCCATTAGCTGATGGGAAGTGGTATCAAATGTCCTTGTAGCATGCCTGCCGTCGAAAAACTAGTTTTTATTGACGCTTATTGTAATTATACAAGTTCCGCTGAGCGTCTTACTTGCACGCGGGACGCCCCTAAGCCTATGGAATTCTCCATATTTGTCCCTAACATGGAATGCTCACGCTAATAAAAAAAAATAAAAATAAACAACCTTTATGCTCATGTTAACATTCAGTATGACATCATCAACCTGCGACAGCAGCAGCCCCTACTGAGAAAAAGATTTGCTATTTATGAAGGAAATAAGATATTTAAGCTGTTTTTATTTGTTTATTTTATAGTTCTAGGGGAAAAGTGTAAAGGCATATTCGTCTTATTAGCCTTTAAAACAACAAACATTCTGTATTTATAAGTATGTTTATATAGTGGGTTTACATTGTGCATTACGATGCATTCATCCACACACACATTCATACACCATTGGCAGAGGGAACCATGCAAGGCATCAAGTCGCTCAATGGGAGCAGTTAGGGCTATAGGTTCAGAGCAGGGGCGGATGTAACATTTCCCAATTGGGGGGGGGGGGGGGCAGGAGAAAATGGTATGGGTGCGGCTTCATCGCCCGTGGCGCGAAGTTACAGGACTTTTATTAGTCAAGTAAAGCATCAATAATAACATCAGTTGTTGTTGAAGTTGCAACAGACACGCAGCATGCATAAAGCTAAAGGTCTGACTCAGAGAGTTTTCTGTTTTCAATGATGAAATGCTGTTGGTTTAGTGGTGTGACAATTGTAGTTTGTCAGTAGCAGAAGTAGTGTTTCAAATCATTTAAAATATAAGCACTCTAATTTGAAATATCTTGGGTTGTTTTGCTTGCCATCGTGTTTGGTGGGGCAGTCTGGGCATTTAGGGGGCATTGTCCTCCCCCCCCCCTCCCATGCCCATGCCTAGATCCGCCCCTGGTTCAGAGTCCTGCTCAAGGGCACTTCGGTGCCACCTCTGAGGGAGCCGGGGATGGAACGGCTGTCCAGATATTATGCATTCATAGACAGTGTTAGCAAAGTTTTCTTACCCACGTCTAGTTGTTTCCCCAAGTTGTTTTTTTATTCTAATCCACAGTACAGCCAAGGGTTCAGCTAATTACTTTTTCTGCAGTTCTTCAGAATGTGTTTGCAGGCACCTTGCTAGCGGGCGAAGTCGTGCCAGAACCTTTCCTTCCAGTAATCAGGGGCGGATGTAGGCATGGGCATGGGGGGCCAATGCCCCCCTAAATGCCCCCCTAAATGCCTAGTCTGCCCCACCAAACATGATGCAAACACCCAAATTTCAAAGATATTTCAAATTAAAGTGCTTATATGATTTGAAACACTACTACTGCTACTAACTATAACTACAGCTGTGTCACCACTAAACCAACAGCATTTCATCATTGAAAACAGAAAACTCTCTGAGTCAGACCTTTAGCTTTATGCATGCTGCGTTTTGTTGCAACTTCAACAACAACTGATGTTATTATTGATGCTTTACTTGCCTTATAAAAGTCTTGTAACTGAAAATGGTATGGGGGCTTCGCGCCACGGGCCATGAAGTCGCACCCATACCATTTTCACCTGCCCCCCCGATTGGAGAATGTTATGTCCGCCCCTGCCAGTAATGCTGTCTCTCTCCGCAGAGTATAAACGTCTTTACAAAAATTATGCACAGGACAGAGTGGCCCTAAAGCAGAAAGCCACGCTGGAATGATTGTGTTAAAGGCTTTGCTGAGGAAGAGGACGATTAAAGTTGCCGTCAAGAAAACAAACAAACAAACAAAAAAGTAGCAGGCGAAAGGTATATATGCAAGTCTGACGGACTTGAGCAAATCTATAGTGTTTCTATCAGTTATCTTAGATGGGTTTAGTTCGGTTGATTTTAAAAAAGCAACATCCATCCGAGGATGAGATACTAGTCCAGAACTTATCGCCATTGTGGTTCTTGTACCCGTAAAGGAGAATTCCACCCATTTTCAACACGTTTCCTGAGAGCGTACAAATGCAACCAAATGAACCCTAACGGGTTCATTTGGTTCCATTTGTACGCTCTCAGAAGAAAGAAGCGTCTAAAGAAATCCATTAACATGGTGAAAATACATGTTGATGATGTCATCAAGATGTTTCACCATGTTAGTGGTTTTCTTCAGACCTCCATTTCTTGGGAACACAGAATGGGGGAACTTTTTTTATCATGTCCACCCAGCACCTCTAGGGTATACTAATGACATTATTAGAATGTTGAAAATGGGTGGAGTTCCCCGTTAAAGGAGAATACCACCCCAGAAGGCTTTCTTACATTTATTTGCAGTTGATTTAAAAAAAAAAAAGAAAAAAAAGGTGTAAGAGTGAGTTTCAACACACTATTGACATGCCTAAGAGATAATATATAGCAAAAAGGTGCACTTTGGAGCGAAGGAAATAGGTATATTCGAACAACATCCTATAGCCCCATTCTAAGCTTATGGTGGGGAAGGAGAAACAGCCAAAAAAAGGACCACTTTTTTTAATTTAATTTAAGATTACATTTAAGGATAAATACTACTATATATAGGATGTGTACTATATACAATTTGTAATGGAACTGTTACCAGTATAACCCGTCCAGAACTTTGCTTAAAAGTCCTCACATTCCAAAATCAATTTCAACTAAAGTTTCCAGGTTTCCGAGTCGCCGAAAATCGCAACTAAAAACCTACGTGTCACATGCATGCACACATGCGGCACTGAAACACTTCATGGCTATCCAAGGAGGTTACATTTGGACAAGCAAAACAGCAAAGTGAGCAAACTGCTGCCAACTTGCGTTGCACTTACAACTGCCACCTTCTGAAAGAGCTTAGGAGAATGATGGAACTCAAACAGCTGGGACTCAACAACATATGGCCTCACGCACGCACACACACACACACACACACACACACACACACCACACACACACACACACACACACACACACACACACACACACACACACACACACACACACACAACACGGTGACAGATGTCCCTCTTTGTTGGGCACAGTCCCTCATTTCGAGGACTTTTCAGGTGTCCCACAAATTGATTGAACCCCCTGTCTGTCTGTCTGTCTGTCTGTCTGTCTGTCTGTCTGTCTGTCTGTCTGTCTGTCTGTCTGTCTGTCTGTCTGTCTGTCTGTCTGTCTGTCTGTCTGTCTGTCTGTCTGTCTGTCCCACATTGTGACTGACAGACACCAGTGTTCAAAGGCCCTATAATAGTTGGCTTTTTGTTGTCTCTTTTCCTGCTGTACATGCAGTGTTGGGAAAGTTCTCTTTTTTCCTGAAATAGTTCAGTTCATAGTTCCTACATTTAAAAACGAACTAGTTCCGTTCATAGTTCATTGCCGAACTTTTAGAACTAAAGTTCATGGTTCCAAAAAAAGAACTATTATAGTTCTTTTACGTTCTTTTTTTCCCTCCCTCTTTTTTTGTTCAAAATGATTGCAGCCCATAGCCATATACAACTGAAGATGTCCTTAATTGATCCTCTTTATTATGGGTCAATCTGTCAAAGTTTTTGTTTGTGAAGATTTTATTATGAAGGCGCTCAGTTCAGTCGAGCCCTCTGCATCTCTGTGTGCTGAAAATAGAGCAGAAAATATCAGCAGAAATAGAGATCAACAAGCTCAAAGTGCGTCACTGAGTTTGTAGATCTGCTCTATTTTCAGCTCATTCTAGTCTCACTCTTGAACAGGGCTCAATGCTTAGGATTTTTCCAAGTAGGCTACTATTTTACAATATCAATATATTCACATAGCCAGGTCGACTGAAAGCCCGACCATCAATTATGCAAATGAGCCCGGGCCGTCGCGGTATTGTTTTGGTCGGGTATTGCAACTCTATACAATAGCCCATATTGTTATATTAATGACAATGTGAAAGGGCCCCCCAAACCTTAAGGCCGCCTCTGCTTGTAGCAGGCGAATTGTAGCCTAATAGAAATGAAAATGATCCGACCGCAAATCAGTCAATGATGGTAAGAATACACTATTGTTGTGCGTCCGAGCGCGCACGTGCGGCGTGCGCTATTTATGATTAATCACGGGATAGCGGCACACGCGCGTGAGGCAAAAGGTTGCTGCGCAGACAGTATATGATTCAAATACACGCATAGCGCAGGAAGATTATACATTTCACCAACATGAACAGCTTTATAGCTCATTCAACGTGTTGGAGAGAAGCGCAGCATGTTGGCTGTCTGATGCTGTGTGCTGCTGCCAGAGGGAGGGGCGGGGCGGTGGGCAAGGAGAACAGATCTCCAAGCTAAGCATACCTCGAGCCTCAACACGTTGTTAGCTTGTATATCTGCTCTATTTTAACGAACAACACCGCCGTACAACAGTAATATAAATTTAGGTAGAGAACTGCAACTTTTTACTCACAAATGCGAGCCTGTCGAGCCCTGCTCTTGAACGAAATAGAACGCAAGAAAAGTGACGTTCACTCACGCCAGAAATGAACGAGTTCACACCGCCGTTCTTCAAGCAGATATAGCGTCCGTTCGGTTCAAGTTCCTTAAAAATATGAACGGTTTCAAAGAACTTTTGTTCTTTGAACGCGTTCGGGTACAACTCTGTGTACATGTGTTTCTAAGACTGTTAAAATAACCTGAGTATTCCCCTGGCTGGTGCCACTATATACAGTATACGTATTTACACACCCACTCCAGAGGCACAAAACAAACATGGTGCAAATTCTCCTTCTAAAGTGTGGAATGCCCTGACTCCCTCTCTAAAAAAGAGGAAATCCCTGGAGTCCCTTTAAAAACAGGACTGAAAATCCTACCTTTCAAGCATACCAAAGAGAGAGTCAATGATTTATCCCTGTAACTGTTGTTGTTGTTTTTTCTCTTTTTTTTCTTCTTTTTTTTTTTTTTTAATGATGAAATGGTGTTGATCCTGCGGTGCGGCAATTGTTAGTTTAGCTAGTAGCAGTAGTGATTCAAATCATTTTAAATAAAAGCGCTTTAATTTGAAATATCTTTGAAATTTGGGTTGTTTTGCATGCCATCGTGTTTGGTGGGCGGTTTGGACATTTAGGGGCATTGCCCCCCCCCCCCCCCCCCCCCATGCCTAGCCCCGACCCTCAGGGGCGGATGTAACATTTCCCAATTGGAGGGGGGTGGGGGGTGGGAGGGGGAAGAAAAATGGTATGGGGCCGCACCCATACCATTTTCGGTTAAGAAAAAGACCTTTATTAGGCAAGTAGATCAGTTGTCGTTGAAGTTGCAACAGACACGCAGCATGCATAGGCCTAAAGCTAAAGGTCTGACTCAGAGAGATTTCTGTTTTCATTGATGCAATGCTGTTCGTTTAGTGGTGACACAATTGTACTTAGTTAGTAGCAGTAGTAGTAGTAGTAGTAGTGTTTCAAATCATTTTAAGTATAACCAATTTGTTTTGCATGCATGCCATCATGTTTGGTGGGGCAGTGAATGGGGCATTTAGGGCATGGGCATTGCCCCCCCATACCCATGCCTAGACACACAGACACACACATATATAGATAAAACACTGACTTGTCGTCCGTCTTCCCTCCTAGGCAGTAGACCAGTCCTTTGTGTGAGACGACGGCGTGTCCGTGGATCTTCAGCGGGAGTTTCTTGGTCTCACTCCATTTCATCTTCCTGTGGGCAGACAGACGGAGGAGGGTTGATACAGGTCACCGGTTAAAGAGGCAGGCCAGGGCCTCTGTCTTTTTTTTTACGCCGCGTTCCCTTTCAAGTTTGGTGGTGTTTTTTTTTTCCACACTCGAACGAATACTTAACGGACGCGAACCGGCAAGAAAGACAACAGAACTGTTGTTTGTTTTTGCTGTCAAAAAACATGATGTCTCATGATGTCCTCCACCGCCCATTTCTATGTCTGTCTGTCTGTCTGTCTGTCTGTCTGTCTGTCTGTCTGTCTGTCTGTCTGTCTGTCTGTCTGTCTGTCTGTCTGTCTGTCTGATGGATTTAACAACAATCAACCGATTACAGAATGGGTATAGTTCAAGGTACAAGTTCATTTTAAATTAACTTAATAATGCAGATTATTCACCTGCATTTGGCGAAATTGAACCAAATGGACTCATTTGGCATTTGTTTTACTGCGAGTTAATTGCGTACAAAAGAATTGAGTTAATCCATCAACTAATATATATATATATATAATATATATATATATATATATATATAATATATTATATATATATATATATATATATATATATATATATATATATATATATATATATATATATATATATATATCAACAGTAGAAACTGTTGATTTCAATCTCACTACTTTGTGTTGTGTGTCTTTGTTGCCAGTGCTGTGGTCTGTGCTGAATAAATTGCTATAGATTGCTTGTGACCAGACACTCTCTCTCTTTGTGACCACTCTTTTTACTACGCTGATACAGTATCGACTGAACCACACATCCATCAATAAATAACTCTAAGACCTGTTCATCCAAACAGATTTAAACCTTACTACAACCTACTACTACGTTGCACAACTCGGAGAGGAATGTAGAGGAAACTATGCAAAAAAAAGAAAAGAAAGAAAAGATCATTTCATGCAAATTCTAATTATTTTATAATGTTTGTGGGGAACAATAGGACAAAATATATGAATCAGATAATTAATACAATCCATACAATGTTGTCACACCGTATGACAACCACGGTGCTCCCTTGCACCATGAAACATTTGGTTTCATGTCAGGGGCGGATTGACACATACAGTAATTTCCCACCGTGAATTAGCCCAACTTAGTCTACACAACTAGAGAATGTAGAAGAGTAATGGTCATTTTGATCTGTATGTTCCAGGCGAGCATCTAGCGCATTCTAGTGCATTTTGGAAGTGCCACTAGTGCATTTTGGATCTTGTCCAGCAGGCCACTAGGTGGCGCAGGCCACCGGGAAAACTCCCTGTAGGCTACTCCAGATGGCCAATCCGCCCCTGTTTCATGTTTATACTCTCAAGAGTTAAAATATTCACCTCCTGAATTAGGCCAAGACTTACGGTCTTGTTCTGTCTGTCTGTCTGTCTGTCTGTCTGTCTGTCTGTCTGTCTGTCTGTCTGTCTGTCTGTCTGTCTGTCTGTCTGTCTGTCTGTCTGTCTGTCTGTCTGTCTGTCCTGATAGGTGAGAAGACTAACAGGAATAGTCTCTCTCTCTCTCTCTCTCTCTCTCTCTCTCTGAGAGATATTTACGTGTTTTGTCACTTGGCTCCTACAGGTACAAGCGGCCAAATGTCACCTCCCCTCCCCCTCTGTCTCACACTGTAGGGAATATACAGGTATCTCTCAGTCTCTCGCGTTCTGTTTTTTCCCCCGTCTCTGAGCTGTTTTGACTCGGAACTTTATCATTGGAAGCAAATTGACACCTACACCTACATATTTTATTTAAGGTTTTGGCTAAACCGACAAACGTTTCAACACGAATTTCTGACTGGAAGGCTTTGTTATCCACCTGTGTAGGTTTTACATCCCTGTTATTTTGTGCATAAACTAGGCCTATGTCGGCCATCATTTTTGCCTTTGGGTTTTAGTGCTAATTAACTTATTTCATATTGAAATTAGTTGTATATAAGTAGTAAAGCACTTTGGATATTGTTCACATTATTGCACATTAAGGCACAACTTTTGCGTGAGGACAGCGAGCGATCGCGCCAAAAATTCCAAAATACATTTATTTTTAATAGTCTCTTAATAATTGTTTAATAATAATTGTTAAATAATTGACAGTGCCCTCACCATTAGATTTGTAAAATATTTAGTGCATTTCAATTGAGAGGGTTCCAGGGGTCCCCAATTAAGTTGGTTTACCAGATGTAACTCTTGAGAATGTAAAAAATGAAACCAAATGGACCCGCAAGGGTCCATTTTGTTTCATTTTTACACTCTCAAGAGTTAAAATATTCATCATCTGAATTAGCCATTTCGGAGTATTTTACTATGTACACTTTGCTTGTTTTGTTTCCTCAAATCTAGCCTGGAATTGTGGACAAAAGCAAAATAAATCTTTAGGTTTGGGTCTGTAGGGGCTAAAATATCCTCAAATGGTGGTCTGTACGCTCAAATCCTGAATAAATGGTGGTCGCTGAGATGAAAAAGGTTGAAAACCCTTGTGTTAAAAGGAAGAAGAGAAGAGGACTCACTCCGTGTCGAAACACATGACGCTGTCCAACGACTCGTTTGTCTGGAGGTCTTTCCCGGCCACGGCGAAGACAAGGTTCCCTGTCTCGCCCATGTTGAACAGACATCTGGGGGAGGGCATGGGCGGCAGGGGGACCCAGTCTGATGCCAGGGCGTCAAACTGCAGGGGAAAAAACCCATAGGGCGCATAATATGTTGAGTACCCATGCAATAAAACTCTGAGGAATTCACGTAGCTTCTCTGAATGACGCACAGTGCCAGGAATGCATCGCATCGAACACATCTTGGCAATCATAACTTTCCTGCGCATTTAAAAACATTTTTTTTTTTGCTTGGGCTTGGCTAATTCAGATGATGAATATTTAATTCTTGAGAGTGTAAAAATGAAACCAAATGGACCCGCAAGGGTCCATTTGGTTTCATTTTTACACTCTCAAGAGTTACATCTGGTTAAGCAACTTAGCTGGGGACCGCCTGGAACCCTCTCAAGGACCACTGGTGGTCCCCGGATCACCGGTTGAAAACCTCTACGTTGCACAACTAGGAGAGAATGTAGAGGAAACAAAAAAAGAAAAGAATGAAAAGCTAATTTCATGGACCCGCAATTAAGGGTCCATTTGGTTTCATGTTTACACTCTCAAGAGTTAAAATATTCACCTCCTGAATTAGCCCAAGTCTACACAACTAGAGAATGTAGAAGATTAATTCTCCAAAATTTAAGGTGCAATTTAAGGTGCAGTGAAATGGTTCATTTGGACATTATGGGCTCCGTTTTCATCACCGCTAAACCCCTTATCCCTTAACTTCTTTGCCTTTTTAAACTATTAAAAAAAGAAGATTTTTCAATAGTTTAAATGGCCAGTCTACAAGCTCACAATGTGTCAATAGATTGTCACGTTGAACTATTCCAAAAAGTTTTTCAAAATAGTAAAAAAAATAATAAGGGGTATAGGATAAGGGGTCTATGGTAACGAAAACGGAGCCCTTTATTTTGAAGGTTCAACCTCAAACGTCTTAGTTTCAGAACCAATCAGAACACCACGTCCCTCCCGATATGGGACCTCTGGGAATTACTGTAAAACCAGCTGTGTCAGGCCGGGAATCCATTTTTGGATTCGGTACAGTACGTACAGTATTCAAACATCCACCATTGTTTTGGTCCTGCTATATAAATATTTTAAGTTTTTCCAGAAAACTTCGGTTAGGCCTAAATTGGTTAAGGACAGCGCGCAGTGATGACAGTTTGTTCTATTGGATTTTATTGCTGTAGGCCTCTCAGGGGTTTTCAACAGTGGTCCCGGGACCACCAGTGGTCCTGAGAGGGTTCCAGGTGGTCCCCAGCTAAGTTGGTTAACCAGATGTAACTCTTGAGAACGTAAAAATGAAACCAAATGGACCCTTGCGGTCCATTGGCATTGACAGTGGCTAGTGGTTTAGAGAATGGCTGATTCATGCACCCAATTCATCAAAACAACGAACAACAGACAAATAAAATCGGACATGAAAACATTTGAGAATCGACTGATAGACAGACAGTCTAGCAACATAACGTTTGCCAGAACCAGGTCGAGTAACAATTACCAGTTGGGGGGG